>JAHTLZ010000054.1:6893085-6917242 GCA_023846285.1 Phrynocephalus versicolor
GTATCATGAACATTTGGACCAAATTTTTTAGGAAGTCCAAGATAGGGTGGGTAGCACTTGTGATTCTATCCTCTGTCCTCTGAGAGGAATATTTGTGAGAACAGCTGGAATTTATACATCTCTGAGACATTCACCTCCTTGGGTCTAGCAGAAGGGCTGAGCCTGTGTGTCTTCCAGTAATACATAACTCAATATAAGTACCTGCTAAAAATGTATGTATTTATGTTTGTTGGAAGCTTCTGTCCCAAGTATGTCTAGGAAAAATAGAGTGTTCAGCTGGTGGCAACTTCTGAAAAGCCTGCATGAATTTTTAATAGTACCTGCCAGCCACGAAGTGGTGGTGGTGGGGAGTAGAGATGGGCACGAAATGAACAATTTTTTGTTTTCATTTTCATTTTTTCATTTTGTTACGCAACGAAACAACAAACAAATTTTATCTCTAAAATAAAACGAAACGAACAGAAACACCGGAAATTTTGCTGTGCGTTTCATTTTCATTACAGTAATACAGTGAACTGCTTTAAATGCTTTAGAAATCACAAAAAATTGAAATAAATGGTAACGAAACGGTAACAAAATGAACGAAAACAAGAACAATTTTTTTCAAAAATTTGCAAAAAACGGAAACGAACCGAAATGGACCCTCTAAACGACAAATGACACACGAAAGGCCATTTTTTAATTCGTGCCCATCTCTAGTGGGGAGTCTAACCTAGGCTCCTTTGGTTGACAGCTCCGATGCCAGGGGGGTGGCTACTTTTTTTTAAAGGGAAAAAAGCTTATGTTAAAACAATTGTTAGGGATTTCCATTCATAATCCACACACTATATTTGAGAGGAGAGCTGATCTGGAACTCCAAAGGAGCACCGGAATAGAGGGAGAGGCTACTTTGCATGTATGCACATTTCTGCCTATAGGAGGAGAGGGGAACCTTCAACCTTCCAGATGTTTTGGACTGCAGCTTCCAGAATTCCGAGCCCATATTGCCACTGTGGTTCAAAACATCTGGAGAGCCAAGGGTTCCCTCTACCCCTGGCCTGTAGCCTTAGTAACCAAGGCTCCTCTGCTGATGAAGGCTGGGTGGTGTGAGATAGGCCGATGCAGAGAGAGAGTGGAGGAATAAGGAATGAGCATGCAGTGGGGATGCTGGTTGTAGACACCTGTTTTATGTATTCTTTGACCTGGGGAAGAACAGTTGGAAGTAGTACATGCATGTGAATGAATGCCCTGCACTAGAGATGGGAATGAACCAGAGGTTCAGCAGTTTCTTGACCAAGCTATTGATCCTTGGTTTGGCACCCTGTCCCCAACTCTATCAAAAATAGATGGGCTTTGTTTTCCCCCTGATGCTCTAGTTTCCAATGATATGATTGATATGGGGAGATACGATTGAGATGTACAAAATTATGCAGGACATGAGTAAAGTGGACAGAGGGACCCTCTTCTCCCTCTCACAGAACACCAGAACTAGGGGACATTGAGGGCTGGGAGAGTGAGAACATGCAAAAGGAAATACTTCTTTACTCAGTGTGTTGTTGGTCTGTGGAACTCCCTGTCACAGGATGTGGTGATAGCATATGGCCTGGATGCCATCAAAAGGGGATTGGACAGATTCCTGAAGGAAAAGTCCACCACAGGTTACAAGCCATGAGGGGGATGTGTAATCTCCAGGCTTAAAAAAAGACAGGGTACTTCAAAGGCCAGACTGGACTAGATATGCCCTTGTCCTGATCCAGCATGGCTCTTAAGTTCCTATGTTTATTAAACTTGCAGTTTAACCCATGTTTGAGAGTTTTGACTCCTGGTACCATTCTGTTTCACATGTTAGTCCTCACTGTTTAAGAAATACTCAAAAAAGCTTTTGGGTCCAATTGCTCTTCATTCTTTGTTTGTGTTCTCTGCTCATAGTTACAGTCTGCTGACTGCTAAAGGGGAAAAGTAAAGCTGTGGTTAGTTTTTAAAGTATACAGTATATTACAGTATATAGATGCTTATGGATATATGAGGAAATATATTTGTAAATGCTTTTCTTACAATTAGAATGTTGTTTGTCTTGCACAGAGAGGCACCTGCAGACCACACTTGTGTAAAAACCAGGACTGAAGATCCCATGATGGTTTACTTCACCAGTGGTACTACAGGATCCCCTAAGATGGCTGAGCTTTCCCAAGGGAGTCTAGGTTTAAGACCTATTGTCAACAAAAGGTAAAGTCTTTTCAGGAAAGGTAAATAAAAAACATAATTATTTCTTTAAAAATCATTAGTCAAGGACTGAATAAATATCCCTTACGGTTGTACCATGGACTAGAACATACTGATTTCTCAGCCTTAATACTGTAAAATGTATAATCCTCCAGCCTTCGAATATGTCAGACCTAATGTAATTTAGCTAAATTAGGAGTAGCCAAGTCACAAGCCTACAAGAGGAACTGGGCAGGACCCATTAACCTTATGCAATACAGTCGGTGGAGAGGAATGCTGAAAACTGCAGTCCAACAACAGATTGTACAATCCATAACTAAATCCCACTGTTGATTTCAAGTAGAGCAGACTCAGTGAATCAATGGGAAATTTAACCTCCACCCATGTAAATCCCATTGAGTCCCTGGGAATACCCTAGTTGGGACCAACAATTGGAACCCCAAGTTGGGACTAACAATGAGATGCACCCCCGTTGACATGGTCTGTCAACCATTCAGCAAAGCACAACATCCTTGAGGATTATAATTGGTGTGACTCATCCACCCCAAGGCATCACACTGGGTCCTGGACTACGGCTCCCACTAGGTACAACTTCTTGATGTTATTAATTAGGGATGGGCACGAATCAAAAAATGGCATTTCGTTTGTCGTTTGGAGGGTCCGTTTCGGTTTGTTTCCGTTTTTCGTGAATTTTTGAAAAAAAATCATTTTTGTTTTTGTTTGTTTCGTTACCATTTCGTTACTATCTATTTCATTTTTTGTGATTTTTTTTTTTTTAGAATTTTAAGCAATTCACTCATATTGCAGTAACGGAAATGAAACACACGACAAAATTTCCGGTGTTTCTGTTCGTTTCGTTTCATTTTAGAGACAAAATTCGTTTGTTGTTTCATTACATAATGAAACAAAAACGGAAACAGAAATGAAAAATTGTTCGTTTCGTGCCCATCTCTAGTTATTATCTCTCTGTACAGCCTTTGATCAGAGTTCTTATTATGTAGTACAACCACCGATCACAATTTTCTTTCCACTGTTTATCAGATACTGGCTGGATACCACCCCCTTAGATGTCATGTGGTGCACTGCAGACACTGGCTGGGTACTGACTAGTCTGGGAGCTGTTTTTAATCCATGGGTCCGTGGAACGTGTGTCTTTGTACATAACATGCCACAAGTAGAACCATCAACTATCCTAAATGTAAGACAGCCAACCTCCAGCGGAGTTTCTTCTCCGGTCTGTTTCTACTAGAGATGGGCACGAATTAAAAAATGGTGTTTCGTTTGTCGTTTGTCGTTTAGGGGGTCCGTTTCATTTCGTTTCCTTTTTTGTGAATTTTTGCAAAAAAAAATCGTTTTCATTTTCGTTCGTTTCATTACCATTTCGTTACCATTTATTTCAAATTTTTGTGATTTTTTTTTAGCATTTAAAGCAGTTCAATGTATTGCCGTAACGAAAACAAAACGGACGACAAAATTTCTGGTGTTTCTGTTCGTTTCGTTTCATTTTAGAGACAGAATTCGTTTGTCGTTTCGTTGCATAACGAAATGAAAAAATGAAAACAGAAATGAAAAATTGTTCATTTCGTGCCCATCTCTACTTTTTCTGGTGGCTCATGACTAGAATTAAATAGAATGGGGTACAGGAGTGGGTCTTAATTATTTTTTTCATTTACTAATATATTTTAATTTCTCTCTCTGAACCTTTGGATGAGGATAGGACGGGGGTCTGCAACCCGCGGCTCCGGAGCTGCATGCGGCTCTTTGGAAACTTTGCCGCGGCTCCGGGAGGTTCCCCTCGTGGAAGGGGTCCTGCGGCATTTAAACTAGGACCGCGGGGGAAGACTCCAGCTCGCCGCCGCTGCCGCCCTCCTCCTCCTTCTCCTCCTCCTCCTCCTGGTGCTGCTGCAGCCGCTGCTGCGGCCGCTGGTGCGCCGCCGCCTTCTCGGCCGTGGGGAAGGCTCCTGGGCCGGCCAGGGCCAGGATGGTGGCGGCGGCAGCGGCGGCGTTGGAGGGGTGGTGGGGGTGGCATCGGTGGCCGCTGGGGTCTCCTCCCGCCACGGGGGTCAGGGGCCACTGAGCAGCAGCAGCAGCAGCAGGAAGCCACGCGTGTTGGTAATCCTCCTTCTCCTCCTCCTCCCCCACCTCCCACCACCAGCCCAACCGCCGGCAGTGGAGGAGGCGGAGGCGGCGAGGGGGAAGCGGCCACAATGGCCGCGCCCGCCCGGGAAAAGGGCGAGGGGAGGCGGCGGCGGCCAGGCCCAAGCAGCCGGTCGGTTCGTGGTGGTGGTGGTGGCGGCGGTGGCGGCCTGGACGGACAAAACGGGGGTCCGAAAGTGGAATGGAGGAGCGGACCGGGGAGATCCACGGTGGCCCGGCGCGCCACTCGCCCTCCTGCTTCTTTCAGCCTCGGCGTCCCTTGGAAGGCGACGGGGGCGACCGCAGCAGCGCCTGGCCGGGCCTCCACCGCATCACCCGCCCCTTCCCTCCGTCTCCTTCACAAGCCAAACTTTGCCCACACATGCACACACACCACGGTTGCAAGGATGGTGTGTGTGTGTGTGTGTGTGTGTGTGTGTGTGTCGCATCACCCGCCCCTTCCCTCCGTCTCCTTCACAAGCCAAACTTTGCCCACACACACACACACACCACGGCTGCAAGAAGGGTGTGTGTGTGTGTGTGTGTGTGTGTGTGTGTGGAGAGAGGTCGCCGCTCACCCGCTTCCAAAAAAAGGGACCAGCCGCGGGGTCGCAGGCCCATCCTTTCAACCGCTGAGGCGGGCACCGCTCCCTCGCCTCCGGCTGCGGGACCGTGGTGGCGGCGGCGGCGGCGCTGGTAGGCCCGGAGCACGGTAGGCCCGGAGCGCGGGTCATCGCCTCACGGAGCCTCGAATGGCGGCTGGCCCGGCGCCCGTTGGCTGAGGCGGAACAGCGAGAACGGCGGCGGCGGTTGTATATATTTGTTTTAAATGTCAAAATGGTTTTGCAGCTCCCAGTTTTTTTTTCCGTCCGAAATGGGTCCAAGTGGCTCTTTACGTCTTAAAGGTTGCAGACCCCTGGGATAGGATGTATGTCGATATATTATTAATGTAACCGTTACTTGCCTTGTTTTATTTATATATGTATTTTCTTAAATGTGGTAAGAGATCATGACAGCATCCTGTATATTTCCTTCCTGAAAAGCTCTGGGGCTGCATATCACACCGATTTCCAAACAAATGCAAACATTGTGTCATGATGCATTGTATCAGGTCAAGGTATTTGTCCATCTGTCCCAGTAAGCTAACTGGCCACAACTCGTCTCCAGAGTCTCAAGAACAGAAATCCTTTTCCACCACTTGCTGGATGACTTTACTTGGTGTTGTTCATGCACAAATTTTGCTTGCCATTTTTTTTTTATCTACTAGACTCTCTCCCGATTTCCCATCACCACCATCCTGAGTGCTCCGACCTTGTTCCGCATGCTGGTGCAAAATGATCTGAGCAGGTACCTTGGGAAGATGCACTGAAAAAATATCATAACAACAGAGTAATACGGTAGTTATAAGTCTTGTCACAAGCAATGTTACTGAAGAGTAGAACTGCTGAGATGAAAAAGCAACTTGGTGCTCTTTCCTGTGGGAGTTTAAGTTAGACCCCCCCTCCCTTTCATCATTTTGCTGATAGTTGAAGACCCACCTCTGCAGACAGACATTTATTAACCAAAACCGAGTCTCTGAATACTTTTTTTTACCTAAGTAAGTTTGCTTAATTTTAATTATTATAGTTTCATTCTTTTAAAAAATGTAATTTACTGTGTTTTTAATGTTACTTCCTTTAATCTTGGGAGCTGCCATGGGTTTTCTTATTACAGAGTATTTATTTTATCTTATTTTGAGTATTTTTAACCCCACCTTTCTCCTTAGAAAAGGACATAAGGTGGCTTACAATAGTGAGGGACTATATGCAGTCCAGAACATACTGTATAAGACATATTCAAGCTAAGAACAGGGAATTAACATTAGAGCTACAAAGAGCGCACAAAAAGAAAAGAAAAACCCATTATGGATCTGTCATTTATCATTTGTCCCACATGTAGAATTTTTTACATTGTAGATACCTGATAAAATCTGGGCATAATGGTCAATTTTTTGTTTTTAACAATGAACACACTGATGTGAATTTCTCACCCTTTGCTAGTTACAAGTTCATGAGCCTCCAGCATTGCATAAGTGCAGGAGAGCCACTAAACCCTGAAGTGATGGAGCAGTGGAAGAAGAAGACAGGGCTAGACATTCATGAAGCCTATGGACAGACCGAAACGGTAGGTTCACTATGGCTGGACATATCAGCCTCCATGCTCCATATGAGTTCTCCATATATTCGGTCCTAAACCCATTCCCTCACTGTTTCTGTAAATTTTGTATGTATGCGAATCATACTGAATCATGCTGAAGTATGCTTTTGGAACTTCAACAGAGGGTATCTATCTCCGGACCAGATCAGATGGAAAACTCTTCAACCTCTCTAGATTGAGAGCAAAATCTAAGGTACAGGTGAAGTGTTTGCGGGATCTCCTTTTCGCTGATGATGCCGCTATTACTGCTCACTCTGCCGAAGATCTCCAACAACTCATGGACCATTTTAGTAAAGCTTGCAAAGATTTGGGGCTAGAAATCAGCCTGAAAAAAACACAAATAATGGGCCAGAATGTGGACTCCCCTCCTCGCATTACAATTTCTGAAAAAGAACTGGAGGCTGTCCATGGCTTGTGTATCTTGGCTCAACTATCTCAGATACACTCTACATAAATTTGAAGAGGCATTTGTCCAACAAGCAGAGGAAAAGAAGCAGGCACGGAAAGAACGAAACTCGAGGACCGGGCAAGAAACAGAATACATCTGCTCCCAGTGCGGTAGAGACTGCCATTCCCGAATTGGTCTATTCAGTCACACTAGGTGTTGTTTTTAGGATCTCTACTCCAGGCATGATACCATAGTCTTTCGAGACTGAAGGATGCCAATGATGCAAATCATGTATTTTCCCCATGAAACACACAATTACCATCGTCATCATCATGTGCTGTCAAATCTGCCTACATGCAGTCTCACAACTACTGTTCAAAGAAAAAAGAAAAAAAACTTGTTTTTAAACTACATATTAGATAACTTATGCATCAATGTTACATTAAAGTAGCTCTTTAATAGAATGAAGCCAGGGTTGAGACCCCAGGAGATTTTGATTAGCAAAGAGGATGATATCATCTGCCTCCTTTGTCCCTCTCCTTAGTTTTAGCAGCAATGTGGACAAGACCTTGCAGAGGGATAGAAACTGCGTGCAGGAAAGCATTGCAGGAAATTCCCTGGCATCCCTGTTGGAATGCTTTAGTTTTTGGTAGCAATCAAAACCCATTATATTTACAAAATGCCTGCCCCTGGTGAAGATAAAAACTAAAATGTCTTGTTACTTGATGTGGACTAAGACAGGTATCCCCTGAATAGCCCAAGATTTCAAAGCTGAACTCCTGTGTGCAGTTATTGTGGTGCAAACCCAACAGGAAACACTGGATTTTTTTTCTGGGTTGTGTTTTAATAGGCTCTTTTCTATTTTACACTTCACAACAATACTTCTCTTTTCAACAGGGCATGGCCTGTGCAGTCCTCAAAGGGATGAAGATTAAGCCAGGTTCAATGGGAAAAGCTTGTGCACCCTATGATGTTCAGGTCGGTGAATGCAGTTGTCCAGTATCTACATTTTTAAACCTACTTGCTGCACATCACAATTGGGGCACCAGCAGAGATTTCTCTGCATCTTTGTCCTAGTACAGGGCTGTTCAGCTTTGAACAGGCCAAGGTCTACTTTTTCCAGCCCAAAGTGCCAGAGGGCTACTACACTAAAACCTCTATTTACGAATTTTATCCGTTCCGAGCACATGCTCATAAGTAAAAACTTTTGTAAGTTGAGCAGCAGTTTCCCATAGGAGTGCATCAAAAACCAATTAATCTGTTCTGGAGGGAACAGATTTCAATGCACCATGGCCCTTGAACTGCCCCGCTCGGCTGAGACAATGGGCTGGCAGACCCAGAACTTTGCTGGATCAGTGGTGGTCCTTGGGATGGGGGAGGGAGGGGTGGAGAACTTATCCCCTCACTTTTTTATTGATTGCCGGTGGGCTACTTTTGAACCCTTTGCGGGCTACCAGTAGCCCGCGGACTACCTGTTGGGCAGGCCTGTACCTAGTAGTTGCAGGATCTGTGTCAGCTTGGTGCCAGGAGAAACCCTGTGTTTGCAGGATCAAGTCCTGCTGAGGCAGAATCCGCCAGAGCTCCCCGGAGGTTCACCTGAGAACGCCAAGGGAAGGCCTGCTTAAGGAATGACCCTCCCTCTGGGAAGCTGTCTCAGCAACATAAGTCATGTGGTGGTGTTCATGTGCTCTGCTGCCCTTTAGCTCCAGTTCTTGCTTTGCTTCTTGCCCCCTGGCCCCTGTGTGCCAGTCTTCTACTCTAGCGGAGTGCTCCTGCACTGGTGTTCTGGTTCCAGCCCTGGTGTGGCAGCTTCATTTCCTGTGCTCCTGTCCTGGTGGGTTGGTCTGGGTGTAGATTCAGTAGATTCGGTAAGATTCAGCTCCTTGAATCTTGGCCAGTACCACAGAGGCCCCCAATCTCCAGTGCTGTCACCAGCCTGGCTACTGCAATTCAGCACCTGTTGGAGCTTCCAGGTCAGTTTTAAGGGAAGTCCCATGTAGAGAGCATTGCAGCAATCAACTCTTGAGATCACCAGCACATGCACCAACATTTTCAAGGCTGCCCCGTCCAGATAAAGACTTTTCTCATCCAATGTTGACCCAATGTTTTCCATGGCTTCAGAGACTAGGACTCGAGGCAATGGTTTCAAACTACAGGAAAAGAGATTCCATTTGAACATTAGGAAGAACTTCATGACAGTTAAAGCTGTTCGGCAGTGGAATATGCTGCCACAAAGGGTGGTGGAGTCTCCTTTTTTGGAGGTTTTTAAGCAGAGGCTGGATGACCATCTGTCGGAAATATTGTGATGGGGTTCCTGCATGGCAGGGGGTTGGACTGGATGGCCCTTGAGGTATCTTCCAAGTCTATGATTCTATGATTCTATGAACTGAATATCTAGATTTAAGTAAGTGTTGTATCATCTGTAAAATTTATTACATCAATCTGCTCCCGTTGGGACAAACCATTAGGTTTAGTCCCCCTACTTTTGAGTTTTGTGAACACTTTGGTTGAACACTTTGTGAAGAGAATGTTGGCCTAGATGTGCTTCTGGTCTAATCCAGGAGACCTTTCATAGTCTCGTGTCCTTTTCCAGATTGTCGATGAGGAAGCCAACATTCTGCCTTGTGGAACAGAAGGAGAGATAGCCATCAGAGTGACGCCTAATAGGCCACTTGGCCTATTTTCTCGTTATGTGGTAAGAAACCTCAGTGATGCCTAAAGGCATAAGAAGATCACTTCTGAGGGATGAAGGAATCCCCATAGAAACCTTGATGGAATCCCCCAGAACTTAGGCATGCACCAAAACACATCTGTTTAAGTTTAGTTTTAGAAGTTTTACGCCAAGGGTGCGCATCCTGTTTTTAAATTGTTTGTGGTGTGGGTGTATGTTGTTGTTTGTTGTTTGTTGTTACTTGGCTGAATTGATCGGCCCACTGTCAGCCACCCAGAGTTCCTACGGGAAGATGGGCGGGATAGAAATCTTATAATAAATAAAGAAAGAAAGAACTTTTTGGTCTCTGTAGAGCAGTGGTTCCCAACCTGGGGGTCAGGACCCCTTTGGGTGTGTGTTGAATGACCATTTCACAGCGGTCGCCATGAACCAGTGAAGAAAAAGGCACAAATGGCTTGGGTCTGGAGGAGGGGGGTAAGGGGGGAAGAGTGAGTTACAGCTTGATAGGTTGGAGGGGATGTCAGTCAATGGCACTGGAGGCTGTAGTTGGCTGAGGGTGCCTGCAGAGGGAAGTTCTCTATGGCCCCTTTGGCAGTGGTCTGCCAAAGGGGGCTTATTGCCTCTTCCAAGCAGGGCAAGGGGTCACCACCACATAAGGAACTGCATTAAAGGGTTGCAGCATTAGATATTCTGGTACCTTAAGCATAGCAGCACCTATTCCCTGATGTAAAAGGAACTAAAGTCAATCAAGTCCCCCTACGTGGCAGGGGAAGCCCCTCTGCATGGCAAGGGGTTGGACTGAATGGCCCTCGAGGTCTCTGCCAACACTATGATTCTATGATCCTTTTGGATGTGCATTTTAAAAAAATACACTTTGACTATTAGAACAAATAATTCACCATTCACTGCCGTAGCATTATGACATCAAACATCTGCTCGAATCGTGTGCCTCCCAAACGAAAGGATTGGCTTCAGTTATGCCTGCTGCTAATTCAACCTTTCTGAAATGTCTTCGTTAGGATAACCCAGAAAAAACAGTTGCGACAGTACGAGGGAATTTTCATGTTACTGGAGACAGAGGAAGGATGGATGAAGATGGCTATGTCTGGTTTGTTGGAAGAGCTGATGATATAATCAATTCCTCAGGGTTGGTTCTTTATTTCCTAATTTTTAAAATCTACCCACTTGCATTGTGCAAATGTGTGCCCAAATTTTAAAAAATCAATCCCTCTGATCTTTTAAGAACTTTTTAGGAAAATGTTTTGGAAATCCATACCCTTTGATGAAGCCTTTCTCTTTCCTTTCCTTTTGTTTTTGGGGAGTTAACTGAGAAATAATTAAAGTGTCTAACTTGCTGTGTTCACCATGCACATTTTTAATTTGAATATTTTACCCCCTCCTTTCTCCTTGGAAAAGGACCCAAGGTGGCTTACAATAATGAGGGGCAATATGCAACCTGGAACATTTAAGACATATCCAAGTTAAGAACAGATAATTAAAAAGAGGCATCTTAGAATATTAAGTTAACAGTAGAGCTACAAAGAACACGCAAAAGGGGGAAAATCCATTATGAGGTGTAGAAAGTACAATGGAAAACACTGGTGGTCTTATGAAATCAGTCAATGCAATCATGTATAGTAATCCACATAAAGTTACATAGTAGGAAGTCCCTCATTCAGTGAAAGCTTACTTGAAGAGGAAGGTCTTTGCCTGCTTCTGGAAAGACAGCAGAGATGGGGCAGTCCTGGCCTCCAGTGGGAGGAAGTTCCAAAGTCAGAGCAGCAACAGAGAAGGCCCTTTCATGTGTTCTTTTGAGGCACACCTGTGAAGGTGGCAGGATGGAGAGAAAGGCCTCTGCTGATGACCTTAGCACCCAAGCTGGTTCTTACTGCGAGAGTCGATCTTTGAGGTAGCTTGGACCCAGGCCATTTTGTGCTTTGTAGGTTAAGGTCAGCACCTTGAATTGTGCCCAGCAGGTGATTGGCAGTCAGTGGAGCTAACAATGTTAATCACCTAACAATGGAAGTTACCCCAGCACAAAGCATTTTAGAAAGAAGATACGAGTATGCTTTCAAGAAAGATGAAAAGGAGGTGAACTTTATGGAAGAAGCATGATGAGAGAAGTACCAATTATACCAGTGCTGATCCACCAATTTCAAGGACAATAAATTTATTTATTTATTTATTTATTTATTTTAATACTTATATACTCCCCATCTTCCGGAGGAACTCCGGGCGGTTTACATCAAAGATGCAAACAATGAAAACAATAACAATAATAATAAACTAAATAAAACATCATAATAAAACCACAAGAAAAGTAACTGGTGTGATGGCGGGACAAGAAGAGGGGGGGAAGAATTAACTGTCGCCAAATGCCTCACAAAGACCCCTTCAATCAAAACCAAACTAGTACTACACTGAACAATATGAGAAAAAAGAATGAGAAAAAGCTAAAGATAATAAACTGTGGGACCCCTGAAATGGGCAAGGTTCTGTCTAGAGATGGGCACGAATAAAAAAAATGGCATTTCGTTTGTCGTTTGGAGGGTCCGTTTCGTTTCGTTTCGTTTCCGTTTTTTGTGAATTTTTGCAAAAAATTCGTTTTCATTTTTGTTCGTTTCATTACCATTTTGTTACCATTTATTTCATTTTTTTGTGATTTTTTTTAGGATTTTAGGCAATTCACTCATATTGCAGTAACGGAAACGAAATGCACAACAAAATTTCCGGTGTTTCTGTTTGTTTCGTTTCATTTTACAGACAAAATTTGTTTGTCGTTTTGTTACGTAACGAAATGAAAAAATGAAAATGAAACGAAAAATTGTTCGTTTCGTGCCCATCTCTAGTTCTGTCTTCAGTCTTTGCCATCTTCAGGCAGCCTTGAGAAGAACTGGTTTTGATTATTGGTTTCTCTTCCTTAGGTATCGTATTGGACCATTTGAAGTAGAAAGTGCACTTCTAGAGCATCCAGCAGTAGCGGAAGCAGCCGCTATTAGCAGCCCAGATCCACTTAGAGGAGAGGTAATTATAATACTAAGAGACAATATGGTGTACTGAATTAGGACTGAATTAGAAGTAAAGGCTCTCTAACTCTCATTCAGCCATAAAACTCTGAAGCGAAGCCAACTGAAACTAGAGCAGCTGGGGTTTTGACTGGAGTGTAGAAAGGTAGAAAATACCAAAAGGCCAGGTGTGATAACTGAGAACAGGTCCTGTTCTTCTCGGTTACCTTTCAAGTGTCATATCTTCTCTTGGTCTTGTCCTCTAGGGATGTGCACAAAACGAAAAACGAAATGCTGTTTCAACGTGTCATTAGGTAACGAAATGAAACAAAACAAAACAACATGAGGAAGCAGCATTTCATTACAGATGAAACGAAATGGTGTTTGTTTTTGTTGTTGTTGTTGAAACAAACCATTGTGTTCATCTGTAAGCCACTCGGGGGAGGGGGAAAAGATTTTCAATCAAACCTTATACAGCTTAATTTCCAGTAACCTGATCATTCCTATTGCCCTCCTCTGAACGTGTTACAGTTGGTTGGCATCCTTCTTCAAGTGTGGTGTCCAGAAATTCGCACAGTAGATAAGGCCTAAACGTTGCTGAATAAAGGTGAACTAGTACCTCAACGGATTTGGCCACTATTGTTAAAGCATCCTAAAATAGCATTTGCATCCACATCACACTATTGGATCATATTCAGCTTTTGATCTACAACAATTTCAAGATCATTTTCACTTGTAGCATTAATGAGCGAAGTATCCCCCTCTTGTAACTTTGCATTTGGTTTTTCCCCACCCCTAATATGTAGAAAAATCTTTGCTTGTTCGATTGCCTCTGCTTTTTAGGTGGTAAAAGCATTTGTAGTTCTGTCTCCTGCATATGCATTACAAGACAAGGATAAATTAACACTTGAATTGCAAGAACATGTGAAGAAAGTGACTGCGCCCTACAAATATCCACGGAAGGCAAGTACTATCAGAGAAATTGAGAGCTGTCCAGAGTATTGCTATCAGAAACTCGTCATTTGCATGTGTCTTCTGCCATCAAAGTCACATCTGACAGGACAACCCTAATCGTGTTTTCAAGATACATGGTTTTCCCAGTGCCATTACTCCCAGCCTATGAGTTTCCATTGGCAAGGAGGAATTTGAACACAGGTTCCCCTGAGCCCTAGTCACTCTATTTACAGACCGACCATATATACAGCTTGGTGCTAATTGCATTACTTGGAGTGTGATTTTCCTTCTGTCAAAATCTGACCACTTGCATTGTGGCCATTGTGAGATAACAGGAAGCTGGACTAGATGGGCCTTTGGCCAAATCCAGTATGGCTCTTCTTCTGTTCTTATTTTCTTATGTCCCATCCACCCATTGTTTACACCACAGAGGGAGGCCAGGCTGCTCTGGGCTACTGCCATTTCCCCTCAGGTTGCTTGCGCCATGGTGTCTCCATGGGGAGGAGAGCACTGGGGACAGGTTGGGCGAGACAGATGAGGTCTGCCCTTCTTGCTCATGAAGTGGAAGTGAGGCTGGGGAAGCATCCCAAAAGGGAAGAAGGGGAGTTTGGGCCATGCTCTCTGTCACCCTGCTTGAATGAATGACAGTCATTGATGTGGAGGGGCCACCACTGCTCTTCCTACACCCTGGCCCTCTCCTAGCCACCTCAAGGCAGGACCAGTGCTGTAGCTTCCACTCTGAGGAGGAGAGAGGGTGGGGTGGGGGAGAAAGGGACTCCTGCCCAGATCCTGTCTACCAAGGATGTCTGGCCAGCAGTGGCAGAAGCCCTGCTCTCTGTAGCTGAAGGAGCTTTCAGGTGGAGTACTGGACCAGAGAGGGCCCCAAGGCCCCACAAAAGCAGACTTGTCGCCAGTTGTGGAGCACCAGATGCTGCTCCTCAAGTGGGGCGGGAGTGAGGTGAGGTGGGGGGGGAGCCTTGGGCCTGGAGAGAGCTGTGCTCAGGCTTGCTTATCGTCTGAACCTGAGGCCTGGTGAGTTTGGGTGAGGTCCTTCATGTACGTTGGCCCTCTGAGTTACCCTCTCCAAGGAAACCAGTCTGCTTGGCCTTTGGTGGTTACTTCACATCCTTCCTCGAGCCGAGGTGAACTTGCCTCCGTATTGAAATTGGTTTTCAACACGGATTGAGAAGTGGATCAAAAAGATTCCCGAGCTCCAGGACGGGAATCTCTCACCCCTCTTGGAGCGCAGTTCAGGGGGTGTGGTCGGGGTGAACTCGGATTGACCCCACAAGGACGTGAGGTTCCGTTCCTTTGAACTCGGATTGCCCCCACAAGGACGTGAGGTTCCGTTCTTTTTGAACTCGGATTGACCCCACAAGGATGTGAGGTTACGTTCCTTCAAACCGGTCTCCAGCGAGAGGGACATGAAGTATCAGCCCAACCCCGCCACTGGTACCTGCCCAGAGGGGGGAACTGAGCAAGTGATTGAGCAAGGCAGCCACAGCCAAAAGAGGGGAGGCAAGTCTAGTACACTTTCCCACGGGCTGTGCGCTATGCCTCGCCCAATTACTCTGTGGCAAGGCTGAAATATTGTTCCTCCCCCCACCAAGAATCTTGCCCTCGAGGGCCATGGCTCCTGTGTGCTCCTCCATGTTATGCCATTTGGCACCAATCCTTCTAATTGGCACATTAGCAGAGTATCAACCAATACACAGAGCTGCAGCCTAAATCAAGATGACCGCACTCTCTTCCTTTGTTTTGCTAGATGGAGTTTGTCCAGCAGCTGCCCAAGACAATCACAGGGAAAATCAGGCGGATTGAACTCCGGAACAAAGAGTGGGGACGAGTCTAACATGTCAGGATGTTTGCACAACCAACGGCTTTCTTCCCAGTTGACTCTATCCATGAATGTTTATTCAAGGCTCACTGATAGTGACATGATCTGTTTCTGCGTCAGATTTTGACAGTCACCAGACCCACGTGCAGCTGTTACAAGGCTCTGAGAGGCCAAGGCAGGAAAACTCTTGGAAGGAAAACTTCTGCCTTCCTCCCTGGTCTGCTGGGCTTCCCGTGAGAAATGAGGTCAAAGCTTCAAACATATTTCCAAGTGATATTACATTTTTCTGCTGCCTTGCAGAGTCATAGCAACCTCAGTAGTGGTGACGGATGAAATATTGCTTCTGGTAGCATTTGGATGTCCATACAGTTCTGACAAATAAAAGTTCACATGTAACAGGGTTGCGCATTTGGATTTGGAAAACCATAGTGTTCACCAATTCATGTCATATCTGGATCATTCCATCAGGAAGGGGATCAAGCTTTTGTTCTTTATAGAGTGATGTATTAAATTAGGCTATTTGGTGCCTCTGTGTATGATTTTATTTGGAAGAGATTGTGTCTTGTATTAGCATAACTTATTAATTTCTCATAGGTGAAGTTTATACATAGCTAAGGGGAAACCATCATATATCATGCATATTCTATCAAAGGCTGCTATCTCACCTGGGGAAGATCCTGATCTTTGGAAGGTCCAGCTTTTCCTCTTCCTCCTGTCACGTGACTGAAGATGTGGGATAGCAATTCCCATGTACAAAGTTTTTTTAAAAAAGCGCAGTTCAGCCCCATGGCCATCGGATCGTTTTAGGATTAAAAAAAAACACACCAGCTTCCTGGCGCTAGGAGGGTGGGGGAAGTAAAAAAAAAACAGCCCCTGATTGGCCAGCTGCCTGGCACTAGGTGGGTGGGGGGAAGTGGGGGGGAAAACAAGCACCCGATCGGCCCCAGGAACAGCCGGTTGGCACTATGAGAAAAAAAGAAGAAAACTGGGTCAGTGTGTGGTCCCACGACATCTGCCTCCTTAAAAGGTGGGTTTTTAAGCGAGGCAAAACATTCCCTACCTCTCCAGTAAGTCTTGGAAACCTCGCTTAAAAGGGCATTACCAGGTTTTCTTTTCTCTCCCCCCCCCTTTTCAAAAAGCCCGGTGGCCGTGGGGACGGCATTTTTGGACATGGTTTATCTACAAATTTAATGTAAAGGAACGTGGGATACGTGCCATAGAAGAAAAAAAGGAGAAAGAAAGAAAAGAAAGGCACATTGTGTCTTAACATATCTCGTTTCGTGAGTTTGCTTCATTGACAATTCATTCTAGATTAACTTATCATTATAAATTAATTCACCTGCAGATGATATTTAAAAAATACTAGATTGTGCTGAAATGGATAGATTAACAAGTAGACTAAAGGAACAAGAATACTCAGCTGCTTCTCCTAGCTGGGGTTTATTTTATGAATGGCTGAACAATATAGCTCTATTATAAAATAATGATATATTAACCTAGAAGAGATTCTGTCCTGTTGCAGCATCGTCTAAGCAATATGAAATGTGAGTTGGGTAGTTCCACTGAGGAGCTTCTACTGAGAGGAAAAGAAGAGTAAAATGACAAGCTTAAACTGCTTGCCCCACCTGTTTCCAGAACTAGTCGTGATGACAGTCAATTGGAGCTTCCATTAAGTGAGCAATCTGAAAACATTTAAACAGGGTGTAACATGTGCTCACAGGACTTGAGTGCATGCACTGCAAGAGGGTCCAACATCTGCAGGACTTGGGCCCCCTCGCCAATAGAAGCAGGCTTAGCTTCCTGAAGACTTCGCACAGGGCATTGCTGTGGCAAATGGTCTTGTTGAGATAAGTGGCTTTCTTATTGTGAGTCATCAGAGGGCAGAGTTTGGACCATCACTCCATGGAAACAGGGAGGTAAGAGGTAGGAAACACAAGATGCAAGTCTCAAGAACAAGTTTCAGACTCCCCTGGAGGAGCTTGGAGAGATTCAGGAAAAGGCCTTCTGTATATGCAAAAAAGCTTAGGAAGTGTGATAGGCATGGGTGACCAGTCATTCTATCTGATGGAGAATACTAGTTTCTGTAGGTTTATTGCAGACCTGGAACTCTATCACAATTACTTAGCCAAATTTGGTGGTGCCAAATTTATATTGGGATGTAGAAATGGGCACGAATAAAAAAAATGGCATTTCGTTTGTCGTTTGTCGTTTGCAGGGTCCATTTCGGTCCATTTCCGTTTTTCGTGAATTTTTGCAAAAAATTCATTTTCGTTTTGTTCATTTCGTTACCATTTTGTTACCATTTTGTTCATTTTTTGTGATTTTTTTAGGAATTTAAGCAATTCACTCATATTGCAGTAACAGAAACAAAATGCACGACAAAATTTCCGGTGTTTCTGTTCGTTTCATTTCATTTTTGAGACAAAATTCATTTGTCATTTCGTTATGTAACAAAATGAAAAACGAAAACAAAAACAAAAATTGTTCATTTCGTGCCCATCTCTATTGGGATGTCAGGCGACTGGTACAGCAAGAGTTGGCCAGGGCTCATGTGGTACATTTTACAAGTGACATCTGGAGAAGATGCAGCACTTTCTCAGTTAAGTCCCCTGCAGGCTGGCATCAAGAGGCAAGAGCAGCCAACAGTGGGCAAGGTAGCTGGGATGCCAAGGTGAGAGGGGTAGTGTTGGGTTTTGCCCCAACTTAGGGCATGATTTAACTGTGAACATGCATTGGGAGATGGATTGGTTTTGAGGGAAGTTTAGTCACATGGTTATTCCATCCACATAGTCATCCTTCTGAGAAATACAAAACACACATGGTTTGAGGAAGGAACAAAACCACCAGACTTGACTGATGAGAGGGAAAGCAAATTACCCCAGTGGCAAAGAGAAACTGTCCAGGCATTGACAACGATCAGCAAAGCTGAGGGAAGGAGATACACCCACAGTGGCAACCAGGGCTCCCCTTATGCACCACAATCAACTATCAAGGAATCAAGGCACAATCAAAGGCTATCAGGACAAAAATACTGCAAACTGTCAGGAAAACAGGCAGTGTGTGTGTGTGTGTGCGTGCATGGTTATGAAATCAAAATGGCACCAATTCTTTCAGAAGAATAGGGAAGCATCCCGGGATTTCCAGCGCTATGCACACACATACCACACAAAAATACACAAGCAACTATCCTTGGGCATTTCCTCAGTGGCCTAATGACTGAATATGTTTAATTACTGTAGAATCCTGCAGTAATGAAGAATTAGGTTTGGGGAAGGAAATTAATAAGGGTCAAAAGGAAACCCGATCACACACACACACACACACACACACACACACACACACACAGGACTTTGGTTCCAGAACCCATTTTCCTAGTATATTTGCAATAATATTATGCTTGTGTTGGTTAAACAATAAAGGTTGAACTATATTGGCATGGTATCTGCTGGAACTCCCAGTCTCGCTTGGTTATTGATTTATAATGCACCTACTAGGAGAAAGGCCGCAAGACAAAGCTGTTCAGTCAGTCCTTCTAAAAATGGGCCACCATTTCAATAGATTATTTTCAGGGTTGCAAATGTGGGCGTATAATTTGCAGAATTCCTGCTGTCTATGGGATTCTGAAAGCCATAGACCTAAAAAGTAACACTTCCAAGCTCCAGTGGAAGGCCAAAACCAGAATATCAGACCCTGCCACCAAGTGGGACAAACACTAAGAAAAAGAAGAACATGTAAGCAGTAAAGGCTTCTGGGAGTTGTAATCCAAGAACATTTTGGAATCCAAAGCTGGGGAGCACATCCAGAAAGACCAAATAAAAAATGAATTGACTACAGAAAGTCTATGCCCTTGCATTTGCAAGTTGGAGCATGGATGTTAATGACAGAGCATCTTGGAGGTCACTCCTTCTAAGGGTTGCTCTAAGTAGATGAATAATTGGCAACAACAACTAGCAAAGGCATTACTTTAGGTTTTTGAATCTGCTTAATAGCCAAATGAGCAACCCAGTTTTTATTTTCCCAAAGGGGATCCCCATACGTAACATCACATTCAGTGCCAAAGATCAGAGGAAAAAAGATTATCTTTCCTTTTTTTCTATTACTAATCATGCTGGATTTTGTTTCTAGACACATTCTTTATTCAAGTGACAAAACTACTAGAGATACGTGATATTAATTGTACATTTCACATTGCCAAAGCAAAATGCAAAGCAAACAATGTTTTCCGTAGTGGATTTCACTGCGCGCTAGAGCTGTTAGCAAAAACCAAGGGCCGTTTCTGATCGTCTAAAGCAGTGGGATAGAAGGGCATGCCAGTTTAAGTAAGTATCATGCCTTCTGCTCTGTGAAGCAAATCGGACCGATCACTTAACCCATGAAACAGCATTTCTTCAATGCGGTACAAGTTCTTCAAGGTCATTGGGGAAAAGGTGATCTGACCACAGGGATAAATAGAGGAGGAAGAAGTCCAATTGCCATTCCAGCACGACATACAATTAGTTCAGAAAAGGAGATGAAAGATTTTTTTAATCAATCTAATCTTTTTTCACTTGAAGTCTACTTAACATTTAATTGCAAAACAATTTCATAAAAGCATAGTCAAATTTCACTGTATTTTATTTTGTAACTTAATTTTTAAGCAGCATTTTTGGTGGAGAACATTCTGCTCTAATTCAGACCGATTTCCTTTTGATGAGCAGTAACCCAGCGTGCGAGAGCTTGTGACTGTATTTACAGGTAGATATTCTATCTTCTTTGTTAGCAACATCCATCAGCAGAAACAGAGGTTCTGGTTTATGAACAGGTATAGACCCACTGATACGGGAATCTATTCCTACACAAAGATGTAGGTCATAATGACTTGATAAATTGTTACAGTTCCCATGTGATTTTAAGATATTAGCTATGTCTATATCCTGCTGATTTAAAGCAAGTACAAGCAAGTCTGAATTTGCTAGATTGCAGGTGGTGGCTACATGGTCAGGCTTTTCCTCTGATAAATGGGTGAATTTGAAATATTTTTATTGATGGCATGACGGTAAAAGACAGGTTAGAAATGTTTCAACCTTTTCCCTCATTCCCCCCCCCCATTTCTGCCATTGCACACTTTTTCAAGGCAGAATGATTTGAACAGGCTCCCCCATGTAGTTAGTTGTGCAAAGAAAGGAGTCATGTCTGCAAGTGATTTTTCAGTGATGTAAGCAGTTGGAGGTGTAATGGAACATTCTTTCCTCTCCCCATATTATCCTCTGAATTTGAAAAGAAAACTGAAATTTTTCTTATATATATATATTAGAGATGGGCACGAATAAAAAAAATGGCATTTCGTTTGTCGTTTGTCGTTTGGAGGGTTCGTTTTGGTTCATTTCCTTTTTTTGTGAATTTTTGCAAACAATTCATTTTTGTTTTCGTTTGTTTTGTTACCATTTTGTTACCATTTATTTCAATTTTTGTGATTTTTTAAAGAATTTTAAGCAATTCACTCATATTGCAGTAATGGAAACGAAACGCACGATAAAATTTCCGGTGTTTCTATTGTTTCGTTTCATTTTAGAGATAGAATTCGTTTGTCGTTTCATTTCGTAACGAAATGAAAAAACAAAAACGGAAATGAAAAATTGTTTGTTTCGTGCCCATCTCTAATATATATATATATAATGCTAGATCACTTTATCGCCTTATTGCTGGGTCATCATTACTGTTTCCTATATTTATGCCTATGTCAGATTGGCAGAGGTGGAACAAGAGGAAGTGAAGACAGCCTGTGAGTTAGAAAGCGAATTACCTCCCATCTTGTATGAATGGGTGAATTCCTGAATCTGCAAACCCACTGTGAGCACTCATCGCAATTTCAAATCTAGTACAGGCCATGGATGAAGTCCACTGCAGTTGCACATTTACCCAAGGGGCCTGAGTGTATGCCATATCTTAATGGCTTAAGCTGACACTGTATCTGATTACCACTGAATTTTAGCTTATGTTTGTTCCAAGATTACAAGCCGCCCAGAATAGTCACCTGACCACTATAAGGGTAGGGCAAAAATTAAAGGAATAATTAACCATACAGGAAAATCCCATTCAAACTATTCTGACCTTTGTGAAGATTCTCAGTCATCCAGGTGAGTTTATCTGGAAGTTGAGTCATGGCTACTGGACTTCTTTTTTGAGAGATAGAAATGTTTCGCTGTTCATCCAAACAGCTTCATCATTCTGACCTTTGAAAAAATAGAAGCCCCTAGCAGCAAAGGAGAAAAAAGTCACTTGAGCATTCAATTTAGTTTATGAATAATCATTCAGCACACACAAACATTCAATCTGCACATACCAAGTTCATTATCATCTTCACCCATTTCTCAGTCCTGAGTACAAGAATTTGAGTTTCTACCTTCAAGAAACATCATGGATGTGGAATGAAAGCTAATTTCCACTGGAGTTGAAACCCTATCATCCCAGCAATCGACGCTGATGCCAGTTCAGCAGAATTTGGAATTGCCATTTTACTGTTGCTGTTTTTTTTCTCTGAAGGTGAAATAATTCATGGCGTGTGCAATGAGGCTTCTCTCTCGAATTCAAGTTTTAAACTCTGCTAGAGCTTCGAGGTGGCCTTATAGAGTCAAGAGGCAGACAAGCACTGAATCGGCACCTCAGGATTTCTTAGACTATGACGCCATCTGCCAAAACCCACCAGAGCATTTTAATTTTGCAAGGGATATTCTGGATCAGTGGAGTCAAAAGGAAAAGGTATGAGACTATCCCCTGAATAATTTCCTTTAATAGTGTGTCTTCCTGAAAGCAAAAGGATTAGCCTTTATGTTCTTGTAATGCCCATGTAATACACTAGTAATGCCCTGAACAAATTCCCACCTTGTTTTGGAAGCTAAGCAGTGTCTTGGTCAGAATTTGGATGGGAGATCAGCCAGGTTTGGGGAGGAGGGAATCCTCCTGAAACCTAGGGACCCAATTTTCACTAAATGTGGGCAAGATCTAGCCCTTCCTCTGATCTTATGAGAGAGCAGGGGAAATGTAATGTAATTAATGAGTCCAACAGTGAACACACTTATAGGGGTCCCATTCTCTCTGTTATTTCATTCTTAATTATTACCCTCAGCCTGAAAGGAAGAATGGTTCTAATTGCAGGTAGCAACAACATAGATTTTCATATGTGGGGCTCACAAAAGCTCTTCCTTTTCATACCCACCACTTTAACCATGAATAATGCAATACCCTCTATAAATGCCCTCTATAAATGAAGTTAAATCAAATCAAATCAAATTAAACTAACTATTAGCAATATTGGCATATGATTATTAAATAATACCGCTACTTAATGTTCGTGCAAAGGAAATTGTGCCAAGTCTTGGCAACAAACTGGTGCTTCTTAAAGAAGGGCTGGTTGTGTCCCTGTGCATGGGCTCAAGTAAACAACCCAGGACCTTCACGAGCAGCAATTTGACACCAAGACTTACACTATTTCCCTTACACAAGCCTAGAAAAACAGCAAGATTCTGGCCATTGCTTCTGTCTGGCAGGATGGGAAAAGGCCTTCCAACCCAGCTCTCTGGTGGGTTGATGGTAAAGGCGAAGAAGTACGATGGAGTTTTGAGGAGCTGGGAGTTCTATCCAGGAAAGCAGCAAATGTGCTCTTGGAGCATTGCAATCTGAGCAGGGGAGACCGAGTCCTCTTGATCCTCCCCAGGATGCCGGAGTGGTGGCTGATCGCGGTGGGATGCATAAGGACAGGTCAGTGACATTCAGTTGATGTATTGAATAGATGGGCACAAAACGAACAATTTTTCGTTTCTGTTTCCGTTTTTTGTTACGTTACATAACGAAACGACAAATGAAGTTTGTCTCTAAAATGAAACGAAACAAACAGAAACACCGGAAATTTTGTCATGTGTTTCGTTTCCGTTACTGCAATATGAGTGAATTGCCTAAAATCCTAAAAAAATCACAAAAAATGAAATAAATGGTAATGAAATGGTAACAAAAAGAACAAAAACAAAAATGATTTTTTTCCAAAAATTCACGAAAAACAGAAACGAACTGAAACGGACCCTCCAAACGACAAACGACAAACGAAATGCCATTTTTTAAATTCGTGCCCATCTCTAGTATTGAACCTTGTCTGGCCCTCTAGCTAGCTAACAGATCTGGAATGTCACATAAAGTTAAAAGAAACCTGTTAGCGTCTTGAATGTATTGTACATATTTTTTTTTCACTGCCAGGAGAGGCATGATGAGATTGCTTTGCCTTCGTTAGGGAAAAAAAAACTTGACTTGTCAAGAGTATTAATTCACCTTGAACCAGAATAATAAGGGCACAAATAGCCTTCATACACAAAAATGTCTTGCACCAGATCTGTTACGCAGCGTTTTAGAAGGTAGTTTTTTGGAGTATAGCTTCTTGAACACCCTAAGGAGCTTTGCAACTGACTATTGGCTAGGGCAGGCCTGCCCAAAGTCTGGCCCCGGGGCCAATTCTGGCCCGTCAGGCCATTCTGAGTGGCCCGCGGCTGGCTGGCTCGCCCCTCCCTCTCCCTCCTTCGTCTCATGTTTTTTAAAAGAAAGTGGGTGGGGCTTGCAGTGGGGTGGCAGGGTTGGGGAGCAACCGGCCCCTGACACATTCTCAGCCACCAAATCTGGCCCTCCTTACAAAAAGTTTGGGCACCCCTGGGCTAGGGGTTTCTAGGCAATGCAAACTATTTATTTATTTATTTATTTATTTATTTATTTATTTATTTATTTATTTATTTATTTATTTATTTATT
>JAHTLZ010000054.1:6917252-6927449 GCA_023846285.1 Phrynocephalus versicolor
ATTTATTTATTTATTTATTTATTTATTTATTTATTTATTTATTTATTATAACAATTTTTAAACTCTCATGCATCTAATTTTTGGACCTTATCAATTTATCAATTAACATTTGCCAATTTCCTGCTTGTTCTGAAATATGGTATCCCGGTCCAGTTGTGTTGAAAATTATTGACATGGGGATTAGTGAGATATTAACATACAATAGTGGTGACAGAATCCCATTAAGACAGAGTTTGCATTTTCACATGTTTTTCCGAATATTTTTACTGATTCCAAATTATTTTAGGCAGTTTCTAATCCAGCTGTGTGTGAACGAGACATATGCCTTTTTATAATCTATCCAGGTCATGTTAAGATTTGGTTTCCATCTTTTGTGTTCTTTAGAATCATTTCATCAATAAGCAGTTGATCCTTCACTCCTCCTGACTTTTTAAAAAATAAATTATGTGCAGACATTAGCAACTCAAAACCGTTGAAAAATGTGAAACTTAACAACAAAAATTTAAAAGCCAGACTTTGCAAAATATATGACCTAGAAAGGGAAACAATTGCCGAAATTGTGGAAGAATTAAAACAACCAGTAACAGCTACAGTGAAGAAAATTAAAAGAGGTGGTGGACACTTTAAACAATATAGGGAAAAGACATGATTTTGAAATAATTAATGATTGTTCTATAAATCTCTAAAAGAAAATGGAGGACAAAAGATCTTAGGCTATGTATACTGTAAATTTTTGGAAAGCAATCTGGGAAAGCCCTACCAGACATAACAAAAATGCTTCATGGATTAAAGACATATGTAAAGAAACTCAAGGAAAACATACTGATGAGATTGTAATCACAAATGAAGAGGCAAGTAAAGATTGCGAAAAACTGGAGTTTTCCTGGACCAGATGAGCTGCATAGGCTTTGGTTAAAAATATTACCAAATCTCTATCAAAGCACAGCAGTGTGATTTAATCGCTTCAAAATCTACAATGACAGCAGGCCACACATTTCTGATAATAATAGATCATCAAAATGGAAATCACTCCAGTGATCAATAACCAAACTGTGTAGCTTCCAACAATGTTCAAGCTTCTCACTGGAGTACTTGCAAGATCAATTATTATTTACATCATCATCATCATCATACAAAACAGTCTTTACCTTGTATTGCATAGCAGTTGCAAATTTTAATCAACAGTATCTGTTAAATTTGATGCCAGATGTTGTTGTTGTTTTCCAAACTCGGCTGTTGTATATCAGATGTAAGGAAAAACCTTTCCTTTCCAATTCGTTTTTGTTTTTTTTTTTAAAGAAAGCGTTCTTGGTCTTGGTTCTAGGCATTATCTTTATTCCAGCCACTGCCCTATTAACTGCAAAAGACATACAGTACAGGCTGCAACTCTCAAAGGCCAAGTGCATAGTTACAAATGATGCCACTGCTCCACTGGTGGACTCCATTGCATCTGAATGCCCCTCTCTGAAAAGCCGGCTGCTAGCTTCCAAAGACTGCAGGAGAGAAGGATGGATGAGTTTCCATGATCTGCTTGAGTAAGTGTCCTGTTTCCTACCTCTCCGGAAGGACTCTCCCATTAGGCAAGGTAAAGAAACCACTTCAGATGGTCAGTCAATACCATCTGTCAGGAGAAGCAACTACTGTATTTTTCCATCTATAAGACACCCCCGTGTATAAGATGATGTCCACTTTTCCAACCCCAAATTACTGTTTCCCAACCATGTGATTCTCTTCTTGGCTTTCTGTATGATGATGAGGTGATAACAAAGTGAATGTGTTTTCTTCTAAAGGCCAGTAGCTTAGAGCATTTGTACGTTTGAAAATGAGTCCTGAATGTTAAGCCATCTGTATCAGTTCTGAGACACAGGAAAAATATTACAAGTACTGTATAATACCGTGTTTCCCCAAATATAAGACACTGTCTTATATTTATTTTTTTCTCAAGAAGATACACTAGGGCTTATTTTCATGGGATGTCTTATTTTATTAAGTATAATATGCTTGAATGTCAGCCCTGCACACAACCATAGCCACACCCATCACTAGGTCTTATTATCAGGGTAGGGCTTATAATTAACAAATGCAGAGAAATCCTGCTAGGGCTTATTTTTGGGGGAGGTCTTATTTTCAGGGAAACAGGGTAGTCTTAGCTACTTGGGGGTCCTTGGAACTGTAAGTGTAGCTGATTACAGTGGTACCCCAACTTAAGAGAAGCTTGACTTAAGAGCAATTTGACTTAAGAGCGGAAAAATGTTGGCATTTTAACTGCCTCCTTACAAATTTTAGATATGGTCTGCTCGACTTACAATGTTTTTCATTTTTTAACTTATATTTTCAATTTTTTAGATAGGTACCCTGACTTAAGAGTAGTTCGACTTAAGAGCATGCATTTAGAATGAATTAAATTTGTAAGCTGAGTTACCACTGTACTTTGTAAGGCAATTGTCCAAGTTCTGTGTAAAACATTGGTATGGATTCCACACAGTCCAGTCTAACTTACCTGCTCCTCTGTTTTAAAGGGCCGCATCCAGCCAGCATGAGCCTGTGAACACCATGAACCAAGAATCAATAAGCTTCTACTTTACTAGTGGGACCACCGGTTACCCCAAAATGGTAGAACATACCTGTGGCAGTTTGGGGATGGGGCTGACATTTGGTGCAAGGTATCTATTTCTAAATCTTCTGGGGAAAAAACAACATTTAATTGGGAAGGACATTGATACAGAGGGTGACCCACTCAAATCCCTGAATGACCCAGAAGACCCTTTAACACAGATAATGTAGCATTAGTGAAGGATGGCAATTTCAGTTCAGTTCACATTGGAAAAGATTTAACAAAAAGGCACATTTCTTCAATACTTGGGATGGAATGAACTTTGCGTCTAAAACAGGTGAAGAGGTGAGAGGGTGTGGGAATCTAATAGGCTTCCTCCTTCCGTGAGTTAAAGCCGTCAACTGGTGTGCATGCAGACATTTGGGAGTGATGTAGGGTTGCCGCGTCTTTTTCTTCTGACAGATCTCTCATGGTTAAGAACAAGATGGCAGATATGTACAGCATGAATATCTCTATGGAGGGAAAATTGTTGAATGTTGCTGGTACAAACAGAGAAGAAATTGTCTTGGTTCATTTTGGAAGAATGTATCAACAATTAATTATTTCAGACCAAAATATCCTAGGTAGAGATGGGCACAAAACGAATTAGAATACAAAAAGTAAAAAAAAGTAAAAAAAAGAACCAAAACGAAATACAAAACAATTTATTTTTAAAAAATTCATTTTGTATTAGTGGAACAAAATGGGGGGGGGGGGAGAGAAAAGAATGACAAAACAAAATGCCATTTTGTGCCCATTAGAGATGGGCATGATTTTTTTAAAAAAGGCATTTCATTTGTCGTTTGTCGTTTAGGGGGTCCATTTCGGTTCATTTCTGTTTTTCACAAATTTTTGCAAAAAATTGTTTTTGTTTTCATTCATTTTGTTACCGTTTTGTTACCATTTATTTCAATTGTTTGTGATTTTTTTAGCATTTACAGCAGTTCAATGTATTGCTGTAATGAAAACGAAACGGACGACAAAATTTCTGGTGTTTCTGTTCGTTTCGTTTCAATTTAGAGACAAAATTTGTTTGTCGTTTCGTTACATAACGAAACAAAGAAACAAAAATGGAAACGAAAAATTGTTCGTTTCGTGCCCATCTCTAATCCTAGGTTTTTAAAACACTGCAACACTAAGCAAAGCAGAAATCTTAGCATTCAGCAACACTAGGGATTTGGGTTTGTTTCTTATTTTTCCTATTTTTAGCTCCGATTCATGTAAAATGTAAAAAAAAGTCAGGGCACACAAAAGTTTGCAAGAACTTTTAGTATGCTTTTCTCTGTGTATATGCATTTTTGTCCAGCATATACGTTTTGGCAAGCAATTTTCCTTTAATGTTCATTTTAATGTAATATGCATTTTGTGTACAGTTACCCTAAGATGTGTAATTTTGGCTTGGAGACAATATTGTACAAAGACTGGTAAATATGATTCCATTTCCCAATGTCAGCCATTCTTATGTTGGTTTTATGAGGCATCACTTCTGGAAAGTTTTTAAGGACAGCCCCAAGCATAACAAATAACAGTAGTCCAACCTGGAGGGTACCAACAAGAAAAGAAGTAGTAGAAGTAATTATGTTTTCCTGTCATAGAAGGAAACTTGTAATAATCCCACCATACACTCCTTTGGCCCAGATGCAATTCACACTTGCACACGCACACACGCACACATGCATACACATTTCAACCACCACTGAATCCTAAAAATCTCTGTGTTGTTTCCAGTTTAGTCTTTAGATGTACAGTATGTGGATTTATCTTTCTATTTACTATATATACTCGAGTATAAGCCTAATTTTTCAGCCCTAATTTTGGGCTGAAAAAAGGGGTCCTCGGCTTATATGCGGGTCAATACTTTTAGCCACTGAGGCAAGTTTGGGTCAGTGGCTAAAAGTCATTTTAAACATTGTGCGCCACTTCTCCTGACCCCCCCTCATGTTTAAAATAACTTTTAGCCACCAACTCAAGCACTTGCCTCGGTGGCTAAAAGTCATTTTAAACATCACACACACACACCCAGCTCACAAAGGAGGAGTTGCCAGGCCCTGCTGCATTTCCCACCCTAGGCTTATACTTGAGTCAATAAATTTTCCCAGGTTTTGAGGTTTAAATTAGGAGCCCCGGCTTATACTCGGGTTGACTTATACTCGAGTATATACGGTACGTGTAACGTATAGAACTCATGTTTACTTCAATATTACAGACACTGGATGAATCTGGATCCTTCTAGCATGATGTGGGGTTTTTCTGACACAGGATGGGTCAAATTTGTCTTCAGCAATTTATACAGCCCTTGGATTCAAGGGTCGTGCGTCTTCTCCCACAGCATGCCTCAGTTTGATCCAACCGAGGTGCTCAAGGTAAGGGCATATGGGATTTTATGGGAAAGCTCTGGTGTAAGCAAGCAAGAGTCCCCACATGCATGGTGTCCCCTTTGTCAGCTCACTAAAACACCTTATCCACAAAGGAATTGTCCTGGTTTCCTTTGTGTACATGCTGTGGCATATCAAGGAATTGTTCACACTTGGCATGTGTTCTGTCTTCAGATAAATGTGGGAAAATGAACCGTGTCGGGACAACCACTATTCCAGGGGAAATATGGGGGAGGTTGGGGGAGCAAGGACCCACTCTTTCCCCTAAAACACAAGAAACCCTTAAAGCAAAAGCTAGCTAGGTACTCATTTTACCAACCTTGGTAGGAGAGAAGGTCGAGTCAACCATGAGCTGGCTACCCTGGATTGAACCTCAGGTCGTGAGCACAGTTCTGGCTGCAGTGCAGCGGTTTAACCCATTAGGGTCTTCACCATCATGTTTGGCATTTGTAGGGTCAAGCCATTTGAAATCAGCAGAGGAGGCCCTTCATTTATGGCTGGAAGTCATTCTTTCTGAGAGGGTTTTTTTTTCATGCCCTACTGTGGGAAGATCTTTTTAGATCCTCCTGGCAGAAATGAATAGATAGCAACCTAGAAGACCCGGGATTGCCACAAGAGCAAGCTGGAACATGCACAAAAGAGAATAAAGATTATACTGTACATTAAGGAAGCAGATTTGCCATATACTGCAGATCTGGCTAATACTCAAATATCAGCTTGATGCGTATGTTCTTTCTTTGATACTTCTAATAAAACAATTACAGTACAGTGGTACCTCTGATAACAAATTTAATTCATTCTCAGAGGCAATTTGTTATCTGAAAAATTTATTGTCCGAAACACAGTTTCCCATTGAAATGAATGGGAAACCAATTAATCCGTTCTAGAGGTCCGAGAAAAGGCAAAAAAAGCTGGGGGGGGGTTTCCGGACCTCTTTATATACTGCACTTTAAAGGCTTGCAGTGCTGGAACATCCCCTTCAGAACACCTCCCCTGCAGGGCAATGCAAACATGGACAAGAGAAACTAGCAAGACTGCCCCAGCCCATTCGTACCCAAGGTGCAATAAGGAAAATGCAAACGGACAAACATAAGCAGCAAGAGGGATCCAGCCTGTTCTTGCCTGCAGAGCAATGGAAAAGATTGCAAACATTGACAAAAGAAAGCAGCATGACTACCCCAGCCTTTTCCTGCCAAAAATACAAAGAAAAGCAGTGCAAAGATTAATAAAAGCCCTCAGCAAAAGATGTCCAGAATGGCTCAAAAAACATGGGGGGGGGAAACGCTCTAACCCCTTCCACCCCTCCACAAACTACAGGGGGTGCACTACATCCTGGGTACCCTTTTTGCAAGGCATTATAGACATTCGTTATCCTAGGCAGCCCATAGGGAACATTTGTTATCCGAGGCAGCCCTATACCCAGAAATTTCCATTTGTTGTCTGAAAAATTTGTTATCAGAGGCATTCTTTATCCGAGGTATTACTGTACTAAAACAGATCCATCATATTTTTCTATCTAAGTACTGTACATTACTGCAGAGGCTTCCTAGGCAATTTACCATTTAATTATACAGTACAGGCTACACATTGCCTCTCATTGGAAACGCTGGGTTCTGGTGAATCTTTTTCCTGCTATTCAACTGAGTTGTGGCTTCCTGTGACTTAAGCATATTATTGTGTGCCCTGTACTCTGGGTTGATCAAGAACAGAATCTGCCCCTCTTGATCAATTCGCTGTGGTTTTCTCCCTAGGCCCTCGTCAAGTATCCAGTGACAACCTTCTGTGGCACCCCAACTATCTTTCGTATGCTTCTGCAGCAAGATCTTAGCAAGTATGACTCCCTTCCACAATCGTGTATTCTAAAGCTATGTCTGTATTGCTTTTCTTATTGGTTTTGGTTGGTTTGAGTTGGTTTGTTTGGCCATTCATTCTGAAGTTCATTTCAGAGTTTCTCTACATCCACTGACTCTCCCTTTTCCCCAGTTCCCCCATCTCACCTGCAAGAGGTAACCTTGCTTTCCACCCACCTATATGTGTTCAAACTTGTTTTCCAGTGGTAGATCCCGATGTAGTCAAAACTGCACCTTGCAAAATGCTGCCATCCTCACATAGGTGGGACATTTTGGCAGGTCTGGGGGAAGAGCAGCATTTGCTGAAGTGGGGGGAGGGGAGATGGAAAACTAAAGAAGAGGTTTCAGATGTATTAAATTAAGGACTGAGTGCTTAAAAGAGTGGTTCCCAACCGTAGGTAACTCTGGTGTTCTTGGAATACAACCAGGGCCGGTGCTAGGTTTTTTTGTGCCCTAGGCGAGGGGCGGGGATGGGTGGGCAGTGGGCGGTGGGTGGGCAGGGGGCAGGGCAGGGGGCGGCAGGTGGATGGGGCAGGGGGCGGGGGCGAGCGGGGAGGGGCGGGCGGCGGCGGTCAGCGAAGGGTGGACTGCGACGGGCGGTGGTGGCCAGCGCCAGGGGGGCGGCAGGCTGTCCAGTGCCCTCTCTCCATTTTGGCGCCCTAGGCAACTGCCTAGTTCGCCTTAATGGAAGCGCCGGCCCTGAGTACAACAGCCAAGAACCCCCCTGGGCAGCACAGCTAGCGATGATGACGACTTTGGGGAGTTTTAGTCCAAGAACATCTGGTCTCAAGGTTGGAATCGCTACTCTAAATGGACATGGAATGCTGACACAATAGGAAGATGGGAGAGAGAGAAAAATTTACATACCGGTAGCAAAAAAAGGCAATCTGCCTGATTGGAATGTTGAAGAACATTTCATGCTGCCACACTTCATTGCAGGCCCTTCTATTTGGGTACCTGGGGTGCTGCCCATCTCAGCCCCGACACTCTTCCCAGCCCAACCAGAACAGTATGGCATAATGGTTACTTCAATTATGTAGGCCATGGCTTGGACCAGGCCCCATTGCTTGTAACCCTATTCATCTGCCCCACCAGTCTCAGAGGGCATCAGCCACTGCTGTTGTAGGTCCCACTACCTAATAAAAATTAAATGAATAATGAAATGCCATTGGTGCTTCAATTGTATTGCTATGGGCTGTTTGTTGGGCGTTATCCCCTTTTAGAAGCTTCTGGACAAGTGTTTCAAGAGTACTATTGCTGATTTTTGAAATAATTTTAATTCAAAAACGGGTATTTTTCTTTACATCTGTACAAAATAATGATGCACTGTGAAGACAGCCATCTCCTTTAAAAAGATTGAATTTTTCCATATATTTCCATAGATATAAATTCAAGAGCCTGACAACCTGCGTGGGAGGTGGGGAGCCAATGAACCCAGAACTGATGGAGCGATGGAAGGCCCGGACAGGACTGGACATCTATGAAGGCTATGGGCAGACAGAAAGCGTACGTTTGTGTGCAATGAACACTGCTGTGCTGAATGATAAACTAGAGAGTTTAGCAACTGTGACCTTGTTGTTATAATGTTGTTGGAACTGGGCTCAAGGTCAGGAGACCTGAAGCCATGCAGACGTCCTGTGGTAGCTTTAGAACAGTGGTTCTCAACCTGTGGGTCCCAAATGTTCCTGGACTGCAACTCCCAGAAACCTCCACCACTCGCTGTGCTGGAAGGGCTTTCTGGGAGTTGCAGTCCAAGAACATCTTGGGACCCACAGGTTGAGAACCACCGCTTTACAGCATGAGCAACATGTTCAAGGCTTTTCAATATGTGGAGAATAGAGATGGCCACAAAACAAAAAACGAAATGCTGTTTTATCATTTCATTATGTAACAAATTGTTTTGTTACTTAACAAAACGGTAGGATGCGTTTCGTTATTAAATGAAATGAAATGCCATTTTACCCTCTTGGAATGTAATAGTTCATCTTGGAGGATCTAAAATGGCAGAGTAGCTTCTTTAGATTATTCCCTGCAAGCCCCCAAAATTTGGAGAGGTTTGGGGTTCAGGGGGCTGAGTTATTAAACTCCAAATCGGGTCCCCCAGGAGAAAATCATTTCTAATTGAGTTGGGAAGCTGCTAATCACTCACTTGTGGTGCAGCTATTTGAGTTTTTGCATTGCAGAGTTTATATATTTGAGATATTTCACCCCACTTTTTTCCTTGGAAAGGACCCAAGGTGGCTTACAACACTGAAGGATGATATATATAATTGGAGACAATTACTGTGCTATCTATGCTGGCTCAAGGTCCCATAGACTGGCTCTTCTTGTAGGAGATCAGGCGGGGAATTCATCTCCTGACCCCCTTGCTCCAAGCTCACTGAGAAATGGCAATTAAATGCCTTCATCTTGAATGAGCAAGTAAGACTCTTATAAAAGAATACTCCTGGTAAACAAGAAAAATGATAGAATGAGTTGGTGGCTATGAATGAACAGAATGACCAGGCATTTCTATTGGGGCTGCGATGATGAGCATTTACTGTTCAAAATTGACCATGACAGCATCAGTAAAAACCATGCAGAAGCATTTTCTGATTCCAGTCTTTCCCAGCCCTGAATCCTTCTAACTACTGTTTTTTAAGTCATTGAAGTGGGCACTAGAGATGGGCACGAAATGAACAATTTTTCATTTCCATTTCCGTTTCGTTACGTAACGAAACGACAAATGAATTTTGTCTCTAAAATGAAACGTAACTAACAGAAACACCGGAAATTTTGTCATGCATTTCGTTTCCGTTACTGCAATATGAGTGAATTGCTTAAAATCCTAAAAAAATCACAAAAAAATGAAATAAATGGTAACGAAATGGTAAAACGAACGAAAATGAAAATGAATTTTTTGCAAAAATTCACCAAAAAACGGAAACAAACCGAAATGGACCCCCTGAACGACAAACAACAAACAAAATGCCTTTTTTTAATTCGTGCCCATCTCTAGTGGGCATCCTTCACTTGGCCTTGTTGCAGAGAATTCTACGGTCTAACTGCATGGCTATCTGAAGACGCCCCTTTGAACTCTCCTCATATACCTTCGTCAACCCCTGTAGTTTTCTCTGCTTTTCAAAAAGAAGAGATGTCTAGCTCCACATTTGCAATTGTGTTTTCACAGACTCTGATATGTGCAACTGTGAAGCCCATGAAAATTAAACCTGGGTTTATTGGAAAGCCCTGTCCACCCTATGATGTCAAGGTAGGTACCTTGATAGTGCAAGCAACAAAAAAGAGGAATCCAGCAGAGTGAGATTTAATGCTAAAATAATAATGCTAAAATAATACATACATACATACATACATACATACATACATACATACATACATA
>JAHTLZ010000054.1:6927459-6946175 GCA_023846285.1 Phrynocephalus versicolor
TACATACATACATACATACATACATACATACATACATACATACATACTAGAGATGGGCACGAAACGAACAATTTTTCATTTCCGTTTTTGTTTTTTCATTTCGCTACGTAACAAAATGACAAACGAATTTTGTCTCCAAAATGAAACAAAACGAACAGAAACACTGGAAATTTTGTTGTGCGTTTGTTTCCATTACTGCAATATGAGTGAATTGCTTAAAATCCTAAAAAAAATCACAAAAAATTGAAATAAATGGTAACGAAATGCTAACGAAATGAACGAAAATGAATTTTTGCAAAAATTCATGAAAAACGGAAATGAACCGAAACGGACCCTCCAAACAACAAACGAAACATCATTTTTTTATTTGTGCCCATCTCTAATACCTACCTACCTACCTACCTACCTACCTACCTACCTACCTACCTACCTACCTACCTACCTACCTACATACATACATACATACATACATACATACATACATACATACATAAACTTTGCTAAAGAAAAGACAAGTAGATACACTTCAGTGACTCACTTCTGGTTCTCCTACTTTCCAGATAATAGATGAGCGTTGCAATCTCCTACCCCCTGGACAAGAAGGAGATATTGCTGTTTGTATCAAACCTAAAAGACCTTTAGGTCTTTTCTCTCGTTATGTGGTAAGAAGTGACATTAAAATTACTGGTGTGTCAACTTTTCATAAGATACTGTTCGTGTGACCAAATTTCAGTAGACTGGCTGAAGCCTCTGAATCAGGGAAATGCTGCTTCTTTGAATCTCCAGCCATTGAGCGATGCTGAAAGCGAAGACTTGTGTATGTTAAATGGCCTTAAACCATGGGCACCAATTTGTGTATGTTAAATGGCCTTAAACCATGGGCACCAATTTTTCATTCATGCCCGTTAGGGAAGGAACCACTGCTGTCATACCTCACCCAGGTGAGTTCTCTTCTGAAGAGGAGAAGGACGTTTAGGAACTCCAATCTATGCCCAAGGATGTCAGTTTGGAGGAAATGCCATCTGATCCTGCTAGTTCTGCATGTTGGGAAAGCAAGGAGAAAGACGACGACAAAGAGATTGGGCCCTCCCAGACTTAGGTGCATCTTAGCCCACCACAGACTCAAGGTGTTCCACAAAGACCATGAGATTTACTGCTGGTATAAAACAGAGGAGACTGAATTAATTTGGTTAATCACTTGATGCAAGGCTCAGTTTGAACCAGCCCAAACCTTTTTCCTCTGCCGCTGGAGGCTTCTGTTTTTTCAAGTCCAAGTAATTGGAGCAGACTTGTCCTCATATGATCAGTTGTTCTGCAAAAGAATGGAGGGGGTTTGTGTACTGTAGGTCATGTTGTAGTGACAAAGGCAGTTGGAGCGTGATGTTTAGGCACCACAGAAGCACCCGCCCCTATTGTAGTCTCCTCAGGGGCGCAAGCATGGGTTGCTGGCACCCTGTGCACAGCAATTATTGTGCCTCCTAACCCGTAAAAATGGGCATGTAGAAATCGTCTACGCAACCCCATTTCTTGTCTCAGCTAAGAACAGACACACTGAATTAATGTCTGAATGACACGTCAATGCTTACAGAAGTCCCACTAAATCAGTGGGCCTGCTCTACTGGGGATCTAAGACTCAGAGAGCATCCCTTCCCAAAGGCAGCTGAAATCTCCCCAAAGGAACAGGAAGGGGGAAAGCAACCTTCCTCAGGATATGATGTCACCAAGGGAATCCCTGGCTCTCTTTCTTGGCCCACCAGCAGCTGGGGCAAAAAAGGTTCCATTGCCCTATTTCTATGGGTACACGACCCCTAAACTCCACCGCAAATGGCTCCCAGCTCTGGAGCTTAAAATTGTTTCCCCACCAGCTCTGGAGTTTACAGATAATTAAGTGTGACCACGCCCACCTAAGTGCGTCCCAGCACACTTTTCAGGTACCTGCTCTCCGGAGGTGAAAATTCCTGGTGCGGATATAACATAGTGACTGCCGGGCTCTCCTTGCTTCTGTTTGTTCTTTTGCGCCCCCCTGCCCCTTTAAGAGATCTGAATGCAGTGCCGGGACGGCAGAACGGAGGTGAGCGGCATTCTTTTCTTCCTTTTTTTCTCCCTCCCCTCACGCAGCCAGCAGCCAGGAGTGCGGAGGGGATGGGAACGCAGGAACAGCAACAAACCCCTAAGATCTCTGGTCCGAATTTAAGTGGCCAGCAGATCTTAGGGGTCGTGTGAAAAGGCAATGTGTCTCCTGGATCTTGCAAAAACAGACGGGTAAAAATATTAACTTTTCAGGATGACCCTGAAAAAACTGCCTCAACAGAACGTGGGGACTTCTACCTTACTGGGGACAGAGGGATGATGGATGAAGAGGGATACCTACAATTTGTTGGAAGAGCCGACGATGTCATCTTATCCTCTGGGTATGGTTATTTTCTTTCATACTTTGCAATGGTTATTGATCATCTATACAATGGAGTCCAGACAAGAAGGGTCAGCATACTTGCAGTTTTTGATTATCAAAGACAATACTATCTCAATCCTATCCACTCCAGGATTACCTGTTCTTTTTTGTCTTAGCTACACTCCAAATAGTAGCTGAAGGTAACATAGATTTTTCCCATATATTGCTGTGAACTGGGCCTGTTGCAAGCCAAAGCATTTTGACTATGTTCATAATCAGGCAATTAAGACCCATTAGCTTTACAAAATCCTGCTTGTTGCTGGAGGTACAGTTAACCCCCCCCCGTCTATTGCATGGGGTACAGGGAGCAGCGCATGATCTTTAAAGGGGGCTTTCGGTGGCAGAGCCAAGCGCTCGGCTCCGCGGCTGAGAGCTCTTTTTAAACATTGCGCACTGCTCGCCAGCACCCCCGGGGGGATGCGGAGGAGTGGCACGCGATGTTTAAAAAGGATTTTCAGCGGCAGAGCCAAACGCTTGGCTTTGTGGCCGAAAGCCTTTTAAACATTGCATGCCGCTTGCCAGCACCCTGAGGCACAATAAAGGCAGGGGGGAAATGCAACCACACCCACTTAAGTGTGGCCCAGCAAGTTTTACAAGTACCTGTTCTCAGTTCCAATACGGATTTTTAACCGGTACTTGAGTCTGCAGGGACTTGGAAAATCCGCATCAAAACCTTTTAGTTCCATTGCGGTTCCCACAAAAGATGCGGTTCTTTAAATTGTGCCCATGGGGACACAGGAACTGCATTTTCAACCACGTGACTCTTCTGGCAGAAAATCCGCATTTTATTTTTATCCGGATTTTCTGGCCATGGAATAGCAGCAAGCAGTAGAGATGGGCAAGAATCCAAAAAATAGCATTTCACTTGTTGTTTGAAGGGTCCATTTCGGTTCGTTTCCATTTTTTGCGAATTTTTGCAAAAAATTCATTTTTGTTTTCGTTTGTTTTGTTACCATTTCGTTACTATTTATTTCATTTTTTTTGTGATTTTTTTAAAGGATTGTAAGCAATTCACTCATATTGCAGTAACGGAAACGAAATGCACGACAAAATTTCCGGTGTTTCTGTTCGTTTCGTTTCATTTTAGAGACAAAATTCGTTTGTCGGTTCGTTACATAACGAAACGGAAAAATGAAAACGGAAACGAAAAATTGCTCATTTTGTGCCCATCTCTAGCCAGCAGTATATTTTCCTTCCTTACAAAAGATATGGCTTACAACGAACTATGCCCTCCCTTGTTAGGTATCGCATTGGACCCTTTGAAGTGGAATATGCTTTGATGGAACACCCTGCCGTGGCCGATGCGGCTGTGGTCAGCAGCCCTGATGCCATAAGAGGAGAGGTAATAGAATGGTCATCATTAGAAGCCCAACTATTCCAAACTCGGTCACCGCTGTTCACCATACCTTCACTGGGCTCTGTTGTAGGTTGTGAAAGCTTTCATCATCCTGAATTCTGCCTACGAGTCACACGATAAGGACAAGTTAATTATTGAACTGCAAGAACATGTCAAAAAAGCTACAGCACCATACAAGTACCCCAGAAAGGCAAGTATGATACTTAGAGTGACTCTGCATCGATCCTTTAACAAGAGACAGCCTTACGCACTCATCTAAGATGATATCTTATTGAGATTAACTGTATTTATTATTTATTTATTTTATTTATTATTATACAACCTGTCTTCCCAGGGAACTCCGGGCGGTTAACAATAGGTAGTGTCTCATAGTAGATGTTTTCCACTCCTTGATATGCACCAGCTTTTTCTGCTCCCGGAAAAATGAGGACAACAAACAAGGATGGAATCTAATCTGCAATGGATCAAACAGGGAGGAACAAGCTATCTAAAGGGGTTCAAGGAAAGATCTGGATTCTGATCTGCCAGCTGTTTTTGGACCAGGACTTGCTGCAGGACACGCAGAAATTACTTTTCATGTCTGCCATCAGAGTTAAACTAGTTGTTATGAAGATGTATTGCTTCAGCTTAACCTATTTCCCCTCTGATAGTGGCATTTGCTAAGAGTGGTGTGTCGCAGCAATCATACACACAAATCAAGCCCATACAGTAATACTTTGGTTTAAGAGCATTTTGCAAGACAAGCAAACATTTATTCTAAATTTTGCCTTGATCAACAAGTGATGTCTTGATATATAAGCACTGGAGCAAGTCACATAATCACAAGTGAGCCAATAGTTGCTCCCCCCCCCGCTGGATTTATTTCCAACATCCTTTCTTATTTTTCAAACCATTTCTAGTCATAGGCCAGCTAGTCAATGGTGTATATGCAAATTGCACTTTTTTATTGTCAAATTAAAAAACAGAGTTAAATCCTGTTGTTAGTCCCAAGCAGAGCAGATTCTGCAGCCACGTACCTAAACCATGGAGTGGACGTGGACTTCCAGCCAACTTCTCTTGTGAGTTTTCGCATTTTGTGTGTACAGTATGTGGTCTACTATGGGACCCCAGAATGAATTGTCTGAGTTTCCCTTTATTTCTTATGGGGAAATTTTTTTGATATAAGAGTGTTTTGGTTTACAAGCATGTTTCTGGAACGGATTGTGCTCGTAAACCAAGGTATTACTGTATTTATTTTCCAAATACAAATTTAAAAACACAGGATCCTAAATGCAAGATACAACAGTAAAAGAAACCACGTCTAATGGTCAACAGATGTCTTTTCCCAGATCTACCTTGATGCTGAGTTATTAAAAACAGAAGGAACTTGACCCAACTATCACATGCTGAGAAAAACTCCTTAGCTTGGTAGGGCTTGAGAGGAAGGTGGTTTGTTAATTTATTCAGATATCATACAGACCCTACTCTAGAACTGGAAAGGATCTCAAGGCAGCTTATATATTGTTAAAAAGGACAAGACAGGATTACAGATTAAAGACATGATACAGAAAGAAAGAAGAAGGAAAGGGGAAGTGAACAAAAGGAAACCCAGACACAGATCGTGTGATGCAATGATGCTGCTAGACAGACAGACTCTCGAGATGGGTACCGGTGATGTACTGCTTTCCTCTGCCTTTTGTACACTATTGTGGGAGGACTGTTTAAGTTCGCTGATGGAAGCCCAAGGGAAAAAGAAGATTAAACAGGCAATGGAAAAGAGGGGCAGGAAATTCAGGGTTATCTCTTACAGATGTGTGTGTGTGTCCTGTGCTACCAAGTTGGCGTGACCCTAACAGGGTTTTCAAGGTAAAAAAGATAGTTAAGGAGTGTTTTCCCCAGTTCCACTCCCTTAGTTTCCATGACCAAGTGGGAATTAGAACCATGTTCCCCAGAGTCTCCATTCATTCACTACACCCAGGGCCGGCGTGTCTATTCAGGCGAACTAGGCAGTTGCCTAGGGCGCCAAAATGGAGAATGGGGCACTGGCCAGCCTGCTGCCCCCCCCGCCCCCTGCGCCCATCGCTGCCCCCTGTGCCCGTCGCCATCCCCCTCCATCCGCTGCCCCCTGCCCCGCCCGCCCGCCGCTGCCCGCCCCCCCACCCCTCACCTAGGGCACAAAAAACCTGGCGCTGGCCCTGACTACACCATACTGGAAACCCCATGTTTTAGCTAATCCATTGTTATGTTCTCCAAGCGCCCACATTTTGCATATCAGTGTCCTGTGATCAGTTGCTGGTGGAAGCTAATAACAGGCTTGATTTGTAAGCCTAAATTTTCAGACAAGACGGTCTGCCAGAATCCTGTCTCTGGAATAGAGGTGGGAACAAACGGTTCGTACACATGGAGCCATGGGTACCCCACATTCCCTTTCCCACCTCCCCAGCTAGATCCCACCACCACCACCATTGACCAGCCGGAGCATGGTCCTCTCGTTCTCTTACTTGCTGGCTCCTTCTGTTCCTGCCAAGCTTCCCTGCTCTACCTCCTTGCCTGATCGCCCACAAAGCAGGGCAGGCAAACCTGTGCTTCTACTGGGGACTGGATAAACAACTGAAGAGGAAGATGAGAGAAGTGTGCTCCAGCTGGTGAGTGGGTCACAGGCCAGGGAGATGGAGGAAGGGAACATGTGGCACTCTGGTGCTCCCTGTGCACACCTCCAAACTGAGGTTCATCCCCATCTCTATACTGGTACATTAAGATAGAGTCAGCTTTAATGATACTTATCTGCAGGTCATAGTTAAGTCGTCAGTTTAAGCCAGCTTCTTCTCTTCTTAAAAGCACCTGCTTCTCTGGATAAAAATCTTATTTTGTAGCCCTACATCCATCCCTTTGCTGACTGCAGGTGAGCACAAGTTTAGAACTTCCCTTCTGCCTGCCCTATCATTCCATGGGAATCCTAGTTCGTTCATCAAGAGTTTGGCACTTGCACAAGAGCTAATATCAAAAGGGCTACATCTCCCATGGCACAGTTATCACACAATGCAATCTACTTATTTTTATAGCATGATTCCTGTGACATTACTAGTCAAAACACATGCAGATATATAGCCCAGCTTTCTCTGGAACTGGAAGGAATGTCAGCAGGAACGCCCGTCCAGCTCCATCTTATTCTCCCTGTGAGAACAAAACCACTAAGATGTTCTGTGGCACCTAAGGTTTTAGAGCACAACAACATTCAGATGGATCCGAAGCCCAGGAAAGGTTAAGTGCCATTAAAATGGTTTAAATATCACAGTGCTGCTCATGTGTAGGGATGGACGCCTTATGAAAAAATGACATGCCGTTTCGTCATTTCGAAAGGTTTTGAACTGTTTTGAAACAAAACGAAATGGCAGACAGTGTGTCATCCGAAATGAAACAAAATGATGTTTTTGGTTCGGGAGGAACTGAACTGGGAAGCTGCCACAAGGTCTTGCTTCAGCAACAAGATCCAATAGCTGTTTCCCTGCTGGGTTCTTGCCAACCACCACCTCCCAGCTGGTTTTGACAGCTCCAGCTGTCAAAAAATCCCAGCTGGGAGGCGGGTGGCTAGGGAAAACAAAGTAACCAGGGAGCAGTAAAATTGCTGCCTGAGTGCTCCTTTCTCCCCTGCCACCCCTTCCTCCGTGTGTGTGTGTGTTTTGGACAGTGAGTGCTGTGGGCAGTGCACACCCAACCTCTGGTTCCACAGTTGGAGATCTAAAACAGCTATTTCCCTTAAGAATCCCCTAATTCTTAGTAGATTCTCTCCCCCCCCCAAGTTAACAAGTGCACATTAAATATCTGTTCATTGTTTAATTTTTAATTTATTGTTGTTGTTGTTTTGCCACAGATAGAATTTGTTCAGGATCTACCCAAGACAGTTTCTGGGAAAACCCAAAGAAAATTGCTGAGAAAGAAGGAGTGGGAGAAAGCCCAGTGAAGCTTGGCAGCTTGCAAATAGCAACCGGTTTCGTTTGGCACAATTTTTACAAGATGGTGACAATGAGGAACTGTTTGTCTCTGTGGGTGTTGAATGCCATTGTTCTTTAAAGTGCTATTGTCTTGACTTGGCTGTAGAATATTAATTGATGTGATTATGAATCACACTTATAAATAATATATTAATGAATATGGTTATTACATATCACTGTCAAAAATATTGATCATAATCCCAGTGCTCCAACTGCCAGTCCTTCAGTAGCTGCAACTGCAAAGCCCCCACACAATGAAGCCTTCACACAACAAAGAGGAACCACTATGCTCAGGGAAACACCAAGTTTATAGAAGAACCAAGAAGCCTAGGGGGAAGAAAGAAAAGAAGGCTAAAAAAAAATTAGTTATTGTAGAGTTTTGAAATTCTTGTAAAAATCATTTTGCTACATAGCAGAAGTACAGAGATTCACAGAAGTGAATAGCTTCACGTTTCTCAGAGTCCACCCCTGGAATGAGAACATTAAGTGGCGCTTACGGTCTCAATTACTCACTCTGAAACATTAGTAGGAGTAAGAATAAAAACATCCCACCTGGAGGGGATGCCCCTCAGTTCTCCCTGGGGGGGCATACTTCTACCTTTTAAAGATTGGGTTCGGAGTCTAGGAGTCCTTCTTGACCCAGCGCTCACCCTGAAACAGGCAGATGCTGTGGTCAAGTCTGCCTTTTTCCAACTTAAGCGGTAGAGATGGGCACGAAACGAACAATTTTTTGTTTCCGTTTTCGTTTTTTCATTTCATTTCACAACGAAACGACAAACGATTTTTATCTCTAAAATGAAACGAAATGAACAGAAACACCAGAAATTTTGTCGTCCGTTTCGTTTTCATTATGGCAATACATTGAACTGCTTTAAAAGCTAAAAAAAATCACAAAAAATTGAAATAAATGGTAACGAAACAAACGAAAACGAATTTTTTGCAAAAATTCATGAAGAATGGAAACGAACCGAAACGGACCCCCTAAACGACAAACGACAAACAAAACACCATTTTTTGATTCGTGCCCATCTCTATTAAGCGGATTGCCCAGCTCTGAAATTATTTGGATGGGGAGTCTCTAAAGCTCTTGACCTATGCATTAGATTACTGCAATGCGCTCTATGTGGGGCTGCCTTTGGATTTGAAGCGGAGGTTACAGAGGGTGCAAAATGTGGCAGCCAGGTTGATTATGGGTGTCAAAAAGTATCAGCCTATTACCCCGTCCCTCGCCAGGCTGCAGTGGTTGCCAGAGGTATTCCACATCAGGTTCAAGGGGTTGTCATTAACATATAAAGCCCTACATGGCCGGGGACCTCAGTATCTAGTGGAGCGTATCCCTCCTGAGAAATCCCTCCTGGTCTACACAAGCCTTCCAGTCCTTCATGCTGCACGTAGCCACCCCAAGGCAGGCCAAGACAACAAGACACCGTGCCTTGTTGGTGGAAGCCCCTGAAATGTGAAACCACCTGCCAGCAGAGATAAGGCAGGCTCTCTTCCTACTCTCCTTTCGGAAGATCTTACAGACCTGCTCATTCGCAGAGGCCTTCCCCCATTTAGTGGTGTTTGTTGTTGTTTTGTTTTGTTCTTTTCTCTCCTCCCCCCCCTTTTACCATCTATCTGTGATTAATTGGTTTCCCATTCATTCCTATGGGAAACCATGTCTCCGAGAACGAATTAAATTCGTTATCCGAGGTACCACTGTATTTCCTTCCAAGTAAATGGGACTCCTTGAATGAGTGTTTGCTTAACTCCACCCTGCAGAGCAGCCAGCTATGGAGAGAGGGCAGAGATGGAGAAGAACTGTCCTTCCCGATCAGAAACCTTGGAGGGGGGGCAAGTGCCAAATTCTGAATGAGTTGTATTTTGCTTTCATCATGGAATTGCACTGGATCATTACACTTTTAGAATCTTTGAGTTTAATTTTAAATCTCAATATTTTGAAAGTTCTGTAAAGATAATAAAGTGTTACATATGTGTTTTTAAACAGCGGGTTGTTGGTATCAAAGGTGTTACATTCAGAGGTCTTTGGTGTACTTTGTATTTTCTACCTTGCAAGGTTGGTTTGCAGCTCCAAACAACCACCTGAAAGCTCTTCTTTCCCCCGGGAGCACCAAAGGGGCAAGTTGGTTCAAGGATGTTGGAGAAAGGGCTCACAGGAAGCTTGCCCAATCACTGGCACGTTGACCCACCCAGCAAGTACCTACACCAAGACCGGCAAGTGTGGGTGGGTGGTCAGTGGGACCCCTCTGTGGTGACTGCAATGCTAGCACTGCAGTAAAGTGGTAGGGGTGGTTCTCGTGATTTTACACAATATATCAAACAGGTTTCAGCAAAGATGTCTCTTCCAAAAATGCTCCTGAACCTGTTGATTCAGCATGTCATCTTTATGAAGCAATTCAGATGTTCTTCTCAAGGTGACTCAAACCTGGCATAAGAACAGCCTTGCTGGAACAGGCCACAGTCCATCCAGTCCAGCATTCTGTCTCACATAGGGGCTCACCATTTGCTTCAGGGTATTTCCAAGCAGATGTCTTCACCTGCTTATGATTCCCCGCAAATGGCGTTGAGAGATATCCTGCCTATCTCTCCAACCCATAGGTTGCCCATAGGAATCCATAATGATAACCACTGATACCTTTGTTCTCCATGAACTTGTCCAATCCTTTCTTAAAGCTGCCAAGGCTGACAGCTGACACCACTTCTTCTGGAAGAGGGTTCCACAGACCAGTGATCCTCTGGGTGAAAAAGTACTTTCTCTTATTTGTTTGAGATCTAGCACCCAAAAGTTTCAAGGAATGCCCCCTAGTTCTAGAGTTGTGTGACAGGGAAAACAGCTTTTCCTTATCTACTTTGTCCATACCGTGTATGATTTTATAAACGTCAATCAGGTCACCTCTTAGGCGAAATGTCACAACATAACAGGTAAAAGGAAATATGTGGGACCATTCAGTTAGACGGTTACTACTAATGTGTGTCTGGGTTCTAATCATCTCACCCTACTTTCAAACAGATGGTCAATCAATCATTTTTTCCCAACTTACCAACACATTTCAGTAAATGGGGAATTTCAAGCACATTGCAGTTTGGTAGAGAAAGATTAGACCAGCTCTACAAAATTAAGAGAAATGCTGGTTTTCTTTCAAGAAATCTGTGGTACGTTGCCTTTATGGTGGCCAAAAAGAATGTTTCAAGAGAGCCTTTAATATAAAACATGTGCAAATTTTAAATTAAAAAATCCATTAAGAAAAGGACACAAACATTTACCTTAAATTGCTTGTTGTACAGCAACTATTTTCTGGATCAGAGTTTTGAGTTTCCTTTGGATGAGCAGCCATGGCAATGAAAAGATCATCAAAACAAATAAAAGACACTCACTGACTCGAGGACAGAAATTTTGTTAGTCCAGAAATGGTTGCTGCCTTTTTAGAAAAAGTGGAAGAAACTGTCATCGGGCTAGGTAAGAAGGGATGAGACAGCTACAGTAGGCAGCTATGAACAACTATGCCGAGCTTTGCAACCCATTTGAATGTTAATGTTATCCCAGTAGCAAATGGAACATTTAAGTGTTAGCTGCGCAGATGAGTTTAAGCAATGAAACTCAGGCTCAAGGCTGTATAAATTAAAATAATTGAAACAATGATATGGAACGGACTATGCAGTTGAATATCATTTCTCCCAGAGGAACTGAGAACGTTAGCTATACAATACAGTTTAGAAACACCTTAACAGTAAAGAGTGCATTCTACATAACCCTGAGCTTTGTACATTCTCTACCGAGACAGCTCTCACATGTTCTCCTGACCTACAGCAGTGCATTCTAGGTACCAGGCCAAATCACAAATCTCAGAGCTCCACAGGATGGAATCATGGCAGTTTATCGAACTGCAACAACTGCGCAGCTGTAGGGACACTCTTTATTACGGCTAGCTTCTACTAGAGTGTATCCGGGGTCCAGGGCTCAAATGTCGTGGATAAATTAGGATGTGGACATTTGGGCTCATGCCTTCTCTTCACATCAATTCCAACACGCTTGACAAGAAACAGAAGCTTCTCAGTTCCAGTTTGGAGACCAGTAATGGTCTGCAGGTATTGCTGTTTGCATCAATCAGATGGACCATTAGATAAATGTTCCAGCACCAAAAAAAAAAAAAAAAAAAAAAAAGGCAGAGGAGTGAGATGGTGGAAAAGAGGAAAAGAAGAAAAAAGAAGAAGAGAAATTAAAACCTGAGTGAGAAATGCAACTGTCAGTTTGGTTGGGTTAAAGCGGAGATTGGCGACGGAGGACTCCGTTTTTTGTTTGTTTGTTTGTTTGTTTGCATTTCCCATGGGCCCCAGCCAGCAAACTCAATAGTAAAGGAGCATGAGAACTGAAGTCCAAAAGCATTTGGCAGGCCACATTTGCACATATTAAAACCAGGGAAGTGGTTTCTAGATACAGCTGAATTATAACTCCCAGCACTCTCACCACTTGCCATACTGGCTTCTGGGAGACAAAAGTCCAACAACTAGTGGGGGATCCAAGGTTGAAAGCCACTGATTCAAACCAGGCCACAGAATTTTTAAAAACCATAGGGTTTTTTTTAAAAAAAAATAAAAGATTGAACCATTCATACAGCAAAATCAATTACCCTTCACCACCCCAACCCCAGCTTATGCATGGCTCTATTCCACGTGATTGTCGTTTGCTTCTGCCTCTGTCTTATCTTCGGGCTCATCTTTCTCCGTAGCTGATTTGCCACGTTCCACACTGGCATCTGGGGAAACTGTTGAAGCCTCCTCCGGCCGGTCTTCTTTGCTGCCTTTCACCACCTCTTGGAGGTTGTATTTCCTGAACAGAACGTAGTCCTTCACCACACTCAAGCAGCAGATGTTTTTTATAACCTCCACCACAATGGTGAACTCTGGGTTACTCAGGTCCACTTTGTTTTCTGGATTAAGATGACTCACCACTCCTGCCAAGGGGGGAAAAATGCTGCAGTCCATCAAGTACACAAGTCCAATCCCTAGTGGCTTCTCTGAAGGATGTGCTCAACCTCCACACGCATTCCACACATGCATTATTCATTCATTCATTCATTCATTCATTCGTTCGTTCATTCATTCATTCACCACCCAACTTTCCAAAGGAACTCTGGGCAGTTCACATACCTCTGGTTCACATATGCATACCTCCATATGCCCCAAAATAAATGGCAGTGAACAGCTAGCTCACCACCCACCCACCCACCTACCCACCTGCACACACACAGCCTCCAAGTATTAAAAACTACAACAATATCGAACATGGCCTCCATCCTTTGAAGCTATGAAAGGACAAAAGACAACACAGTTGTTTTTACATATATTAAAGTAAGCTTTGGATTTGAGTTTTAGAAAGGTTCCCAGGGATTGCAAACTCGTATTTTTGCCATTCCAGAAATGAACTTATGGTCCTTTTACTTACACACACCCACACAATTCTGATTGTCCTTTTACTTACACATGCACACACACACACACACACACCATTCTGATTTCTGATTTCCTCTTACCTTCCTGTGCTTAAGCAAGCCCACAAAATGCTCCTCTGTCCCTACTCTTGGTGAACTAGGCTTCCCCAGCCCTGTTCTATCTAAGCAGAGGGATGCAAGAGAGATTAAAGATAGTAAAAAGGGATTTTTTTAAAGTTATGTCTGCAGCAAAAGGAAAAAATGAGGAAATGATAGGGCCTCTGCGTGGTGATGATAGCCAGTTACTAAGAGGAGACAAGGAAATGGCAGAACTACCCAATGCCTTCTTTGCCTGTTTCCTCCAGAAAGGAAAAAAAGAGTTCAGTCAAGTCGAAGAGTAAATGAAGTAGGGTGGAAATTGAAACACAGAATAGGTAGGAAAGTAGTACAGGAATACCTGGAAACCCTAAATGAATTAAAGTCTTCGGGACCAGATGAATTACACCCAAGAATATTAAAAGAACTGGCAGAAGTAATTTCAGAACCATTGGCAATCATCTTTGGGAATTCCTGGAGAACAGGGAAAATCCCCTTAGATTAGAGGAGGGCAAATGTTGTCCCCATCTTCAAAAAGGGGGGAAAAGAGGACCCAAATAATTACTGCCTAGTCAGCTTGACATCTATTCCTGGAAAGATTCTAGAACAGATTATTAACCAGACAGTCTGTAATTATTTAACAAGCAATGCTGTCATTATGAGATGTTAACATGGGTTTCTTAAAAACAAGTCATGCCAGACTAAGTTGATCTCTTTCTTTGAAAGTCTTACAGGCCTGGTGAATGAGGGGAATGCTGTGGATGTTGTTTATCTTGACTTCAGTAAGGCCTTAAAAATAAGGTTCCCCATGATACACTTGCAGAGAAGTTAGTAGAATGTGGGACAGATAATGTTACTGCTAGATGGCTTTGTAATTGGTTGACTGATTGTACAGAAAGGGTGATCATAAGTGACTTCTCAGCATGGAGAGAACAGTGGGGTGCCCAATGGTTCTGTTCTGGATCTGGTGCTATTCAACATCTTCATTAATATCCTGAACGAAGGCATAGAGAGTAGACCGATTACATTTGCAGATGATACCAAATTGGGAGGGGCGGCCTAGAGCAGTGATGGCGAACCTTTTTGAGACCGAGGGCCCAAAATGAGATTCAAAACCAACTAATTTTTCGCAAAGTGCCTGAATACAAGTGGCTGTTAAGGGGCGATGTTGGGTGCCCACAGAAAGGGTTCAGAGTGCAACCTTTGGCACCCGTGCCATAGGTTCGCCAACGCTGGCCTATAGGATGGGATAAAAATCCAAAATGACCTTGACAGATTAGAGTGCAGGGCCAAAGCTAATGGAATGAATTTCAACAGAGAGAAATGTAGGGTCCTGCATCTAGAAATAAAAAATGAATTGCATAGATATAAGATGGGAGACATCGGGCTGGAGAATAGAACCAGTGAAAGGGATCTGGGAGTCTGGGTGGACCACAAATTGAACATGAGTCAACAGTGTGACACAGCAGCCAAGAAACCCAATGCGATTCTTGGTTGCATCAACAGAAGTCTAGTGTCTATATCAAGGGAAGTGATAGTACCACTCTATTCTGCTCTGGTCAGACCCCACCTAGAGTACTGTGTCCAGTTCTGTGCACCTCAATTTAAAAAGGATGTTGACAACCTCGAGCGGTTCCAGAGGAAGGCAACCAGGATGGTTAAAGGTCTGGAACACATGTCTTACAAGGAGCAGCTGAGGAATCTGGGAATGTTTAGTCTTACAAAGATAAGGTTGAGAGGGTATATGATAGCCATGTTTAAATATTTGAAAGGATGTCATGTCGAAGAGGGGGCAGGCTTGTTTTTCATGGCTTCAGAGACTAGGACTTGGAGCAATGGTTTCAAACTATAGGAAAACAGATTCCATTTGAACATTAGGAAGAACTTCATGACAGTCAGAGCTGTTCGGCAGTGGAATATACTGCCGCGGAGGGTGCTGGAGTCTCCTTCTTTGGAGGTTTTTAAGCAGAAGCTGGATGTCCCTCTGTCAGAAATACTGTGATGGGGGTTCCTGCACGACAGACAGTTGGACTGGATGAACCCAACTCTGTGATTCTAAGTATACAGGGTCATGGCTTCCGCCATGCTAAGGCCCATGCTAGCAGTGCATAATGGGAGTTCTAGTCCGACTTACTAAGAAAATGCCAAGTTGAAGGACAGCGTTTCAAACAATTTGATGTAGAAATGCCTCTACCATTAAAAGCAACAGAGCCACTTACCTGCCAGCTCATTGATGACGCTCACTCTGTTGAGATGACTGTTATTCCGAGCCTTGTAAACAATCTGAAAAGTGCCCTTCTGTGGACTTTTGAACCAAGGCTCAAAGAAAGTCTCTGAATATCGTTTCATATCCTCCATAAAGGCTTTGCAGGTGCCCAAAATGGGCAACATACGCAGGATGACTCTGTTTTTCTTCTTTTTGGTGACGTGCATATCGTTCAGGATGTGATGCACCAGCTTGTCAGGTTCTGCAAGAATAAGGTAGAAGGAGAGGCACTGCCACCCATGAGGTTTTCCTCCAGAATGAGAAATGGCATTTCTAAAGGGTCATAAGAGACTTTAGGCTGGCCTCCCTCCACCCGCAACATGCTATGCTTCTTGCCCATCTAAAGTTTAGGAGTCCAGGGATGGGGGCTACTAAGAAAAGGGGGCTCATCTTGTGAATAAAGATAAATGTATTAATGTGCTAATGATGGTTTCTAGCTGAGGAACAAAGCTGATGTAGAAAACAATGAAGTTCGCACACAGAACTACTGAGTAATCAATATGAGTGGCATGTCCAGAAGGAAGGATGCTCTATCACATTCAGGGGCCTGCTTCTAGGAGAGTGTTCATTAGTATCATAGGTTTAATTCACAACTAGCACCAGGTCCTTAAAATTTTAGTATGGGTGCTTTAAAGACCAGTTAGTCCATAGGAAGAGATTCCCTGGTCTCCACAGCTAATAAAAAAATTGTCATCAACAGGCCATCAATGATTGCTAGTCAGGATTGCTATACTGCACCCCATCCTGGCAGCAAATGCAATAGTTATTTATTTATTATTTATTTGTTGCATTTCTATACCGCCCATCTTCTGGATGGAACTCTGGCCGGTTTACAATTAAAATAAAACCAACAGTATATGGTGCTATCTACTAGTTAGTGGGAAAAGCAAGGGGGAATGTGCAGTTACACTAATGTCCTACCAGTGAGTTGCCTACAGATATCTGATTGGCCACTGTGTGAAAAGAATACAGGTCTAGAAAAACCTTCTGACCAATCTTATTATTATATACATGTACAGTTGCATGAAAAAGTATGTGAACCTTTTGAAATTTTGTGGTGTTCTGCATTAATGCGTCATACAATGTGATCTGATCGTCCTCTAAGTAAAGTGTATTGACATATATAATATGCCTAAAAGAATAACACCCACAAAAATCTGATCTTTTATGTCATTATTGAACACTTTCATTCAATATTGAAAATGCTCATGGGAAAAGTAAGTGAACTTGCCTGAGACTGTCCCATGTCATAGACACCTAGGCAGCAGCAGCAGCATCTCAGAAGTGCAATGCTTAAAGGGACCCTATAGATCAAGTCCAGCCCCGTTAAGGAGGCACAGTGGGGAATCAAACTCCCAACCTCTGGCTCTGTAGTCAGAGACCCAACTGAACTATTTAGCCATTCACGGATGAGCCATTCAATTCCTTATGCACATACCTACACCGAGCGTCCTGATAAAAATTACATTGTTGGCCCCACTTTCCACTGACTGGAACCGTCGCTGCCTCTGTTCTGTCATTGTGTGGATCTGATTAACTTCCTTTTTTAAAGCTGCTTCTGCATCATCTTCCTCCTCTTCCTCTTCCTCCTCCTCTTCCTTTCCTGATGATTTATCCTCATCTTGGCCTGTGAACTTCAAAGACACATAGCATTTGCCAACTGTATTCAATGCCTTACCTTTTATCTGTCCTGCAACAATCCATATGCATTCAGTAAATGTTTTATCATTTTATGAGCTTTTAAACATTCAATGGATTTTAATCAGGTTTATACACAGTTTAATTCTTTTTAATGCATTAACATGTGGTGTTTTAATTCTGTTCTTTTTAATACTATGAGCTGCTTTGAGTCCTAAGGTGGCCTATAAACAAGATAAATTAATTAAATCAATGAACTGATTTACAACTGTCCCTCCTTGTAGTTTAGAATCTAGAAGAGATGGCAAAAAGAACTCAGAGACAGAGAAAAGAGAAGAAAAATGCATTTATAATTAAGAGTAAGTGTTGTAGTTAGGTAAAAATAAAATGATCACATATACAACTCCCACAGTCCTTTGCCATTGGAAATACAGGCTTGGAATTCTGGGAGTTGTGGTCCAAAACATCAGGAGGGACAAAGTTTGGTCATACGTGATCTAGAAGAAGAAAAGTGGTCATTTCAATCTGGTTTCCAACGGCTATGGAATGGAGACAGCTTTGATCACCTTGGCGGATGACCTACACCAGGAACTGGATGGTGGTAGCGTGTTCCTGCTAGTTCTGCTGGACTTATCAGCAGCCTTCAATACCCTTGTCCTTGGAATACTTCTCAGCTGTCTCTCCAGGATGGGACTTGGAGGCAAAATGCCTCTGGCCCTTCATGGAACGGAAAACTCAGAAAACTCAGATACTGGGGGACTCCTGCTTAATGCCCTGGCCATTGGCTTGTGTCATCCTTCAAGGTTCTGCATTGCCCTCAGGTTTTTTAACATCAACATGAAAGTGCTGGGAGAGACTATTCGGAGTTCTGGTGGCACCAGGATGTGAATGACACCCAAGTCTATCTTTCCTTCCCATCTAATTCCAGGGAAACTGTCTTGGTTCTAAACCAGTGCCTGGTATCTGTAATAGGCTGGATCAGGGACAACAAACCAAAGCTTAATCCCGACACGACAGAAACGCTCCTGCTGAATGAGAAGGCAGATGAGAGAAGAGGGATACAGCCTGTGCTGGATGGGGAACAATAAACTACTACATGGGACCACACCTAAGAAACACTGATGGAATGCAGGACAATAATTCAATATGGACATGGCCAAAACTGACTCCTTTCAGAGGGGCTAACAGCAAAGATTATTCAGATTGTAGGTGATCAACAGAGTTACAGTGGTACCTTGAATAAAGGAATTAATTCGTTCCAAATGAAATTATGTTAAGCAAATTTTCCTTTATACAAATTTCCCATAGGAATGCATTGAAAACGGAGTCATCCCATGTTTATGTTGTACGGATTCTCCCCATAGGCGATTATGTTAAGCAAATTTCCCCTATCTCCGGAATTTTTTTTTGTTGTACAGATTTTATGTTATACAAGCTGTTTGTTATACAAGGGTCCACTGTATTATTATTATTATTATTATTATTATTATTATTATTATTATTATTA
>JAHTLZ010000054.1:6946185-6975396 GCA_023846285.1 Phrynocephalus versicolor
TATTATTATTATTATTATTATTATTATTATTATTATTATTATTATTATTATTATTATTATTATTATTATTATTATTATGGCCCCGACCCTCTTGCCTTCGGCCTCCCATCTCTTCTGAGGCCGAGACGGAAAGGGCACAACGCAGGAAGCCCTGATTCCGCCGGGGAAGCCGCCCTCCTCCCGTCCTCCGAGGGACCACCGACCTGCTCGGGCCCGTAGAGCCGCTCGCCGTACTCGCCCAAGAGGCTGTAGGCTTCGGCCACGCACTTGCGCTCGTTCATGTTGCAGGTGATGAGGATGCCGCTCATGCCGAGGTCCAGCTGGCGGGACGCGCCGAGCCCCCCAGGCCGGCTCCGCTTGGCGACCCCCAAGTACTGGGCTTTGGGCCGCCGCTTGCGGGAAGAAGGAGCCGCCGCCGCCGCCATGGAGGCCGCCATTGCGAAGAGGAGGAGAAGGGGAAGGAGGAGGAGGAGGGGCCTGCCGCGGCGCGCCCCTAGTGACGTCATCGGGCCGCGCCCCCTCGACCGGCGCCCCGCCGCGGAGGGAAGCGGCATCGCAGTCTAGTTAGGAAGGAGGAGAAATACCAAAAAGCATCTACTGATAAGAATATGCTCACTTAGCTAATATAATTAATTATTAACAGATGTACCATATACAGTATCTAATGCAGACCCCTTGAGTGAATAAGGAAGGTGGGAGAACTTAGCAGAGTTCTCTCAAGTACAGTAACACACTAGCCAAAATACCTTTGTTTAAGGTCCCTCTATTTTGGACACCCATACTTGCATATCTACTGTGTATTTTATTGCTCAAATACAGTAAACTCATTTTCGGCTTCAAGAAACCTGACTGACTGGTTGCCTATTTTCTAAGCCCCTGAAGGCTGTTCACTTTTGGAAGAGTTAAAGTGACAAAGCAACCTACACACTTTCTGGCTTTCGCCTGCAAAACCTCTGTCCAAGCCCAGAATCCTAAACCTTGTTTTTCTCTAGAACTGCAGCTGTGCCTCATGTGGGTGTGACTTGGCTTAAATATTGCACTTATCACTGTGCAGTTTGCTGGTCTCGGGAAGAGTTGGAGAACAATGGAGGGGGAGGCAGGTTCTTTGAATTTTCCCAGAGTTCTATAGAGTCTGAAAGTTCCTTTGGCTACTATTCAAGTGAGTGTCTATTAACTACTTGTGATCTAGGGTTGACAATAGTCTTGGGTCTAGTTTTTACTTGGTTTAATGGGGTGGGATTGTGGGACAAAAAGGGGAATGAGACAATTACACATGTTTTGGAATCCTCCAGAAGAGAGGATTATAATAATTTAGGGATGAAATGCAACCACTGTGTTGTACAGAACTCCTAGTTAATGTAGGGTAGAATGGGGACAATAATGAAAACTCAAAACATTACAGTGGTACTGTTGGGTTAAGGACTGTAGTACCTCGACTTACGAATTTAATCAATTCCGAATGCATGCTCTTAAGTCGAACTACTCTTAAGTCAGGGTACCTATCTAAAAAAATGAAAAAAATAAGTTAAAAAAATAAAAAATGGAAAAAATATTTGTAAGTCGAGCAGACCATATCTAAAATTTGTAAGGCAGCAGTTAAAATGCCAACAGTTTTCCGCTCTTAAATCGAAATGCTCTTAAGTAGAGCTGCTCTTAAGTCGGGGTACCACTGTATTTTAAAAAGACTCATGGGTTTCGTGATTTCCCCTCCTTCCTGCCTTCTTTAGAAGATGTTCTAGTTGACAGCATTGTCTTCTGAACCCCAATCACACTTTTCATTCCGTTCCGGATTGCAAGCTGAAATTGAATGGCTCTTTTAAGTTGAGCTGTTTGTAAGTAGAGGTACCACTGTACTGGCTATTTGCTCATATTCCTATTTGGTGCATTCCCCATTTTTCCATTTCCTGTACTAGTTTTTTTTATGCTTAGCTGAGTTGTAAGTTCTTTAGCCAACCATTGTGATTTCCTTAGTTATCTTGATTTTTTTCTTCTTGTTAGAACCATTTTAGATTAATCCTTTAATATCTCACTTTTAAGGAATGCCCATCCATCTTGGACTCCCTTCCCATGGAATTACAGCCAGAGCCAATAATTCCCTACGTTGACAAAAGTTGGCTTTCTTAAAGTCTAGGATGCTTGTCTGGCTATACTTAGCTTCTTCTTCCCACTGTATAACAAATTCCAAAAGAGCACGGTCACTTCTACCTAAAGATCCCACCACTTCAACCCCAAGTACAAGGTCCTCCCTATTTTGGCACTTTTGGCCTGCAGCTCAAAATGTGCCCTTCCAAATCAACTTAGTAATTTATTATCTGAAAATTATACTGGCAAACCACAATCATTAAGCCCTAAACTCATTGCTACCATCTATCACCTTATACAAAGGGTCATCAGCAGTATCAGAACTACTAAAAACAACTTGTCTTTTTGTGAGGGGAGAGAGTTTAACATTCCATGCATATTGATAAGCTGACTGAATAACTCTCTTGTGTTATTTGAACCAAGAGTTAACATGTCATAGGGCGAAAAGTCTACACAGCAAAACTTAAACTTATTGACTTTCATTATTTTTAGTGATGTGTGTTTTCTGCCTTGAGCATTAATATTTTCATTGGGAATGTGGGATAAAAATGAAGTAAAACTAATAAACAAACTCTGTTGGAGCAGGTTGGAGCAGCATAATATGGTTGTGTAAGGTTGGGTAGAGGTCTAAGGTTACTTTGGTTCAGTTCCAACTCTCCTACTGGCATGAAAAATGTATACACCCCTGACAGGGGCCCAGAAAGTTACAGGTAGGAGTGTCCTGGAAATGGGATGGTTTGCTTCGGCAACTGCATCATGCCATTGCCTGAAAAAAGAGTGAACCAACCTTCCCCCGTACCAGACGAAATTCTCCTCCTTGGTGATCCTGGCTGCAACTAGTATGAATCAGGTCCCAGACAGCATGCTTATGGACTTTTTTTTCTTTCTTTGTTCAATTTAAAATTCTGGATGTATATGAAATATAGAGCAAACTAAAAACACATTGAAATGCTGAGATAATCAGAATATTTTTGACCAGAGATAACATTGTTATCTCAGCCATTTGCAGGGTCTTCTTTTGTACCTATCGCATGCACACTTCTCCACTGTCACAAAAGTATCCAGGTAGCCTCATTTTTGTTGGAATATGGCAAGATCTACATTCCAAACATTAAGGGGGGTTAATGTGGAGTGGACCTTACCTGGAACTATGAACCAATGAGTCCTATCTCTTTTACTAGTTTTGAATAGATAAAAATAAACAGCATTCCATAGAAAATAAGGAGATGAATAGAGCTTAACTGGTTAACTAGCTTCATGAGTATATACTAGCTACAACTGTCTTCAGATTCACTAAGAAGGAAGGGGGGAATCTCTTGAGTAAAGAGGTGTGGCTGTCTTCACAATTATCTGGCAAAGAGGGAACGGTTGTTTTTTTACTGAATGATGTTCATTGTTGCGCTATGAATCACACAGACACAGTTTCGGGGCGTAATCTCGGGTGCTCAGGCAGCATTTCTGGCTGGAGGGTCTGCGTGTCTCTCTGTGTCTGCATCAGCTGCGTGCATGTGAGTGTGTGAGATTGTGTGATGATGATTCCTACTGCCTGAGTGACCAGTCTTTATTAAGAGAGTAAGCCCAATAGATACAGGAAGACATTCCTCGGTGGGAGGAGAATGCAAGCCTTATCTGTGAGACCATACACAGTAAACAGGCACAGGAAATACATTCCATAGGTGGGGGGGGGGATGCTCCCTAGCTAGTGAGGCATTACTGATAAGGACAGAAAGGGGCTCTTGGTCTGTATCCTGATATCCTGTTTATTTGCCATCCTGTTTGCTCTGGCCTTCTTGCCTACATCAGCACATCCTGGTATCTGCTTGGTCCCGGGGACTGCCGGGAAATAACAGGTCAAGCAGCCCTCCTAGGCCTTCAGTTTCCTTTAGGTGCACTTTGTGCTCTGCCCATTTCTTGGGGTACAGAGCTATCGGGGTATGAAATCCCCACAGTTCATCTCAGTTCAGAAAGGTCCGTCTGAACCAAAATTTCTTAAAGGCATCATACAAAGGTTGCTAGTAATCCCAGCAGTTAATTCCAAAGGTATGCATATACAGTATAGGAAAAGAGAATTACAGTTTGAATGACTTATTTTGGATTTAAGACACTTTGGAAGGGTTGGGTGTCAAAAAAATTATCTTCCAACTATACAGCTGTTCTCCTTATGCATTTCAGATAGACAGTTCACCAACAATGGACTAAATGTGAAATGTGGAAAACCCATTATGGCATTCGTCACCTTAATGATGCTACAGAAAGGTGCAGTTTTTAAGGTTCTGCAGATGGTGGGCTCAGCTTCCACCAGGTACTTCAGCAAACATCAGCTCGCCCGAGCTGGGCAGAACTTTTCAGACTATGAATCCATCCAACGAGAGTATAAACCAGAAGTACCAGAATTCTTCAACTTTGCAAAAGATGTGGTAGACAAATGGGCCAACGCAGAAATGGTAGGTCCCACATTTAACTCATTCTTCCTCTTTTATTTCTTTGTTTATATTGTCTTGCCATATCTCTTTAACTTATTTTATTTATATTCCTCCTTTATGTCAGTGAGGGCGCTTTTACAGGACCCCTAAGATCTGCTGGCCACTTAAATTCAGACCAGAGATCTTGGGGGTTTGTCGCTCTTCCTGTGTTCCCACCCCCTCTGCACTTCGTTGCTCCTGTCTGCGTGAGGGGAGGGAGAATCATCGTTGTGATTCCTGTCTCTTAAAGGGGTGGTGGGGACAAAAAAACAAACACAAGGTGAGGAGAGCCCGTCACTCACTGCTTTACATCCGCATCAGAAATGTTTCACCCTCGGAGACCAGGTACTTTTAAAATGCGCTGGGACGCACTTAGGTGGGCGTGGTCACACTTAATTTTCTTTAAAGTCCGGAGCTGGTGGGAAAACAATTTTAAGCTCCGCATCTGGGAGCCCTTTGCGTCGGATTTTAGGGGTCATGTAAAAGCGCCCCGAGAGTAAAGAAAATTGTTATAAAGTATATTGGAGATGGTATATAACACCTGCAAAGTTAAATATAATCAATAAAGAAATATCTCCAATATGCTGGAGGTGTAAAAAAGAAAAAGGGACATATGTGCACATGTGGTGGTCGTGTGAGATAGGGAAAATGGAATGGACTTTGGTTTTTAAGAAATACAAGAAATACTAGGGAAAAGTGTTCAAATGTCCCTACAAATGATATTGTTAAATATGATTGTGGATATACAATTGAAGAAAGAGGAGGTGGAATTGTTAATTATAATGATAATGACAGCAAGGCTGATTTTTGCCAAGCACTGGAAATCCAACAACTGAATAACATATGGAATATAGCCATTAATGATAAATTGACTTGTGAAATGAAAATTAGGAAAGGTTTGAAAACGTCCAATGATTTTAATGGAACATGGGATAAACTGTTGGTATATGTATTTCAAAAATGTAAAGGGTCTACACCTGGAGAAGACTCAATGTATTTCTGGAGAGAAATCAGCTGGTCAGTATCTTAAGAGTTGTAAGTTTAAGTTCCGAGTGGGAGGTAGGTTGCACAGGGTCGGTTTGTTATATTTGTTTGAGTTTTGTTTAATGCTTTTTTCCTTTCTTTGTATAAGTGTTTTAAATTTTGGACTGTAGTTTTATAATTTAAAGTTAAAAAAGAAATGGTAGATTGTGCCGTTATTTTTTTATTTCTAGTGTGTGATATTAAAATATTAATAAAAAGATTGTTCCCCACAGGAATCATTTGAGTGTATGAACACGCAGGCAATGGCACATTGTACCCCAGGTCTGTACAGTGCTCTGATCTCCACAATTCTGTTTGAAGATTACAAAAAATTTAAATCCCCAAACTATTGATTAAAATATAAGCACATTAAGTGATTATTTTACCTAATTAAACACAAACTTAAACCAGTCCAAGAATAAAACAAAAACATTATTATTATAATAGCACCAACAGAAGAAAAAAAGGAATATGAAAGTGCATTTAGTTACCCATTCTATAACCCAGGAGAATAGAAATGTCTTCTGTGACCACCCTCAGCAGGCAACTCCAGGGACACGATCCCATTATCATGGCATCACCACTAATCATTACAAGCATTTGTTCAGTGTTTCTCTAGGTCAGTTCTTCTAGCCCTCCTAACTCAATTGGCCCAGTCTTTCTAAGGTGGTTACTTCACGTCCTTCCTCGAACCACGGTGAACTTGCCTCCGTGTTGAAATCGGTTTTCAACACGGATCGAGAAGTGGATTGAAAAGATTCCCGAGCTCCAGGATGGGAATTTCTCACCCTGCTTGGAGCACAGTTCAGGGGGTGTGGTCGGGGTGAACTCAGATTGACCCCACAAGGATGTGAGGTTCTGTTCCTTTGAACTCGGATTGACCCCACAAGGACGTGAGGTTATGTTCCTTCGAACTCGGATTGACCCCACAAGGACGTGAGGTTACGTTCCTTCGAACTGGTCTCCAGCGGGGCCGCGAACTGCAGCGAGAGGGACGTGAAGCATCAGCCACTGTCCACGTAACCTGAGCCATGGCAACCGAGCAGCTTCATCTACTGATGACCATAGATCTTCAACTAGAAGGTCCTTTTGTCTTCAAGGCTAGAGTGCAAGTGTTTTTACACAACTGACGCTTGTTTTCCACCAGGGAGGAAGACAGCCTTCAAATCCTGCTCTGTGGTGGGTCAGTGAGGAAGGAGATGAAGTTAAGTGGAGCTTTGCGGAGATGTCTCTCACTTCTAAGAAAGCCGCCAACGTGCTTTCTGAATATTGTGGCCTACAGAAAGGAGATCGAGTGATGGTGATTCTGCCCCGAATACCAGAATGGTGGCTCTTGAATGTGGCTTGTATCCGAACAGGTAAGCAGTAGCAACCAAAAAAGGTGCTTCTGGGTTGAAAGGATTAGCCAGTGGTGAGCACCGTCATCCAGGGAGCGTCCAATTGCTAAAAAGAATGCAGTTTTTCATGGAGGCTCCTGACAACCCCCTTTAGAAGAGGAGAGCTGGAATAGGCAATAGGAGGGTGTAAGAACAGCAAAGCACCTTGCATTGATGATATTCAGTTGAGCTAAACAAACATTTCGTACTAATAAAATGGTTACTTAGCTTCTACTATAAATGCTTGACTATCATTCATATACCAAAGATATGGAGGAAGGCTCAAGTGGTAGCTCTTAAACCAGACAAGCCACCAGAAGACACCAAAACTCATACCCCTTTTCAGCCACTTAAGCAAGGTATTTGAATGTTTAATTCTGAACCGGCTGACTGCAATAGTAGAACCATTCCTTATGCCACAGCAAGCTGGCCAAGACTATTCAACTCAAATTCTGAATTTAACACAGCACATAGAGGATGGTTTTGAGCTGAAGAAAATCACAGGTGTGAAAATTGTCTTCATTTTATATACCTTTTTCTACGTAATGATTTTATAATTTATTTATATTCTACTTAGTAGTGTACAGTATGTGTATCAGTCAATATAATTTGTTGCTGCTTCTGACATGAATAAAGATAAAAGAAGTAGCAATGTCCAGATGTCAACTAGAGCACTGTAGACCTATTTCCTAGAGATGAAGATGGAACAAGAGGAATGGATGCTCCAGCGTGTGTGATCAAAACACATTCTTTCAAATTATGTTTTGTGATGGCTTGCAGCTGTGTCATCTGTGACCTTCTGTTCAGTGATTTCATTTTAGAAACAGTGCTTTTAGCTGACATTATTTTCGTGCCTACGCTGCCTAGATGACCTAAGCACATCTGATCTCGTCTGATTTCAGAAGCTAAGCAGGGTCAGGGCTGGCTAGTACTTGGATGGGCGACCACCAGGGAATATCAGGTGCTGTAGACGCCTGGAGTAGGAACCGGCAAACCACTCCGGAATTCCTGCCAAGAAAACTCCATGGACATGGGGTCACGAAGAGTCGGTCACAACTGTAATGACGCAACACACACACACACACATTTTCGTGCCTGCTTCTGTACATCCACACACAGTGGTGGCTGGTGCCATGAAGGCCGGTGCTACAGAGGCCAGTAATGTCAGAAGTGCTGCCAACTTTTCCAGGAAGGTGCATTGAAGGCTGAAAAGAGAGACTGAAGAGTGAAGAGTGCCACGGTGTTAAAACATAATAATGATCCATCAGTACTGTATTTGGTAGAATATAATGTTTGTTTCTGTGAGTCAGGCTGAAAGAATAGTGACTGGTCATCCAAGGAGCTTCATGGCTGAGAGAAGATTGAAACATGGGTTTTATCTGTGCTATCCTGACACACTTTCCTTAACCATGAAGTTCAATAGCTGACGATTGCCTTCTCAATGAGAAACCTACTAGTAAGGATCAGAGATGGTGGTGAACGGCCAGCATGGAAAAACGACGTATTCTCTCCAACCTGTGAACTGACAAACTGACAAACTGGTTGTCGGTTCAGGTTTGTTTGTTTTTAGAAAGAGCCTCTTCCCCCAGTCTTTCCACTCACTCAAAGACACTGGCTGCCTCCCTATCTTCTTTTTTGCCACCAGTGCTGCCCAGACTCCACCGCTGCTGCCAGTTTTGCAAAGAAGTTGGTGGCGGTGGCCTTAAGGGAATCTGCCACCGCCATATTTGCAAAGGGTGGCCTGGTTTCCCTTAGGCCCTCAGGGAAGCCAGGATGCCCTGAGAAAGATGATACTATTTCTTTTTTATTTGTCCCCAGCTCTAGTAAGTATCTTGCTCATACTTAGTATATTTTCATGTCATTCCTCCAGCTTGAACTAGCTTTATCCTAATGGAAATGCTATGAAGTACATTAGACTACAAAACTATGATTGGCCAAAAGGTCATTTGCACATTTGAAGGTGTCTGAACCTGAACGCAGAGCTTCCCAATGGTAGGCTGTTATTTATTTTTGCCTGTACATAACACTGTTTCTTAGGGTATTTGTACATGACCCCTAAACTCCGCCGCAAATGGCTCCCAGCTCCAGAGCTTAACATTGTTTCCCCACCAGCTACGGAGTTTACAGATAATTAAGTGCGACCACGCCCATCTAAGCGCGTCCCAGCGCACTTTTCAGGTACCTGCTCTCCAGAGGTGAAAATTCCTGATGCGGATATAACGTAGTGACTGCCGGGCTCTCCTTGCTTCTGTTTGTTCTTTTTTTGCCCCCCGCCCCTTTAAGAGATCTGAATGCAGTGCCAGGACGGCAGAACGGAGGTGAGCGGCATTGTTTTCCTTTTTTTCTCCCTCCCCTCACGCAGCCAGCAGCCAGGAGTGCGGAGCGGGTGGGAATGCAGGAACAGCGACAAACCCCTAAGATCTCTGGTCCGAATTTAAGTGGCCAGTGGATCTTAAGGGTCGTGTGAAAAGGCTCTTAGAGACACCCAGTCGCTTGCATTCAAAGAAAATGAAACCCTGTTGTGCTCTCTCCTGAATGTCACGGCATTCTGAAGCGATATAATGTGATTATCAATGTTCTTAATTTGATCCTTCCATTAGGAACAGTCCTTATTCCTGGGACAACACAGCTGACAGAGAAAGACCTTCTCTACCGAATGAAGGCATCCAAGGCTAGGTGTATAATTACAGACCATGTCCTGGCCCCAACTGTAGACATGGTTGCTTCCAAATGCCCATCTCTAGAATGTAAGATGATTGTGTCACAGCAGCCCAGGGAAGGTTGGCTGCACTTCAACAACTTGTTGAAGTAAGTATAAAGCACAGGGATAACTAGGGAGGGGTGGAAGAATGCATTTGCCCCAGGGCATGAAGCAGTCTGGGGGCACCTGAAGGGGGAGCAGGAAGAGGAAGCCTTGCACCATCCTGCCACCAGTCCTCCTTTCGCCCCACTAAGGCTTGGCGATCCTTAGTCAGGGGAAAGGACAAGAGGGAAGCAGCTAATGTTTTGTTTTCCAAGCAGCACCTCCGTCAATTGCTCTCTCCTCCTCCTCTTCCCCCCCCCTAAGGATTGGCAATCATTAGCCTGGGGAAAGGAGGAGAGAGAAGCATGTTATGGAGGTGCTGCTTGGGGAAAAAATCCCATTGCCTGCTTCCCTCTCCTCCTTTCCCCAAGCTAACGCTCGCCAAGCCTAAGCCAGGGGAAAGGAGGAGGGGGAAGCGTGCTAAAAAGTTGCCTGCTTGGCACTATCCATGCACTGTGCGGTTTGCACAGGAGAGCCTTGTCCGAGAGACTCCCAAAGAGGTCATGAGTCCTTCACATGACACCACAGGTACTATGCATTCTCTCCCATCCCCACTCCCTTGGCCAGCTGTCCCACTCACATTGTCATGTGCCACTAGGGTCCTCCTTGTTCAATAGTGCTCCAGGCCAGGTAGAGCTCAGACTGCCCTTCCTTGCCTCCTTTGGCAGCCAACAACTCAGGTGGGACAGGGATTCTCCCTGTGCAGCCATTGAGAGGTCGGTTGCCAGAGGAGGTGGGGAAAGGCAGCCTGAAGTCCTGCCTGGACCGGAGCACTGCCAGAGAAGGAGTATCCTGGCAGCATGCAACAGAATATGAGTGGGCCAGCTGGCTGGGAGGAGGGGGTGAGTGGAACCTTTAGCACTCCTCTCTAGAGGGGACATACTTACCCTGAAGAGAACTCTGGGCGGTTTACAACAAAAGGAATATAAACAAAAACAAGCAACAAATAAACAATTTAAAAACAGGAATAATCAAACAGAACACAATAAAAAATAACAATTAACAGATGGTGTGTAAAGAGAAAAAAAATTAAATTACTAGTCACTGAATGCCTCTTGGAAAAGCAGAGTTTTTAATGCCTTCCGAAAGGCTGGCGTTTAAGAGGAATCGCTCATCTTTATGTGTGGTCATAGCTACCCCAGAGCTAGAAGATGTTTCACTGCTGTACAAAGATGGGAAGAACATTGATCCCTGGCTGATTTTTGCAGTTTTTGATTACAAATTGTTTTAGTAATAGCAAGAGCTAAATGATTTCCCCCCACTTAAAGTATGCTCTTGAAATGAAGAAATTTCAGGGCAACCAGAAATGAACTTCTCTGTGAAAAAAGTGTGTGCTCAGTTCTGTTCTGAGGCTGCTTTATGGGCAGAGAAGTAGGCACTGAAAGAAAGAAAGAAAGAAAGAAAGAAAGAAAGAAAGATTAGAACAGAACAGAACAGAACAGAACAGAATGGGGAATCATTCACCCCTACCTGTAGTTCGATAGGAGCAAAAAAAAAAATCTGTGTTTAATGGATTTGGTTCCTTCATGCAGTTTTATATGCTCTCTCTTTCAGACTGGCACCTGCTGAGCATAACTGTACAGCCACAAAGAGTCATGAGCCTATGGCGATCTACTTCACCAGTGGCTCAACAGGCGCTCCCAAGATGACTGAACATTCTCATAGCAGTCACGGAATTGGACTTGGTGTAAATGGAAAGTATGAAAGAATTTTTGGTTACATATACTGTATATACTCAAATATAAGCCTAGTTTTTCAGCCCTAATTTTGGGATGAATAAAGGGGCCCTCGGCTTATATGCGGGTCAATACTTTTAGCCACTGAAGCAAGTGCTTGGGGCAGTGGCTAAAAGTCATTTTAAACATTGTGTGCTGCTTCTCATGACCCCCCCCCCCCGCATCACAGGGGAGTCTAGGGTGGGAAATGCAGCAGGGCCTGGCAAGTGCTTGGGTCAGTGGCTAAAAGTCATTTTAAACATCACACACCACTCCCCCAGCTTACAAAGGAGGAGCTGCCAGGCCCTGCTGCATTTCCCACCCTAGGCTTATACTCGAGTCAATACGTTTCCCCAGCTTTTGGGGGTTAAATTAGGGGCCTCAACTTATACTCAGGTCGACTTATACTCGAGTATATACTGGTATTTCCTTTCTTTTATCGACAGATAGATTCAAGAAATGTACTGTAAGATGAGAACATACTGTCTCTAGTCCTTAATCTATTTAGAAACCAGTAAGGATCAGACTCAACAAGTTATTGTCAGTGTAAAAGTTTGCAATTTGTTTTTTTTTATATATTTTTAGCTTGCCTTTTTTAAAGGACCAAAGATGGCTTATATTATTAAAATACAATATTTTAAGCTAAAACCAGCAAGCATACAAATACTAAAAAGGATCAAACAAATACTACACTAAAAAACTTTACAATAAAGTAATCTCAAAAACACAACCAGAGGAGCCAAGACACAACAATTAGACAATCGTTTCCAATTAATTCAAAGTCAATAATTCAATTACCAGTATTCTGTGGTTAACAGGGACTTCAGATTTGCAGACTGCTAGATGTCACTATATGACAGAAATTTCTCTTCTGTGTAAAAGTAATGTTTGATGCCTGTCCTTCCTGTGTCTTAGATATTGGCTTGATTTGACCCCCTTGGACATTATGTGGAATACATCAGATACAGGCTGGGCAAAATCCGCATGGAGCAGTGTTTTTGCACCCTGGATTCAAGGAGCATGTGTGTTTGTACACAGCATGCCACGTTTTGAGCCACAGCCTGTGCTAGAAGTAAGTACGAGAGGCATACCCATATTTATGTAGAACAAGGGCCTTCTTTTAGCATCATCTTGAGACCAGTTCACAAAACCAAACCAATGCAGTTGAAGATAATGACTTTCGAATAAGATTAAAACCAGTATTGTGCTTTTAAGCGCTTACTTTTATCTCCCTATAGACTCTGTCAAGGTTTCCTGTAACAACGTTCTGTTCTCCTCCGACTGCTTATCGGATGCTGGTTTGTCACAATTTGAGCAGGTAAAGAGGTGCTTATTCCTTTTATTTTATTTATTTATTTTAATATTTATATACCACCCATAAAAATCACTGGCAAGGAGAAACCCAGAAGTCTAATGGCAAATTATTCCTAGCAACCTGACCCATCAACTGGATCAGGTGAGCTATTTTTTAGAGGGACTTTCTGTCCTGTTGTTCCTAACCTTGAGTGACCCTGGAGTTCTTGGACTACAATTCCCAGAAGCCTTCATTACTAGCTGTGCTGGCTGGGGTTTCTCAAAGTTGCAGCTCAAGAACACCTGGGTTAGTAGTCACTGTTTTAGACTGCGGAGATGGTGAAATGGGATCAGTCATTTATCGGTGGTAATAGTGCCACCTCCTTTCTTGATTATCCCTCTTAACTTGGGAAAGAGTGGCAAAAGAAGTGTCGGGAATAGACGCCATCAATACAAGATGTTCTTTAGGGAAACTAGCAAGAAGAGCTGATAACTGTAAACCAGTAGATCAGAAGTGGGTGCTCTTGACTCCCTTGAGGTTGTTGGATTCGAGTTCCTGTCATATACTCAAACAGTAAACAGACCAGTTGCCTGCCTGCCTGCCTTAAGGACACCTCAGTTTACAGCAACTTTTGCATAGATCTGATCTGATTTGGTTTGCTTGGCTATTACTCAGATGGGAAACCACCTGAGGTCTCCAGGCAGGGCTACAAAGAAGACCCTTCTTGGAACCCTGGACAACTGCTGCCAGTCTGAGTTGACAACCCTAGGCTGGATGGAGACAGTGTCAGGCAGCACTCTCCTCCCTGTTCCTTTTGGCAACTGCAGACAAAAGAAAACAAAACACAAGAAACCAAATTCAAGAAACCAAATTCAAGAGATTATTCTGAAACCTGCTTGTTGACTCTTCAAGCTATACGAGCTTCTCTCCAATTAACCAGGTGGACCTTTCCTTCTTTTTTTTTCTTCTCTTCCCTTTTATTGAAAGTTACAAATTTCACAGCCTGAAACACTGTCTCAGTGCGGGGGAACCCATGAACCCTGAAGTGATGGAGCGATGGAAAAAAGAAACAGGGCTTGATATCCATGAAGGTTATGGGCAAACAGAAACGGTACGCTTTGCTGTATGTTTGTGAGGACTCTGCAGGCTCTTCCTGTACCCACGCAGCTCGGTATAAAATATCATAATCTCGTATAAAAAGCAAGATGAAACAACAACCTGTTTGTGCTGTATAATAACCTGTGTCTAGGGCAGCAAATGCAAGGGACATGGAGGGGGCAAACTTTGCTTCCCAGATATTTTGTTGTATGTGTATACTGTGTATATACACACAATGACAATAAATTATTATTATTATTATTATTATTATTATTATTATTATTATTATTATTATTATTATTATTATTATTATTATTATTATTATGGATTTCAGTAGCACTTTGGGTGATAGTTTCAGGATTTCAGTATCTGAAGCCTCTGGATGAGAAGGCTTCCCATCCCCCAAGTTAAGCATTTAATCATCTTATTAATATGTAACTGGGTTTGCGTGGGGGGGGGGTGTTAGTAAATAACTGTCATTTAGCCTTCAAAGTGATAACAGTTTCTGAGTCACAGATGTCACCAGGCTATTGACACACACGCAAACTCACAACTCTTTTCATGTTTTTCATTTCAACCTTGCTTTATTTTTATCTCCTTCAAATAGGTGCTGGTTTGTGGAACTTTCAAAGGAATGAAAATTAAACCAGGTTCTATGGGGAAACCTTCTCCTGCTTATGATACTCAGGTACCATATTGGCTCCAGTTTCTTTTTTTTAATCTGCCCTGATTGCCCCTCACTTTAACTTGTCACTATAGACCATTTAGTAGCCCCCCTAGTTCAAGTTGGTGGATACTCCCACCTCACCTCCTTATTTGTGTTGCTGCTTGCTTGCAATGCTCAGAGAAAGCAAATGAACAGGAAATTGGAGCATCGAAGGAGTGGTGCCAAGAAAATTTGTGGATAAGCCAGTGGGGTCTGTTCCAAAGATATGGGCTTGGGAAGATGTCAAGCACTGCCAAGCCTTGGTGCTGAACCTGATCAAAGTGCAACGCAGTAAGAATTGCCTTGCTAGCCCTCTGCTAGCCCTCTGAGATTCCCCAGCAAGCCACTTGCCACCCCTGTGATAATCTCATTGGATGGTTTCCCTGCACTTGTATGGATTTTTCTCTTGCTAAGAAATCAAAATGGCCCATCAAAAGCGGGGTCACTGCTACCAGTAAGATTGTTGAACTAGCAGTTTTGGTGTGTGTGTGTGTCCCCCCCCGCCACCGCCCATTTCCCATGGCTGGGGGGCATCCCCTCTCCCAAACGCCTTTGCGTTGAATTCAGCCTTTGGGCAGAAAGATTTTCCAGTAATAGCCTTAGCTGGATTTTGTGCAGGTGTTCGGGAAAGGGTCTTAATTTGACAATGGGGGCAGAGTGGGGGTTTCTAGCTTCACACCCTTGCTTGCCATTGAGTCCACAGGGAGAGTGACCGTGCGAAGAGACACACTGCTACATGTAGAGCCTATCTAACCAGGAGCTTCTCAGAATCCCCAGTCCCATGGCAACCCTCCCACCGGTAGCTGCCCTTTCCAACTTCAGGCAGTCCTGAAGTTCTGTTTGATGTGGTAATCATGCTAGGAAAAGTGGAAGGCAGCAGGAAAACGAGCGACTCATAAAGGAAGGCATAATCTTGGGTTTGCAAGAATCATAGAATCATAGAGTTGGGAGAGACCTCAAGGGCCATCCAGTCCAACCTCTGCCATGCAGGAACCCCCATCACAATATTTCCAACAGATGGCCATCCAGCCTCTGCTTAAAAACTTCCAAAGGAGGAGACTCCAAAGAAGGAGACCTGAGCAAGGTATTGGAAGACACTCGTTCATAACGTCATAAGTCACAAGGGACTTGGTTTCAACATCGCAGCAACAGCTCTAGTGATTGGACAAGGGGGCTAGTGCTTCCACTAGATTTCAAATAGAAGTCTTTTTTAGTCCTATCTGAAGGTTCTGGAATTGAATCTGTGTGCCACTCCTAAACATCTCCTTTGCCCCATTAAAATCTATGATGAATAAATTTAAATAAATAAATATATCTTATTTAACCATCATCTGGCTTGTTTACCATTCGCTTTTAGATAATAGATGAAGATGGCAATATTTTGCCCTCTGGGAAAGAAGGAGACATTGCTATCCGAATAGAACCTAACAGGCCATTTTGCCTTTTCACTCAATATGTGGTAAGAAATCAAAAGTCTATATATCTTGCCTTTCTCCCACTGATCCAAAGTGGCTCTCCTATTTCCCACATTTCCCCTCACAACATCTCTGGGGTTGGCCCAACAAAAACTAACATTAATGCCAAATCGTACTGGAGAATGAAAAGTACTAAAGTAATTATCTCCTGAATTTTACCTTTCCACAGTTTTATACATGGAATTCTTCCTCCTTTGGAAGAATTATACAACTCCAGATGCTTAAGGAAGACAACTAGAATTCTGAGAGACCTTTCGCATCCTGGCCACCAATTTTTTGAACTGTTGCCGTCTGGCAGGAGATATAGGACTCTTAGGTCAAGGACAAATAGATCAAAGAACAGTTTTTATCCCAGAGCAGTATCTAAGTTAAATGTGACAGTTTTAGCACCATCTTAAACCGTTTTTAAGTAGTGTTTTAAATTTTGTAAGCGGTTTTAAGAGTTTTTAATATCTTGCATGGTGTTTTAGGTGTTTTGTATGGTTCCTTGTTTAGAGTGTGTAGTGGAACAGCACTCTAATTTCATGTGCACGTCTTGCAAAACTCTATTCTATTCTTTTCTGTATAGATTTTATTTTTAGTCTTCTTCACTAAATTTTATACTAGGTGGCCTAGTTTCTTTTAAAAGGCTGCATTTATTTAATGAGAAAAATAATGTTGCTTAGAATAATAATTCAGAATCAGAGCATCATTGGGGATTTAGTGAGTTGACTCCTCTGTAAGTGCCTTTGATTCCATGAGCCTAGTTCAGGTGGAACTATAGTAAGCAATAGGATTTTAGGCAATGTTTTTTTCTAAATACTTATCCATTGTGATTCTATAGATCAGCCAATGAATGCTTTTACAAATATCTGTCCACACCTACCAGGATGATCCAGAAAAAAACGCTTCAACCCTTCGCGGAAGCTTCTATGTCACCGGGGACAGAGGGATCAGAGATGAAGAGGGCTACTTCTGGTTCGTAGGAAGAGCAGATGATGTCATCAACTCTGCTGGGTAACATGAGTCATGTTTGCAGCCTGTACAATTGCAAGTAGAGATGGGCACGACTCAAAAAAATTATTTTTCGTTTCTCGTTTTTCGTTCAGGAGACCGTTTCGGTTCGTTTTCATTTTTTGCGAATTTTTTTTGAAAATTTTTCGTTTTGTTTTCATAACGAAACGGAAACGAAAAAACAAAACAAAAACGAAAATTTTGGTGTTTCGTTAACATTCTTTGCAGTTAGTGTGTCTGCAGTAACGGAAACGGTAAAAACGGCAAAAAATTGTCATTTCGGTTCCGTTTTGATTTTGAGAAAAATTTCGTTTTCGTTTTCGTTGCGAAACGAAACGAAAAAACCAAAACGAAATTTTCGCTAAGTCGTGCCCATCTCTAATTGCAAGGAAATTAAGGATGATGGGACATAGTGTGATCCCCCAATCTGTGATATTAATTGCACATTCCAGCTTTGCATTAGACTCTTATCTAAGATATGTGGAAATATAGTCACAACAAGTCTCTTAGAGCAGAGGGGTACAGCTGCCATTGACCAGTTTACATCAGGTGATATCTGGAAGCTTCTGGGAAGAAGATGGGGAGAAGAGACAGAAGCCATGATTTTGCTGAGGATCACTTTGGGCAATGATGCTTGTTCAGTTTTCTAGGGAAACAAGTCCATATCTCGGGTCTGATAAGTATTTTGGTCTTTTTATAACCTTTTTATAACCTTTATAACCTTTTTATAACCTTTTATAACTTGTTTGTAACTCTTTTTAAATAAATAATAAACTCTTTTTTAATAAATGGCCTCAAGAAGAATTTCGTTTTGAAAAAAGAAACCAAGGTAAATCAAAAGTGGATAATGCCTCTGAAATATTTTGCCTTAGAGAGAAGGAAATCTCTTTGTGTTTTGACCTTGGGCAGTAATTGATCCTTTTGATTTACCGTTATGCATTTCACTGTTAGTCGTGGGTTATATAACAAAACAGTCCATCAAAGGCTTCTCTCTCTTTTTAATATAAAGATACCGCATTGGGCCATTTGAAGTGGAAAGTGCATTGATAGAACATCCCTCTGTGGTAGAAGCAGCAGTCATTAGCAGCCCGGATCCCGTCAGAGGCGAGGTAATAAAAAATAATTGCATTGTGTTATGGAATTGGATGTACGTATGGAAAGAAAGTAGTTGCGGTCAAAGAGGGACAACCAGTTGGCTGTGCAATATGATGTTAAATTACACCACTGGTCTTTACCACCTGGACATGCTGGTATCCAGGACAAAGGAGTGAGCCTGAGGCCTTCTTCATGTTTTGGAACTGTGGTGGTGGTGAACCCTCAACTCTTCACAATCAGCAGCATGAGATCTTGCTCAAACAAAGATGCTCTGCAGTGCAGCCAGTATTCCCTTGCCTTCAGAGTAAATGCATCAACTGCCAAGTAAAAACATAACAGAACCCACGATGGCCCAGAATAAAGGATACTCCAGTATCCTTCTCCATAATGGCCAATCTGCTTGTGAGAGTTATTGCCATCGTCCCCTTCCTTTTTAACTCATAAGCTGGTGGCACAAATTCTCCAATCGGTTGTTCTGCTTTAATACTTTTATTAAACGAACTCTCAAATAAAGGAACTTCTTTTACAATTGTCTCGACTTCAGCCAACGGCTGAGGCTCAAACCATATGTCTTGATGTGTCCCGAACATTTGCTCTGTTATTCCTTACAACCTGCGCTAAACTCAACCTCTCAGTTATTGTACTCCCTAAGGCTCCTGCCATGTACCTCTGGGCAAGTTTGTCCCACGGTGTGGCTCCCAAAGTCATGGTGTGGGATCCCGACGTGCTGGTGGGAGAAAGGGCCTCTGCGTCAGAGAGGTCCCACGGAAAGTGAGACATCGATTCTCCCTGTGTTGACGCTCTTTCAAAGGAGGCATGCTTCTGCTCCTTCTTTCTATACTCTGTCTCTCAGCTGTCTCTCTCCAATGTTTCCAGTCTCTCTTAGGGCCTTTTCACACGGACCCCTAAGATCCGCTGGCCACTTAAATTCGGACCAGAGATCTTGGGGGTTCATTGCTCTTCCTGCGTCCCCACCCCTCCTCACTTCCTTGATCCTGTCTGTGTGAGGGGAGGGAGAAAATTTAATAGGTTTGCCAAAATGAGGTCTAGCCGTACTTTATGGCCTAAAATAAGGATGCTAAGTAAGCATAAGGATGTTGTGAAAACTCTCTGATCAAATGTTATTCTGTCTTAAGGTTGTAAAAGCCTTTGTGGTTTTGGCACCAGACTACCTTTCCCACAATCCAGAAACACTGATTAAAGAACTACAGGACCATGTCAAAAAGGTCACAGCTCCCTACAAGTATCCTAGAAAGGTAAGACAAGAGCTGGCCCTCAAACTTGGGAATGTTTCTTTTTTTGGGTAACTCCCATATTTCCCCACCAATGTGGACAGTTACTGCTGCCCCCCGCTGCCCCCCTGCCAATGGCCACCACCGTCCGTCGCCGTCCGCCCATCACTGCCTGTCGCCGCCCCCCCGTGCCCCGCCTGCCCACTGCCCGCCCCACCTCCCCGCCCCTCGCCTAGGGCGCAAAAAAACCTAGCACCGGCCCTGTGTGTGTGTTGGGGGGGGGGGACAGCAGATTTGGCTATCTTTAGTTCATACCATACTCTATGAAGCTTTCCTTTTCTTAGATGCCATTTCTGATCTTGTCCAACAGGTGGAGTTTGTGCCGCATCTGCCCAAGACAATAAGTGGGAAAATCAAAAGAAATGAATTGCGCAAACAAGAGTGGGGGAAGTTTTAGAATGGTCTGCCTGTTTACTTCCAGAGGGCTCATTCCAGGAATAAAAAACTTTGTCTTGGTTTCCTGTGTTGCAAGATCTTTGATGGGCTCGCCTCCACATTTAAAAGCCCAACGCTATGGAGAGCTTATACGTCCGCTCCTTCAGAAAGGGGAGCTGAGGTGTACAAGCAGTACAAGGTTAAAACTTTGGCAAACACGTTTGGCTGGACATCCTCCTTTCTGAAGCCCACCCCAATGCGTAAGAATCCTCAAACAGCTTGCCAGGTTAAGCAAAGGAGTTGTAACTTGAATGCCAGATGTGAATTTCATGAGGAAAAGAACACTGTGTAGCCTGCAGAAAGAGGTTTTGCGTTCAGAGCCATGAATCTGTAGGGAGCTGAAAGACAAAGCCAGACATGCACTCAAAAACACCAGTCAATGCCTTTTTTCTGTCCTTTTGAGGCAACGACTGAAAGATAAAACACATCTGGTTTGTGCCATCTGTTCTTTGAATGGTTAATTATAGTGCTTTAGTGCTTTTATGTTTATTTTCTTCTTTGTATTATATTTGCTATAACTGCCCTACATTGGCTGATCTATAGAATCACAATGGATAAGTATTTAAAAAAAAAAAACATTGGCTGAAATCCTATTGCTTACTATAGTTCCACCTGTCAAATGAAGAATTGGTAGTGACCCTTAGAGGAATGAAATTGCCTAGTGCTGGGAAGATGTTCAGGACCACACTTTGCAAACATACATACATAAAGTATTGGCAGTGGTGCTGATGGAGAAACTTTAAATGGGTCAATTATACAGAGTAGAGATGGGCACGAATCAAAAAAATGGCATTACGTTTGTCGTTTGTCGGGACCGTTTCGTTCGTTTCCGTTTTTGCAAAAAATTCATTTTCATTTTCGTTTGTTTCGTTACCATTTATTTCATTGTTTGTGATTTTTTTTAGGATTTTAAGCAATTCACTCAAATTGCAGTAACGGAAATGAAACGCACAACAAAATTTCCAGTGTTTCTGTTCGTTTCATTTCATTTTTGAGACCAAATTCGTTTGTCGTTTCATTATGTAACGAAACGAAAAAACGAAAACGAAACGAAAAAATGTTCGTTTCGTGCCCATCTCTAATATAGAGGGAAGATTAAACAAGATAAGTTTTTGAAGAGATGGCACACACACACACACACACACACACACACACACACACACATACGGTTGAAATCTGATATGGAATCAAAAATAGAGGAAGTCAAATGGGCAATAAGTTTGACTGCGGATTAGTTGGAGCAGTGTTAGCTAGGCCTCCAGGAGTTTTAGTTCAAGAACATCTGGAGTAGCATGGTTGGGAACCACTGTTCCGGAGAATTTACTAATAGTTCTTCATAAAACCAAGCTCTACCTAATATGCTTTAGGAAATCTCTGTCCACCATAACACACCTGCGACTGGCTACAGCCCACTTTTGGTGAAAGGCTCCATCTCTGCTATTCCCTAGGGAACATTTTTGTTCATTGCAATGTAACCAAGCTTACAGTATGTACCATTACTATGTACACTCTAGAAATGGGCAACACAGAATTGCACAGAAATAAGAGAGGGGGCTTTTAAATTACCCAAGCACAACTCGGTCTTTAAATGCTTTCTCACATACTATGGCAATGTACACACTTGAATAAAACGTTGCTGAAAAAGAACATCACAAAAAAAAGAAAGGTTGTCGGTTTTACTTCAGAAAAGAACGTGCTGCTTTGCTGAAAACGTAACACAGCAAATATTCGGGAATGTTGTGCTGTTTTTATTTCATCTCACCAATGATCAAGAGTTTTGCTTTAAAAAGATTAAAACCATGTGACTTTACATATCATTTCTTTAAAATGCAGTTAAAATGTTCAGCGAGAGAAAAAACATTATCCAGTAATGGCTGCGTGTGCTTATATAAAAGGCATACAAAAGATCAAAATGTGCAACCCTGAAAGGTAGAAGAAACATGTTTACACAAAGCTAAAGGAGCAGCCCTTAGCTCTCAGAATACTGCCTTATCATTTTACCCACATCATCCCCCAAACATTTAGTTTCTTGATTTTTGCTTTAGCAGCTTCATACACCATGATCTGCAGAAATATGAGGCAGTGCCAACAACCTTTCTGACTGGAGGGACCTGTTTCCCAACCAAGAACTCAAAGGAGGGGCCGTGGTGCTAGGTTCTCATAGAAGGCCGGAGACCAAGCTGCCTCCCTTGGAAATTCCTTGATGAACTGCAACTCGTGGCAAGAGACGGTTGCCCTGTGACATTTGAAGTGAAAGAACAAGCGAGTTTCTCTTTGAGGAGGCTCTGCTCCCATTTGAAATAACCACAGCTCTTTTTGGTCCCTTCTTGTTTTCCAAGAGGGCAGCTGTAAAATACTTTGCCATGATTGGGGCCACCATTTGAGACACTGAGCCTTCTGGCTCTTCGGCCACATTTGCATAACGGAGGGGTCACTCTCCCGGTTTCTGTGGCTCTTAAAGATTGATTTAAGTTGACAGAGGATTTCAAAATAGCGGAAGAGATACCATGCAAACCTGAACTCAAAGAATTACGAGATGAAGTATTTTTATCTTCATATACGATAAAGGATTGCTTTTTTGCTGGTGGAAGATATTTTGGACTGGAAGGTTTCCTCTTAGGAGCTTCCGATGAATGTGCAAAGATATTTTTGCAATTTGATGCATCACCAGAAGAAATATTTGCCTTTGGAGGAGGGAGCTTAAACTCAGAAGCATTAGAAAACTTACTTGGGCCTACCGCTGTATTATAGATGACAGTATCAGGACTTTTGTACAGAATAGATTTTGAAGTCTCCATATTCAGCATATCTTCACCAACACTTTCAGATGCTGAATTTGTGACATTTGAGTAATTCATCTGCACTCTCTCTCCAGCCATTAATAGAGTCTTGTTGTTCGGGTCATCCATCAACTGCAATGATTTTGGACTTTGACCATCCTGTGATTCAGGTATTAACGGCACATCCTCCCAATCAGCCAACATTGATAAACAATCAGAAGTAGTGCTTATGTCTATATTGGAAATATTGACACTGGAAATAACAGTAGGGACCAAAACCAGTCCTGGCTTGTGTGCTGAAGCACTGGAAATCAGGTGTTCATTCTGCATGCTCAAAGAGTTAGAGAAGGAAGTCTGAAATTGGCCAAGAGTAGAATTTTGTATTGAAGTATAGAGATTCAAGCAGCTTGGGACCATGTTATGTTCATTTGTTTTCTTGTTCCTTGTGAGAAGATGGGTATCCCCATATGAACACACAGGACTCTGTCCTTGCTGTTGAATTTCTTTGTTGTTTTTCATTTCTGTGGCTACTTCAACTTTTGTGTTCTTCGCTGAACATGTTTGTGCCCCATCCTTGCTTTGCAAAAGTGGGCCAGATGCAGCTTTCAAATTTAAAAATCTGGCAATAGAATTATTTGTAGGAGGCACCTAAAGATTCAATAAACAAAGAGTCATTGTGGGGACCAATGAAAAAGGGTATCAAGAGCAAGTGAGAAAAATACTGTCGCAGAATCCATTCAAGACGAGATCCAACTTCATGTTTGCTTCTGTAAATGGCTACTTGGCTTACGTTCTTCTGTTAGACGTGCCAAGGAGGAAAAACCACTAACCTTCTCTAATGATTTAGTGATTTTCATCACACACCCATCACGGATCATCCTCCAAGCAAGGCGAGCAGTATTCCGGGAATCATCCATACCTTGGGAAAATATAAGTTATTTCTGTTGTAAACCTATTTGTACACATACCGTATATACTTGAGTATAAGTCGACCAGAGTATAAGTCGGGGGCCCTAATTTAAACCCAAAACTGGGAAAAGGTATTGACTCAAGTATAAGCCCAGGGTGGGAAATGCAGCAGGGCCTGGCAACTCCTCCTTTGTGAGCTGGGTGTGTGTGTGATGTTTAAAATGACTTTTAGCCACCGAGGCAAGTGCTTGAGTTGGTGGCTAAAAGTTATTTTAAACATGGGGGGGTCAGGAGAAGTGGCGCACAATGTTTAAAATGACTTTTAGCCACCGACCCAAACTTGCCTCAGTGGCTAAAAGTATTGACCCGAATATAAGCCGAGGACCCCTTTTTTCAGCCCAAAATTAGGGCTGAAAAACTAGGCTTATATTCGAGTATATAAAGTATTTAAAGGAAAAATGAGTAAAACACAACATAGGAAATTAACCAAGGAGAAGATAATCTAGTCATTACGAAAAGGGTCATTATGATTGCTGGTACACTGACAGACTCAGTATATAGACATTGGCTTCTCCAATCTTCCAGTATGTTGGACTACAACACCCATCGTTCCTAATCAGTATTCTATAAGAAGAGATGAAACCAACTCACCAGAATGCTCCCGTCCTGTAAATACAATCCCTACATCCTGCAGAGCACCATTTAACCCCGAAGGCTTCCTAGAATAAAATTGCTAAGAGAAAAGCAACATAATAAATCAGTTGCTATGTCATATTTGAATAGCTCAGTGTTTGTTGTAAGCAGAGCACAGAATTGATTCTTCACACAAACATCTTTTTAAATCAAGAAAAAAAGGCATGTTCCTGCTTCTATAGCCAAATATTTATTAAAGAAAAAAATAAATCACAACAGTAAGTAATATTTACCATTGTTTTTATGCATTATATTCATTACAGACAAAAAAGACAAAACAAACAAATTCCAGAGACTAGAAAAATACTTTATGGACTAAGACTTCCACAGCGTCCTACGTTAGCTGGAGGATTTTTGTCCAAAAGCGTTAATTTCGTCTAGCATAGCAAAACACTTCCAGACAGTCACCCACAATCCGCAGGGGGAGGGAGGGAGAGAGAGCCACCATTGGCTCACTTGTGATCACATGACGTGCTCCAGCATTTATATATCAAGACACTGCTTGTTGATCAAGGCAAAATTTAGATGAATAAGAGTGTTGCAAAACACTCTTATCCAAGGAGGATCGGTTCTGGGCTCACACACGAATAACAAAAACCACAGATAAAAGCAAACTTTCTTATCTGGGGTGATCGTGGTGACAGTGGTGGTAGGGTACCCAGGGCAAAAGCTTTTGTCCCGGACATTCCCCCCCCCCGGGTCAGAACAGCAGATCACATATGTCGCCCCAGAAGTTTTTTTGAACTTCTGACGGGTTCTTATAGAGCTCCCTGCGTTTGGCTGGTGGGGCAGCTGTGCCGGGGGCTTGCCTCTGCCTAGCGCCCCCCTGGCTCCCTGGCAAGGAGTCAAACCCTGCATTGCCGCTGCTGCTCGCCTCTTCCATCTTTCTGAGATTTCCAGATCCAAGCTGCAGCAGATCCAGTCGTGGGCGGGGCACAGCTTTTTAAGGTGGACTGGAGGAGAGCGGCTAGCAACTTGCGCAGCTGGTCTGTGCCCAGTCCATGATTCAGTCCACCTTAAACTGAATCCGCAGTTGGTGAATCAGCAGATATAGTGGTGCTACTGTACTCTGAAACCAAGATATTATTGTATATAGAAATCTGTCAAAGTCTTTTTTTTCACATTTCATCTAATTATTTTAATGAGAAGCTTCCACTTACACTATGAAAAATATTTGTTTTTATTATGATACACTAATTGAATAACCCAACTTGCAAAACATACAGTTTAAACATTACTTTCATAACAATTACAGTCACACTACACAACTGACATTCTTACCTTGTAAACTGCTCTCAGGTCAATCCAAGAGTTTAAAATCGCAGGCTTTTGTAACTGTTTTCGTTTACATTCATAATGCAAGCAAACTCCCAGGTCCCAATCTATACAGGAAACAAACACTTAAGTTACCCTTACTTGCTTTAGGCTTGTTAGTCAAATCATTGTTCTTCCTGTTCCTCTAATTTTTCAGCCAATGTTAGATTTTTATATTGTTAAAACCGTGAGAATTAGAACCATGAGAACTTATGTAGCATCATATGGGGTGTGACCATAAAATATGCATTATAATCTTAAACCTCAAATTTCTTACAACTGTGGAAATCAAAACTGTGTTTCCTTGTTTGTGTGGTGTGAATTCCATAATCATACTACACAAGTCAGCAGGTCTAAGGTGTACACAGCATACTTATGCAAAATATGCTCAGCCTGAGTTATGTGGTGTCATCAGCCAAAATCCTACTAATGATTTGTGGATAAATGAAATCATATAAACCACAGTGGTGAGTTCTCACAAATTAATGCAGTGCTGGGTATGTTCCTGGTTGCATGACAATGGGGAATGTTAGTGGCATGCAAATCAGCTTGTGTATATATAGCGTTACAGAACATTTCTGCATCCAGTGATTCTCTGCTCTCCTTTTCTTTTCCAAAGCAAATGTCTTTCCTTCTCATGTTGCTAAGGCAATCGTACAAGTGCTTGGTAGAGCAAGGCCAAGATGTGAGTTGCAGGAGGGGCTAATATGACAGAATTTCCCAGATTGACACAGCTGTCCATTTCTCCCATAACCTGCATAAACAGGACAGTGTGTATAATAAACACTCATAAATTCATTTATCTAGGTTTCACAGTCTGTAGGACTTGAATTTCTCATGTTTCGGAAGTACCGTGGAGGTAAATTTGTGTTTTGCTGAGTACAAAATTTAGACTATGATTAAGTCACAGCATATTTAGGCCATGACCAGGCAAAGGTTTAACTTCATCTCTTGAAGTCTAAGACCGTTATTCTGCCCAGAAAAGAGACAGGGGTAAAGTAAGGCCTATCCTACTAAGCCGGGTCCCTGTATACACCATAGTTTGTTGGCAACAGCACAGAGAGATTCATGAGATCATAGCTTTGAGAAGTCCCACAAATTCAATTAACTAGAATACTGCGGGGAGAGCAACAGAACTCAATAAATGCACTGCGAGTACAAGAAGAACAGAACATACTATAACATCTAAGTGAAATGAACATCTCTGCTCACAGGAAGTTCAAATGTTGATTAATATAACACTTCAAGCCAGTAATGCTACCTTGAAATCACTGGAGAGAATATGAAGGGTTGGCGAATATGTATCCCTCAAGATGCTGCTAGACTACTTGTTTGACCCTTTGTAAGTGTCTATAGCTAATGGGATTTGCAATTACACCTGGAAAGCTATACGTTCCCCACCTTTTTATTAAGATTTGTTAATGTCAGTTTGTGATACTGTTTGTTTCATTTTTAAAAAGATGCTTGAATTACCTGACCAGGTCACAAAAGCACATAACTGGCCTTCCAAAACAGCACGCTTCGAAGGACTGGAGCTAAAAACAATGTTCTTCTCCTTTTGTATCTTTTGAATCCACTTGGAAAACTGAGAAAGGCAGATATGCAGAGGGATTCCTTCATCGACTTGGCTCTTAACAGAAAAGAACAAACTTCATTTAAGTACCATTGACAGGACTGAGAGCCTTACAGCACACACAGGCTTTGCTAGACATAAGAAATAATACAGTATTTATGTGGTTTTGAATTGAGTATATGTGCCATTTCAAACTGAAGCAACTCCTTACAGGACGAAACATGAAGTGGTACCTGTGTTATACCAGTTAGTTCAGTGCAAAATTCAGAGAGAATTGGATGCTCCTGAGGCTGGACATATGCATGAAATTCAGACTCCACCTCTCCATTTGAGGTGTTTAATAAAACTGCTGGAAATTCAACTGCCAAAAGAAAGGACAATTAGTTTCACAAACACTTCCAATTCACTTTAAAACTAAGCTAAGATTTATTTGAAAGTAAAATCATTTTAAGTAATACAGAGTTACATGTCCTAGAGAAGGTGTAATTAGGAAAGGTGTGGAAATACGAATTCAAATCCACATTCAGCTATGAAGCTTGTGGGGATGACATTATCCAGTCCTTATTTCTCAGTCTCATCTACCTCATAGGAAGTAAACAGAAGAGAACAAGTGTGTGTGTGTGTGGGGGGGGTGAGAATGAACCGTGCATATTGCATTGAGTTCTTTTGAGAAAGGAACAATAAAAATTCAACCAGAGTGAAGCTCACTGGTTGACCCTGAGTCAGTCATTCTTAGCTTCACCTACCATGTCATGGTTTTTTAAACTCTCTCTACTGTTTAAATATGACATGGAAAATTAAGTAAGCTTTGAAGTGTACAACAGAAACACCAAGTCACATCTTAAGAGCAAGCTATCCCAAGCCATTATATTAGGACCGTTCTCAAATCAGGACTCTGAAAGTTTCAACAGAGTCATAGTTTACCACAGTCACATCCGTTTAAAAGTCAAATGTAACAAAGGAATGGGTTTCTCTGATAATTTAATTAACTGTATGAGAGAACATTCTACCTCATAAGGACTCAGCTAGCTCGAGAGAAAGAAAGAAGCTGCCCAGGCTTTCCCAGGGCAGTTCTCCCATGACTCAACTTTGGGATAACTTCAGCTCATTGACTGAGAATCTTCACAGACATATTGTCCCACCCTGTTTTCAAAGGAAGTATCAGATTCTCAAGAGGGGAACAACGTTTAGATCTTCGGTCACCCTAAGTCAACTGCTCTCCCGTGACATATTGCCAACCAGGAGTTGCCACATTCTCCTAAATGTCAAGTGGAGTCAGTGCATGCCTCTGGCATCTATAGAGCCTGCTCTCCAATCGAAATAAAATGGAGAAACTACCATTCTTGCTGGCTTTTGTTTGCACAGAGAAAGGAATGGTAACAAGTGGCATTTAAATACATAATGCAGCTAAATGGCTTTTTCCAACTCCTGAAAAATCTCTACTTACTTATTTCTTGCGTGTAACATTTCCTGTTATCGTTCCAGCATGTAGATTCAAAGTCAATAATGATTAGGTAGCTGAACAACTGCCCTAAAATGACAAAAGTGTTGTGTGATGCTATTATTTGCAACAGTAAGACAGTAACTTTTGCCTTGCTAAAGAGATAACTCTACTCACGTAGTTTGGGTTTCCCATGACTTTGGTCAGTGGGTGACGTTTTTGAAATTCTTCTAATGATGCCAAGCTGCCTGTAAAAACAAAATAGGTCTCAATGAAACAGCAGGCTTGAAAAATCACTCTAGGCCAGGCTGGGCAACTTGTGGATCTCAGTCTCATCACTCTGGCCGCTATAAGTAATAGTAACCTGTGCTAAAAATTTATTCCAACAATACCTGAGAGCCACAAAAGGTGTCCACCCCTTCCATGAGAAATAACCCTGACCATCATAGTTTTGCTATACAAGCCACTGAAGTTGGAAGTCTTTCTTTTTTGGGGATGGGGGAGACACTGGAATTCACAGACATTCACACAAGTACTGACCTCTCTCTGGGAACTTTAGTGCAAATAATAATAATAATAATAATAATAATAATAATAATAATAATAATAATAATAATAATAATAATAATAATAATAATAATAATAATAATAA
>JAHTLZ010000054.1:6976345-6988940 GCA_023846285.1 Phrynocephalus versicolor
CAGTATTATCACGCTGGCTGGTGGAGGGATGCTGGGAACGGTCTGAAAAAGTAACTTTGCCAGGTTCTTTTATTTGTTGTTGTTGTTGTTGTTCAGTTGTGTCCGACTCTTCAGGCACGCCAGACCTTCCTGTCTTCCACTGCCTCCTGGAGTTTTGTCAAATCCATATTGGTTGCATCGATGACACCATCCAACCACCTCATTCTCTGCCGCCCTCTTTTCCTTTTGCCTTCAATCTTTCCCAACATCAGGGACTTTTCCAAGGACTCCTCTCTCCTCATGTTCTCTTTTCCTACTGTGTTTAACTTTTTGAGGCATTGCGTAAAACCTTGTTTAGCATATAAGTTGCATTGGAGAAAGCCCATTGAACCAAAGGGGACCTGGTGAGTCAACTCCATTGAGGTCCATTGATTTAAATGGACCTATTAACTATGACTTACTTTAGCATAGCAAGTCCCAGTTTTAGTAAGCCCATTTGAATGAACAGAAATGAAAACTGATTGGGTGGGACAAAGGGTGGAATAGAGCATCTGGGACAATAAAGAGGACAACTGCATATTGCAACAATTTAACTTTGATTCCATTTGTTTTACTTTTTTTAAGAGACATAGTCTGCCTTAAACAAATACAATGGCTACAGTAACAGAAGTAATTAAAAATAAAAGGCGGCATGAAGGTAATGAAAATGGAGAAGAGCTTCAAAAGATCAAAAAGAAGAGGAAAATTACTAAAGATGATTGTTTCCAAAAGGAAGAGAATGCTACAATATTAAGTAAAGTAGGTGCTTATGTGCAAACTATTGTGGGTGATGCATAGTTCTGAATTTAAGGTCTTAAAGTTTACGTTAAAAAACAATCGTTCAGTATAAAAAAGTATACCAAGAACTATGCTGCGTTCGGAATTCTGAGGCACCTCTTGATGGCTTTTAATAAACAAAATTGGTTCCTGGGAGGCTGGCGGGGTGCAGTCAGGGCATGGTGTCCAGGGCGCATGACTGGATCGACGCACAGTGGCGCCAGCCTTGCCACCCTTGCCAGGGCTACTTCTCCTCATCCTGAGTGGCCGCCTAGATGGTGATGAGGGGCCTGAGTTTGCCTGGGCTGCTGCCTCCTTCCCGACACAAGGAAGGAAGGAAGGAGAGCCACTACAGCCACTACCACTGTAGGAGGAAGAGCGGAAGGAAGAGGCGCAGCAGAGGGATCCCAGGGGCGGCACCTCAGGGCATCGATCCGGAGCAGGAGGCATTCCTGGGGGGCCCAGAGATGCACTGATCATGGGCCGATCGTGGGAGAGGGCTCCGCCCACTTGCCCCTCCCTCCCACCTTTTTCCCCATGTCAGCCTTTTGTTGTTGTTGTTGTTGTTGTTGTTTTGGACTGTGGTCTGGTCCCGCTGTTTGAAAACTTTGAGGACCCCTGGTATAGATCTATTATAAGGGTCCAAATCCCACCAGATTATATGATTCCACAACAGCATTTGAGCAAGCAAAAGGGTTGTCAGCAGTCTATCACATGCCCCCCCCTTGATCTTCTAGCTGTGCATTGGGGTGTGTTGACAGGCAGACCCTCCAGCAAACTGAAAAAATGCATAATCCTTGTTTTCTTTTCTTTGATTTGCGCAAAACTAAAATTGCAAATTAATACGATCAAAAGGTTTAACAAATGGTTTGTAGCAAAGTGAGTGGAGGGGCTATGATGACTCTTTTTCTTTCTAAAATCATATCACGGGTTCTCAAAGCCTTTCTCTGTTTTCTACCAAGTTGGAATAATCAGTTCCAGGCAGATGTTTTGCAAATGACCCTTCTCAACTCCAGCTGCCTGACATTTCTTGTGCTTATGCAAACAGCTTCCAAATGTTCAGTTATGCAAGATACGGCCCCTTAGCTGTGTCTCTCTATTCATGGTGCTTTTTTGTGGGGGGAAATTGTGGGGGGGAATAGTCTCCTTCTAGATTGTATTACTTACAGTAGTAGGTCTGTTCCTAAAGCCAGCTGTGGGTGAAAAATTTGGGAAGGTCTAAGGATCAACCTCTAAAATCTACTAAGGTTGTGCCACTCTTGAAAATGAACAATGACAAAGAAAAATCAGATGACCATTTGCAGTTTGGGTGGGGTTTTTTTTAACACTTTGCACATTTGAAGGAGAAGGATGAAACACAAAACTGCTGCTCCTAAAGTACCCCTGTACCCATGGAGTGAAGAAAGACTTTGAATTTGGCAGTGTTGTGGTGCGCAGGGGCCAGAGAGCTACAGATATCTCCCACAGATATGAATAATCCTGAGCCCAGCATTCTTTCTTTCTTTCTCAGGAAAAGAAGCCCCGCTTGCCTGTCGCCCCCTTTGGGACAGACTGTGAAATCAGCTACGAACAATTATTTGAATCCCTCAAATGTTTTGCCCTGGGGAAACGCTGTGGTGCGACGCTGCCCAGGTACCAGCTTCTGCCTGCGTTTGGTAAAGCGGTCTGTCCTCCATTGTTCAGTGGAAGTGGAAAATCATCACGTCTAGCCCGAGGGGGAGAGATATTAACATCAGATGGGAAAACTTGGATATCTGCAGCTAGTGAAAGTAAAAAGTATTCCGGATCAAAGGGAGAGCTAGATGCAGTTTCCTGGATAGAGAGAGAGAGATCCAGGTCAAAATGGAGTTTAGGGTGATGGATTTGTTAAAAATTCTCTTTAGGAACAAAGCAGGATGGGGGCAGATTTTGTCTTATTTAATTTTTCACATTTTGTCAAGAATGTGTCTTTAAAGCTGGCAATGAAATTGCTATTGCAGCCCTATTTATTACAGCCATATTCTAATGTAATGTGATTGTTAGTGTAAACCCTGTTTATTTATTTCACCCATGGTACTGATTAGAGATGGGCACGAAACGAACAATTTTTCGTTTCCATTTTCATTTTTTCGTTTCGTTATGTAATGAAACAACAAACGAATTTTGTGTCTAAAATGAAACGAAATGGAACAGAAACACCGGAAATTTTGTTCTGCATTTCGTTTCCGTTACTGCAACATGGGTGAATTGCTTAAAATCCTTTTTTAAAAAATCACAAAAAAATGAAATAAATGGTAACGAAATGGTAACGAAACGAACAAAAATGAAAACGAATTTTTTGCAAAAATTCACGAAAAACGGAAACGAACCGAAACGGACCCCCTAAACAACAAACGAAATGCCATTTTTTTGATTCGTGCCCATCTCTAGTACTGAAGTTACTTTGTCATCCATAATTATGTATTTGTTATCTTACTGGATGGTTTTCTGTTGTGCTGTTTTCCCTATCTGCTTCTCTGTACCATTGGTAGTACTGTATGAATTGAGGATGTTCTTATTTCTGACCAGAGATGTCCAGGTCATCCACTGGGCAGCTTTCAAAGTACATTAATGGTTCTCCCCTCCCCCGCCGGATTTTTGGTTCAGCTGGTGCAGGATTCATCATCGGAGGCATCTTGCTGGCATAGCAGTGGTGGTTCTACGTGAAGTGGGGCAGCTCCATTTTAACCAATTCTATCTGCAGTTCCGTCATCTCCGAAAGACATTCAGACACGTAAGTCTCCTGTCATGCTCACAAGTGTTGATTGCTGTGGAACCGTAGCCTGGTGGTAGAGAACCTGTTTTGTAGAGAGAAAGCCAAAAGGAAGTCACGTTCTTAAGTCAAGATAGAGGCTTCCCATTTTAATATGAAAGGAACATTTCTGATTCTAACCCCTTAATCAAAACCCTGTTGCATAGTAGCCTTTGAGGAAGGGCAGTGGCATCAGGGGCAGCTCACTGACAGGACTGCTTGAATTCCTGGTTGTGCAGCAAACCATCTGACTGGCATCCCTAAGGTCATCAGGAGAGGCCTTTCTCTCCATCCCGCCACCTTCACTATAACCACTATACCAAGCTCTCCCTATGCTTTAATCCATGGTTTCCAATAAATTCCTCTTCCCACATCTTGGTGTGCACAGTTCGTGCCGGCGTTTCCCATTAGTGGTGTCACACTTTTGCAGGCAAACAAGAAATCTTCTTTTCTGAAAACATTGTGTGCTTTATTTTGCAGAGAATTAAGGCTTTTAATTTTTCCCAGCACCGTTCCTGCCTTCCTCCCGGGCTCTTTGTTTAACAGGACACACTGAATCAGCAAACCCTGGCGGCACTGCATAGAATTGTGGGGGATGGTTTTCCAATGGCCAGGAAACATATGTCTTTAATTTAGAGCCAGTTCAAGTCCTTCCAGGAACAGCTAGTCACCAGCAATTGCCAGCAAGACACAAGAGGGATTCCGCCCGCCCCCGCCCCCCCGTCTCCTGGAACTCGGGGTCAATAAGCAATAACACACAAGAAAGACCTGTGTTAATCAGCAGCAGCACTTCCCCATAAAAGTTTATTTATTTATTTATACAATTTATATGTCGCCCACTACCCAAAAGTCTCTATTAAAATGTTATCAAATCCTCTCCACATTCCCCCTTTGTTTTTAAAAAGCGTAAACTTAAAGCATTGTGGCTCTGTGTATTGATTTGAGACTTGTTGGATTAAAAGTAGATCCCATGACGAGTGAGAACCTGGTGTGGCCTAATGGCTTTGTTGAGAGGAGTCCCCAGTGGAGAAAGCTGTATTTTTTTGACTTCAGCTGCCAAAAGGCGACGGCTGGCATAGGGTCGTGTGTGCGTTCAGTACACATCCTCACATTTTCCCCTCTGGGTAGACCGAAGGTGACATGCAAATAAAACAGATACACTTAAAACTGGAATATTGTTTCCCCTTACGTGATCACAAGATTCCTAGATGCCCTAAACACATCCGATCTTGTCTGATTTCGGAAGCTAAGCAGGGTTGGCCCTGGTTAGTACTTGGATGGGAGACCACCAGGGAATACCAGGTGCTGTAGGTGCCTGGAGTAGGAACTGGCAAACCACTCCAGTATTCCTGCCAAGAAAACTCCATGGCCATGGGGTCACAAAGAGTCGGTCACGACTGTAATGACACAACACACACACATGATGCCATTGAAGGCAGCCATGCAAGTGGGGGCGACTTTTTTCTAGGCTGCTTTTCATCTGCCTGTTTATTTTTTTTCTCCAATTGATCTCCTGAACCATGGGCAGCTTGGTAGACCTGAGTAGTGCTTAAAAGGTGCAGAAAATTTCAGTAGGGAATCAAAGCAAAATAATATCTTAAGTTTGGATATCCCATCAGTAAATAAAATGCAGCTGTTTTCCCAGTTAGGATCCCTTCTCTGGCAAGTGAGGTCAAGGCTTGCCCGAATAAGGTCGTATTTGGCGACAGGGAGAAGGAAGGCAGCCAGGGTGGACATTGTAAGCAGGGCCAGCGCTAGGTTTTTTGCGCCCTTGGTGAGGGGCGGGCGGTGGGGGGCGGGGCAGGGAGCAGCAGGGGGCGGGGTGGCAGGGCGGGGGCGGTGGATGGCGGGGGCGGCAATGGGCGCGGGGGGCCGTGGGTGGACGGTGACGGGCAGCTGGCGGGCAGTGGGAGACGGATGGCGGGGGCCAGCGGCGGAGGGGGGCAGCAGGCAGGGCAGCGCCCTCTCTCCATTTTGGCGCCCTAGGCAACTGCCTAGTTCTCCTTAGTGGACGTGCTGGCCCTGATTGCAAGCTGTGTTGGAAGTGGGTTCCAGGTCTTGGCAACTGCCCCCTGCCAATGCCCTCTCCCCAGGAAGGCATTGGTGTTGCTCTCTCTCAGTGAGGGGGGACCTTCCACTCCCGAGGATCTGAGCAAAAGAGGAACCAGCCCACCTTGAGTCTCTTATGGGAGAAAGGTGGCAAACAAACAAAAAGAACTTGCCAGATATTTCCCGGTGTCCCTTCTTATCTGTTTATGCGTACAAGTTATTGGAAGAGGTGGTACAAGATAAAAACCATTATGCATGGCACACTTTTCTTTCCGAGGCCCTTTCACATTTAAAAAATGTCCTGTGCAATCTCTATCTTCCCACAGCACTTCTTGCTACCAGCCCTTTCAAATGATTTCATGGAAAAACTCTCTGGACCGAGACAGGACGATTGCCAGATCTCCAGGCGAGGTAGGAGTCTCTTTTGGATTCTCAGATGTAATTTATGGACATGCATTTTAACGTTGTAAGTACAGTGGTACCTCCTTGTATAAAGGAATTAATTCATTCCAAATGAAATTATGTTAAGCAGATTTTCCTTTATACAAATTTCTCATAGGAATGCATTGAAAACAGAGTAATCCTTAATCACAACCATTTTCCCCTATCTTCGGAATTTTTTATGCTGTACAGATTTTATGTTATACAAATCATTTGTTATATGAGGGTCCACTGTATTCTTTTTATGCAGGATAAATCACCATAATATAGTAAGTCCCTTTTTAAAAAAGTATGTTAATTTGAAACCGAAACAGAAAAATATTTATCCTACCAATTGACCGATTGCATTGCAATTTACAATTTATTCATTAGAAGCAGAACAAGTTGAGGAGCCGTGTAGCCATCACAAAAAGCAAATACAAAAGTGGTACAGGTGATACCTTAAGGCTCCTATAAAAATAACAAAGCATTGCTAATATTTCGGGGGCAAAACCTCCTTCATCAGAGCAGTACCAATAGGTTTTAGCTTGGCAAAAGATGGATTTGCCAGGAGTTATTTCCTAGATGTAGAGTCCTTGGCCAGATGGAACAAAAGCCAGGCAGTTTCTTAGTTGAGGTTTGGAGCTTGGATGTTCTTAGGCTGCATCCAGATTGCAGGGAGGGAGGTGTTTCAGTTGTCCCAGTCCTTCCAAAGACATGTCACGGCTCTCACGTACACACATTCACACTTTTCCTCAATGTGACTTGTCATTGGGTCCCTGGCTGGCCATGTATGTTCCCCAGAATGTCCTTGACTGGTAGCTGTTCCGAGGCATGTTGAATAGATGATGAGGTCAAATGGTAATCCACGTGTTTTGAAATGTTGTTGATTTCAGAGGTAGAGAAGAATCCCATCATTGAAAAATATGGAGAAATGCCTCAGGGACTCTCCCATTACCTCCTGACCCAAGAAGAGATGCGTAGCTATGATTACCCTCTAGAAGGTATGTTGCCTGTGTTTAAGAAACAAGAATGGGGAAAATTGAAATCCATAATTCCACTTACTTTGCAAAATAATAATATGAAACCACCTTGTTTGACAAGTCATTGACAAAATGTACAAACGGAAGCATGTGAATCATCATCAGTGATCAACACTGATGGCTCTGGATCACTGACAGAAAAAGTTGAGATCAGAACTAGGAAAAGTTACTTTTTTGGACTTCAACTGCCAGAATGGCTGGCTGGATGTTTGCTGGCATTATAATTTGAAAATATCAAGCAAAATCTAAAGAAACCCAATTAAAGACAACATGTGTGGCACCTTAAAGACTATTATATTTAAATGTGAGCTTTTCTGGACAAGTCCACTTCATCAGTGGTATGGAAACATCTGTTCAAAAAGTTCATGTCATGTTTTGGTCTAAGAAGATTCAATTCACTGAAAAGTTACTGTACTTTAGGATGTGGATTTCTGTCCCATTAACTGTGCGCTCATAGTTTCAGAGGTGCATGGTCTTCTCTTATGGCACTGCAGCCTCTGGAGATGAGTCAGTTCACACGTTTAACAGACCATGGCTCATACGCCATTAATTTGCAAATGAATAGCACAAGCACAGCTGTTAGCAATGAGAATGATTTTTGATCCATCCATTAGTGTCATGGCCATGGTGTATAATTCGCCCATTATTCCAAGCTGTAGCATACCACCTGTCCAGAGCTGAAGCCAGCTGAAGATGGAGCGATGCTCTTGCAATCCTCATGTTCCTCACTGCTCATACTTGTATGCTGACTGGCGTGTGCTCTAGAGCAAGAGATTGAAGACAGATCTTAATAGATCAGGTTGGAGTAGATCAGCAAGTACCTTCTACTCCAAACAGCAGCAATCATTAGATGTCTCCCCCTCCTCTCAAAATTAGGTTGTCTGAAATAAAGAAACCAAGAGATCAACTCTGGTCCAGAGGAGACACTTATGCCTTAAGCGTGTGCTCCCAGGTGCCCTCTAGAATTCGAGATCAGAGGCAGAGAAAAAGATCTAGAACAGGGGTGCCCAAGCTTTTTGTAAGGAGGGCCAGATTTGGTGGCTGAGAATGTGTCAGGGGCCGGTTGCTCCCGAACCCTGCCACCCCACTGCAAGGCCCACCCACTGACCCCTTGCAACCCCAACTGCAGGAAGAAAGACAGGGAACAAGGGAGGGAGGAAAGAAGGAAGGTGGGGACCAAAGGAAGCACAGGGAGCCGTGGCCACCACAGGGGAACGTGTGGGTGAAGGAGGGGGAGGGAGGGGCGGTCCAGCCAGCTGTGGGCCACTCAGAATGGCCTGAAGGGGCGGATTTGGCCCACGGACCAGACTTTGGGCAGGCCTGATCTAGAAGGATCAATCAATGGGTAGAAGGCAGAACTGGGTCTGTTGGAAGAGCCCTGGATACTCTGCACTCGGGAGGTTAGATAATTCACAGTAAGGCCACTGTCTTCCTGTCCAGCGTGCAAGCAAACTGGACCACCCTGGATCTTCCCAGTGCCCTTTGGTGTTGAAATGTTTCTTCTTTCTCCTTCAGGTTCTGAGAATTGCAGACATTTTGTCCATACTTGTTGCAATGGTCTGGTCACAGACAGCAGTCCCCTCTTTGGTCTGGACTGTGAAATGGTAGGTTGCATGTTGTCCCTAAGAAGCAAAAAAGGGGATATCTGGTTGTTGCACTTCATCCAGTGGTCACAAGTCCTTTTGTCCACCCCTTCGTTGCAGTCTCTCCCCTCCCCCAAGCGAAAGTAGCTGTTGACTATCCAAGGATGATGGGAATTGAAGTTGAGTCTATCAGGCCACTAAGGAGGAGAAGGCTGCTGTCAAGAGCAGCAAGTGGGTGGAGCCATTGCCTCGCTTGTGATAAGGCAGGTTCCCATAAGGGGAATCAAGGCATTTAGCCTGGTTCCTAAGAAGGCCTTAAACCCTTAACAGAAGCTGCTTTGGTCAATATGGTGGCTACTAGATGTTTCGCACTACAGCTCCCATAACCCACTGCATTGTGCCATGCTGGCTGGGGCTGAGGGGAGTCGTGGTTCAAAATATCTGAAGGGCTACAGATTGAAAGGCGCTCCCATAAAGGGAAGAATGCCGGTGCTCCAGTTTTCCCGGTGCCAAACCTCTCACGCAGTGTAGATCTACCCATATGGAATAGTCACTGAAGCCGTGATGTTGTTGATCAAATGAGACCTTTGTTAATTCTTTTGTGTTTACATTTTCACCAGTGTCTCACTGATAAGGGATCTGAAGTCACAAGAATCTCTGTGGTGGATTCCAGTGGTCAATGCGTAATGGATGAGTTAGTCAAACCTAAACTGCCGATACGGAATTATCTCACCAGGTACCGTTTGTGTGTGTGTGTGTGTGTGTGTTTTCCTGTGGGGGAATTAGACACAGTCCATGTTGTCTTACTACATACTACTGTGGTATGCCTCTTAAGGCTAAATGACATTGCTATGAAGGAGGTGGAGAACTGGGTCTCTGATTACTTCAAACGACTTCTGAAAGCAAGTCCAGAAGCTGTTGTGGCATCAGATTGTTGGACTTTGGGGTTTAGATTCGGAACTCAACTGAGCCATGAAACTTATTCGGTGAGTTCGGGTCGGCCGCTCCTCAGTCTGAAGGCTGTTATGAGGACAAACTGGGGGGAGGAAGAAGTAGCGCCGTGTGCACTGCCCTAGAGGAAAAGTACCCGTATATACTCGAGTATAAGTCGACCCGAGTATAAGCCGGGGGCCCTAATTTAAACCCCCAAAACTGGGAAAATTTATTGGCTCAAGTATAAGCCTAAGGTGGAAAATGCAGCAGGGCCTGGCTGCTGCTCCTTTGTGAGCTGGGTGTGTGTGTGTGATGTTTAAAATGACTTTTATCACCCCAGATAATCTTCTTGATTGTGTTTTGAAGTTATTCTGGCATCACCGAGAAGTTGCTCCTTCCAGTCACAACAACCCTCACTGATGTCCAGGCCCAATTGAAGGATCTGCTCCCTGCTGATGCAGTTTTAGTGGGCCACTCTTTGAATTTTGACCTTCGAGCTTTAGAAGTGAGTATGCTTTTGAACTGCAGGGCCAGGCCTACCCCATTCGGCAGGGTGAAGTGGTCACCTCAGGTAGCAGATCTTGATATTTATTTATTTATTTATTTATTTATTTATTTATTTATTTATTTATTTATTTATTATTGCATATATACCCTGCCCGTCTTCCGAATCGGAACTCTGGGCGGCTTACAAACAGAACAATAAAATAAAAATCCAACAATAGATTACAATAAAAATGAGGGGAGGCAGGACCCTCCAGCGGGGATGGCGCAGGCAGGCAAAAAATGAAAAATAAAAAATAAAAAAATAAAAAATAAAGAAACTAGATAGAAAGGTCGCCAAATGCCTCCTTAAAGAGGTGTGTTTTCAACGCCTTCTTAAAAGCAGGCAGGGACTCTGCAAGGCGCAGCTCACTGGGAAGATGGTTCCACAGCGTGGGGCCCACCACAGAGAAGGCGCGGACACGTGTACACAATTTCCGCGCCTCTCTGGGTGTGGCCACCCTCAGTGAGCGTGCCTGCGCCATTCTCGTGGGCCTGGTCCCAGTTGATCTCTGGGAGATACGCTCCGACAGGTACTCTGGTCCCAAGCCGTGGAGGGCTTTGAAAGTCAAAACCAGGACCTTGAACCTTATCCAGAAGGCCACGGGGAGCCAATGCAGGCGGGCCAGAACTGGGGTGATGTGCTTGAATCTACGGGCACCCACCACCAGCCTGGCCGCCGCATTGTGCACCCTCTGTAGCTTCCATGCTGGCCATTCCAGAGGGAGTGCTTGTGGATTACAGTTTGTGGATTTCATGTGACATATCTGAGGAAGTGAATTAGGCTCACACTGAAATAAATCTATTTGTCTTTAAGATATCGCAGTCCTTTGGTTTTGCTTTTTGTTGTGGACACCGAAAATTCATGAAATACATGTTCATGGGGGGAAACACCCCATGTATGTTGACTCAGAAGCACAGTCATTTGAGTGGGGACTTATTCCATGTTAACTGTGTGCAGGATTACACTGTAGTGCTGAGTCCTCATTTTGGTCCTCATCACCAGTCAAAGCAACAATATAAAAAGCCTGCAGAGATCCAGTCTTGGAAACTCAGTCCCCAGTCTTGATTACAGCTTTGAAATCATTGCTGCATGGTTTTTTTCCCCCCTAACACCATTTTTAAAAATCTCTTCCAGATGGTGCATCCCCATGTTATAGACACTTCCCTTCTGTTTGCCAGGAAGGGTGGCAGAAGATTCAAGCTTAAATTTTTGGCAGAAGCTGTTTTAGGGTAAGAGGCTTCCTGCTGCGCAGGCATTGGCACCCGAGCTTGTTTCCCCCCCGCCCCGCAAACTTTTCTAGTAAATAAAAAATTGAAATCATTGCATGGAAAAAAGAAATGCTTCCAGAGAGTGGAACTACTCAGATGGTTTAGATCAGGGGTGTTCAACTTTGAACAGTCCAAGGTCTACTTTTTCTGGCCCAAAGTGCCGGAGGGCTACTACACTAAGACCTGTACTTACGAATTTTATCTGTTCCGAGCACATGTCCATAAGTAAAAACTTTTGTAAGTAGAGCTGCGGTTTCCCCTAAGAATGCATTGAAAACCAATTAATCTGTTCTGGAGGAACAGATTTTAATGCACCATGGCCCTTGAACTGCCCCGCTCGGCTGAGACAATGGGCTGGCAGACCCAGAACTTTGCTGGGACAGTGGTGGTCCTTGGGATGGGGGAAGGAGGGGTAGAGAACTTGTCCTCTCACTTTTTAAAACTGATGGCCGGTGGGCTACTTTTGAACCCTTCACGGGCTACCAGTAGCCCGCGGTCTACCCGTTGGGCAGACCTGGTTTAGATGGTAGTTTTGCTCCAAGGCGAACTCACTAAGCTCAAGGGGGTGGGGTGTCTATATTTTACAAAACATAAGGTTCCCTTACCACCAGGTTTTTGCCAGAGTTGCTTGTTATTCTCTTGAGCTTTTGTGTATTTCCTTATCCTGCCTTATAGGAAAGAAATTCAGCGTGAAGATGGAACAGGTCACAATTCAACAGAAGATGCTAGGTGTGCCCTTGAACTGGCCCAGTATTTCATCAACCAGGGACCTAGAAAGGTATCTTAACTTTGCATCTCTTATGTATGTATTTGCAAAGAAAAAGATTTTTCCAACAGAATTCTACGTGGAATATAAAAACAGAAGTAGATTGGGCTCTTTCTCTTGAAGTCCATCTTGTAGCATTACCTCAAAAGAAAGATGTGATAAAAGCCACAATTCTTTGCTCTTTTCCACTGGCCTCATCTCACTGGAAAAGTTGATTTTTTTTTTTTTAACTGCAGCACTTCGAATTCTCCAGTCAGAGTACCATTTAACCGTGGTAGATTCTGGGAGTTGTAGTGCCAAGAAAGATCAGTTTGCTGCACGCCTGATTCGTAATCTTGCATGCAGACACTGAACTGGCCACAGGCTTCACAAGAGAAAATGTCTTGAATGATTCAAAATGTTTTTCAAGCAAAATGTCAAA
>JAHTLZ010000054.1:6988950-7056452 GCA_023846285.1 Phrynocephalus versicolor
GGGGGGAGATTTAAAAAGTCCAAGCTTTTAAAACCTTTCCCCCCCTCCCTCAAGCCCTTTTGGGGTACCATCGTACTGCGGTCCCACGATATAGCGGGACCGCAGTATATGAACCGTGAAAGGGCAGGGGACTACTGTATTTTGCATCTGGGATCAAACACAAACCTCAGAGAGGAGAGTATTTTGGTAGCTTAGCATTTCAGCTAAACTTCTAAATTCTTAATAGGTCGCAGTGTTGAACCTGGAAGCCCGGTTAGTAGACCAACAGAAGACAGAAAAAGGCCAGAACTGTGTCTTGCCAACGCAGAAGAGCAGAGTATGGAAACAGATGGGAGAAAACATCCAGAGGTAAAGAGCTTTTGCTGCTTTCTTGAAGTCATCAGCCCTGGCTATGCAACATTGGCATCACGGATGATCAGGGGCCTGGAAACCAAGCCAAGTGAGGAATGACTGAAAGAACTGGGGACATTTACCCTTAAGGAAAAATACTGAGCGGAGATATGATAACACTTTTCAAATACAGTGGTACCTCAAACGCCGCACTTAATCTGTTCCTTGCGACGCTTTGTCGCTAGAAATTTTTGTAATTCGAAATCAAATGGGGCACAACGCACCCTGGGAATGGAAGCCTTCCGCAAAATTTTTTTAATTCGAGGAATCCCATAGGAAATTTTTGATATCTCAAGGTTTTTGCAGAAGACTTTAATTCCCAGGGTGCCTTGCGCCCCGGATAGATTTCCCTTCGTATTTCTCTCTCTCTCTCTCTCTCTTTTTTTTTTTTTTTTTTTTGCAGTTAGGGGCATTCATAATTCGAGGTACGACTGTACTTGAAAGACTGTCATGCAGAGGAGCAGGATCTGGTCCTCTGGTGGTTGCCTCCATTGCTGAAGGCATTTTAATCCTTCTGTACCGCTTCCCACCACTCCCGGGAGGTGCGAGTGAGCGAGCGCAAGAGCTTTAAAGGGGCATTCAGCAACGGAGACAAGGGGTTGTCTCCCTTGCTGAAGGCCTTTTAAACCTTACGCCACTTCCCAGCACCCCGGGGTTGGTGGAAAGCAGCCCGTGAGGTTTAAAACCTCTCCCCCTCAAGCCCTTTCCCGCGGTCCGCGATATAGCGGGACCGCATTATATGAACCGCGAAAGGGCGGGGGAACACTGCAATGCTTTTACAATAAAATGCTCTAAAGCAGCGGTTTCCTAGTGTGCCCTGTGTGGCGCCCTGCAGCTCCCTGGTGTGCGGCCAAACCAGCCAGGAACAATGTGGAAGCTTTTCTTGGTGTGTTGGGATTCCTTCGTGGGATATCCTTAGAGATGAATAATCTCCCAGATCAGCTGAGAGATTAACAGTGAAGGAATGTAGTGAGTACTCAGACACACAGGGATCTTTTTTGGTGCCTAGCATCAGATGAGAACAGGCAGAGAGGCTTGTCGGTAGCTTCCTTCTCTCCTCCTCCTGAGCTCGGCTATTTTATTAGCTCTCATAAATCACATACAAGTCAGCAGCGACCCATCCGATGATTTTACAGCTTGTGTTTTCTGGACATGCTCAGTTGTATAACATTATCTCCTTTTCTTTGGAATGCACACTCCTACGCTTTTTCCGTGGCCATCTTTAAGAATGATCTGTGCTCAGCTCCTATTTGCCAGCCTATTACCCAATCAGAGACTGTTTATTGTGGTGACGTAGACACATAGTGATTGTCTGAGACTCCTCAGAGCTAAGCTGATTAAACATAGAAGCTAAATCCTCCACACTGGTGTTTTTCACTGACCCAGTGACAGCGGTGCTAGTTGCCGCTGCTGTTGCGGCTAGTGCCATCTCCTTGTGTGCCTCTGCCTGTATAACCTCCCTTTGCCACTCTTCCTGTTCGGCCTCTGCTCAGAGGAGCGTCGAGTCCAAACAGTTTGAAAGCCACCGCTCTGAAGCCTTTCCCCTCAGCCAAAAACAAAGTACATTCTTCAACCCTGAAGTGTGCCCTCTCTGTCCCACATCACTATAATACATGTTAAGCACGATGAGGTCACTTAGAGAAGTGGCAGGTCTTAAACGTGGCCCTGGTCTTGTTGTTTTGATCCGCTCGGGTTTCCTTTTCTTTTTATCACTCAGCCTTCTGGACATTTTGCACTCGAAGGGCCAAAAAACATTGCTTTTGGAAGAAGAGTCTGAAACGGCTTCCTACAACGGTCAGAACCACATAGGCTCTCGAAATCAGCGAGTGAGTTGTGCCTATGTCTTTGGGGTTGCATGCATTCTTCACATTTCTCCTTCAGAGAGAAGCTCATTCTTGTGCTGACAAGTTGTGATTAGTTAAAATCAGTCGTGAGATGTGTACCCTTCAAGGTCCTTGTGGTATCCAGGCCAAGTTTCAGATGTCTCGGTTCCAAAGTTTTGGAGCAATGAGGAATCACACACATAACCTCCTTGTTCCTCATGGTAGTTGCAAATAACCAATAGATGCCAAAGAGGAAAACACTTTGCTTGAAAAAGTGTGTTATCCTATAGAAGGGATAGACATTCTGGAGCCCTCCAGATGATGGTGGCCTGCACTTCCCGCTATCAGCAACCATTTCTTATGTTGTGAATTGTTTGGTGCAGAACAGTTGGAGAGCACCAGTTTGTCTTCCTGTTTCCTACAGTCATCTGATCTTATTTACAGTAGTTCTGGTAAGGAGATATTCTCCAGATCACTTAAAGGCCATCAAGACCTTTAAAGGTCTCTGCATATCAGGGTCTGCTGAGGCCTGAGCCTGAAATGCTTACGCTTATAGGGAAATTCTGGAAGCTATACTCCAAGGAAATAACTTCTCCAAGCTTCTGTGCTGTCATGATGCCACTACACATTATGAAATCCATGTGCAGTCAGATCTTTCTTTGCCTTGCTGTAACTCTCCCTAGGCTGGTTGCCCATCAGATCTGCCCGATCTGGAAGGATAGTAAAGCCAAGATTACAAGCTAAGACTGACTGAACCTATGTTGCAGTGGCTCCCAACCTTGGGTTACCCAGATGTTCTTGGGCCGTGGTTCCCAGAAACTTTCACCACCAACTGGGCTGGCTGGGGCTTCTGGGAGTTGTAGTCCAAGAATATCTAGGCTACCCAAGGTTGGGAACCAATGATCTAGGGCCTATCCATGTGTCCAGCCCACTGGGGTCAGTCCCAAGGCCTGGCTGTCAACTCAAAGCTGCTTAAGCCCACCGTGACTTCTCTTTTCTAGCTTCCCTCCCAACTCACCTTATTCAGTTAAGGGACCAGTCAGTCTCCCCTGCCCTTGACATCTTCTTCTCTTTTGTCTCTGCTTAGGTTCTCAAGAGAGCCCTAGAAGAGATTCCTAGGTCCTCCTTTAGTGTGATCCAGTTTGCTTTGGATTCAAGGCACATTACATCTGCCCTCATTGCAGAAGCAGGTTCAAAGGTAAATAGGGGTTCCTGGTTTTCTACAGCAGGATGGGCAGGGGGAAAACTGGGATCTACAGGTAGGCCTCTGTGAGATTGTAGGTAGCTTATTAAAGAGTGTGGCATTTGTTTTGATTATTATTGTTCCTTTCCTTTTGTTATTTTTAGTTAATATTTGGGTTCATTATATGCCTGTTTATTCTATAATGCTTCTCAATTTCACTGTAGTTATTACAGTGGTACCTCTAGTTATGAAATTAATCTGTTCCAAGTGCATTTTCTTAAGTCGAAACAGAGTTTCCCATAGAAATACATTGGAAATGGATTAATCCATTCTAAGTGGGAAATCACCCTGCCAGAATGAAACATCAACAGGCATGCATACGATAGAAGCTTAGCTCCCTACCTTTTGACAGCTTGAGAAATCCACCCAAAAGTTCCAAAAAAGCCCCCCAAACGATGCCAAATATATCTAAAATGGGCAGTTTGAAAAGGTTATTTTAAAAAAGAAGCCCCCCTGATTCTCAGCTTTCCTGTTCAAAATTTATTTATTTACTTATTATACTTATTAACCATGCCGACTTTCCCAAAGGGAACTCTGGATGATGAACAAAACAAGTAAATAGGAAAGTACAAAAATTCAAAAATTTAGAAATACTAAAAAACTTAGAAATATTAAAAAACCCCAGCAATTACTGCCTCCACCAAGGCAAGAAGGCAGGAAAACCAACTGGACAAACAACACAACGCACAGTTCACATCAAATGGCTCCTTCTTGGTCCTAATTGGAGCACTGGAGTCAGGTGGCCACAAGATGGCAGTATTGCTATTCCAAACCAACAGGAGCCATTTTGAAAAGGAATCTTTCCTTTCCTTTTCCCTTTTGTAACTCGAAAAAACAGACTTTTTCTGTAACTCAAACTTTTCTTATACCCACGGATTCTGTTCTTAAGTCATTTTTTTCTTAAGCCAAGATGTCTGTAAGTCGAGGTACCACTGTAATGACAGGCGTCAGATATGAGTCACAATTCTCATTTTTGTCTTTGTTGTCTTTGGTAATATAATTTGATTAGCTTACGGAACGTATATTTTTCATTATTTTTATATATGGTTGTATGGTTTGTTTTGTGTGATGTAGGCTGTCCTGGGTAGTAATTTCACTAAGCTGAGAAGTCTATAAGCCGTATAAGCAAACAAACCACCTCTCACAGCTTCCTTCTTCATAGCATTTTGCCCCTCTTTTCTTAGATGAGGAGCAGGCTGGACAATATGTTGACTGTCTATGCAGGCCCATTTGGCAAAGATGTCTGCCTCAAATCTGTGAAGAGAGCCTTCAAGAGGTACGGCCACATTCGGTCAATAAGGATCGTTCCGGAAACCTTCAAGGTAAGTCACAGAGCAAGCCTGTGGCATGTGAGTGACCAGAATCCTATTGGTGGCTTTTGTTTGTGAAAAGGAAATTATGTAACTCTTAGCAGCAAACTACCACATTCTTGGGCATGTAGCTACATGTGTGTGTGGGGGGGGGGGAGCCCACCATGTTTGAATTCTGTGGTTTTTACTTATAGGGAATAATAAAAACCAGTAGGTCCTTAGCAGGTCTGAATTTATGTTATAGCATAATATATCATGGTTTGTTCATCTGTTTACCCAATTTTCAGACCTGCTAAGGATCTGGTGGATTTTATTAAAGTGTTCTGCTTATATACTGCCCCATACCACTTCAAGTAGTCTCTGGGCGGTTTACAGTTTTAATTACCGTATTCAGGCTATACATTGCTCCTCCCCCCAGCCCCCCAGCAAGCTGGGTACTCTTTTTACCAACCTCAGAAGGATGGAAGGCTGAAACAACTTTGACCCAGCTACCTGGGATTGAACCCCAGGTCATGAGCACAGTTTTACCTGCAGTATAGGCATTTAACTAGTGTGCCACAGGGCTCTTTTAATTATCTCCCGATATGTAAAGCCACAGAATTCAAAGAGGATGCACTTGCTTTTTCACACTACGGTAGGGCGTGGTGGCTCAGTGGACTAAGGCTCTGGAAACTGTTGACTGCAAAGTCAGCAGCTCGGCAGTTCAAATCCCGGATGCCACAGTGCGAACTCCCACTGATAACCCCAGCTCCTGCCAACCAAGCAGTTCAAAAGCATATAAATGCAAGTAGATGAAAAGGTACTGCCATAAAAAAGCGGGAAGGTAAAACAGTGTTTCCTTGCAGCCATGCCAGCCACGTGGCCATGGACTTGCACAACACTGGCTCTTCGGCTTGAATACAGAGATGAGCATCGCCCCTAGAGTCGGACACAACTAGCATACATGTGTGGGAGGAACCTTTACCTTTTTATAGTTGTGTGATCAGCCCCATATCCAGAAGCACAGCCAGTGTCTTGTTAATATTTAACAATTTGCCACCAATGGCTTATACAAGTCCCCCTTAGCCCATTGCAGATCACATTCTGGCCAGTACCTCCAAGATGAGAAGGCACTGTGTGCCCTTCAATGCCATTTGCAAGGGGGTAGAAGCAGTAAGGTGTTACCATTAGAGATGGGCATGAATCATGTCGTTTGGAGGGTCCGTTTCGGTTCGTTTCCGTTTTTCGTGAATTTTTGTAAAAAAATCGTTTTCGTTTTCGTTCGTTTCGTTACCATTTCGTTACCATTTATTTCAGTTTTTTGTGATTTTTTTAAAGGATTTTAAGCAATTCACTCCTATTGCAGTAGCGGAAACGAAACGCACGACAAAGTTTCCGGCGTTTCTGTTTGTTTCGTTTCATTTTAGAGACAAAATTCGTTTGTTGTTTCGTTACGTTACGAAATGAAAAAACGAATACGAAAAGGAAAAATTGATCGTTTTGTGCCAATCTCTAGTTACCATGCTCATTTCACAGCGAGGACATGGCAGGAAATCAGTGTAAGGTGCGGCCTAGAAGCGTCCAAGTTGGAGCCTACAGGAATGGCATGCCAGTAGCTGGCAATCAGTGGCTTTTTCTCGGGATTTAGGCCTGCGATCTGTATATCTAAACCAAGGTGACCTTCAGCATCTGTCTCTTTCTCTCTCCCTTCCCCCAAAGCCCTATATCTGCATCCAGTATGAAGTGCTTGAGGCTGCCCAGCTTGCTGTGGATCGTCTACATGGAACAAAAATCAGCGGATCTCGAATCAAAGTAAGCTTTTGGGTGAACATTGACTTTTGGAACCAGAACAGTGGCGATCACAGCAAATCTAATATAAACGGGTCCTGCTGCACTTACCTTTGCTTCCCTTCAGATATGAATGCAGGAAATCGCCTGTGGTGCATACAGATTTCCTCTAGGTGATCAGGCTGGAAAGAGAGGCCAAAGTTACCGTTTTTATTCCATTCGGGGGGTGATATAAATCTGATACTGTGAGTGGGTAACTTTTGCAGACATTTATCAGCTACTATTTTCTTTGCTGTGTAGCTCAGTGTTGGATTTCATCAGGCTACCCAAAGTGCAACATTCTTTTTGCACCTGCAGGCTCAAGGTGTAACCTCCCACATTTTGTGTTCTGGAGCGAAAATGGAATTGAAATTGAACACCTTCTCATAGTCCTCTGCCTCCTTCTTAGGGTGTTGCAATAATGAGTGATTTTCAAGGCAGCAAAATCTAATCATAAGAAGCTACTATGCAGATCTCCTAGCTGTTGAAGTTGTTCATAAATCACACAATTGGTCCCGAGGGTAGCTTATCACTTCTCTAACTGCCTAGATCAACATCAAGCCGAGGTTTCAAATGGCGACTTGTTGGTTAGAGAGTCCAGGTTTGGCCATAGGTAACAACAGTAAGTGTTTCTGCCCTAGTAAGCTCTGAAAAGTCTCAGGCTGTGTTTCTCTGCAACACTGGGGCCAGATAAGAGGAATTTAAAAGCATCTTGACTCCCTACGAACCTGGGAGTTCCGGTATGCAACATGGGTAGTCTTCTACTGAGCTGTGGTCCTGTTCCAGCTGGGCTGGGACTTGAGTTGGTTTGGAGCCATGCTAGTAGGAAGGCTGGATGAAGACTCTGGGGATACACCGACTCTACGACAGGGTTGCCACAAGTTTCTATTCACAAAACCCCCTGACGTTCCCAGGATTTTCAGACCATTTTTATTTTCCCTGACTTTTCCAGGATTTCCAGACTTGTGGCAAAAAAGCAAAAGCAAAGTGTTCTGCTTATATACCGCCCCATGCCACTACAAGTAGTCTCTGGGCGGTTTACAATTTTAATTACAGTGTGCAGGCTACACATTGCCCCCCCACAGCAAGCTGGGTACTCATTTTACCGACCTCGTAAGGATGGAAGGCTGAGTGAACCTTGAGCCTGCTACCTGGGATTGAACCCCCAGGTCGTGAGCACAGTTTCACCTGCAGGACAGGCGCATTTAACCACTGCGCCACGAGGCTCAACCCTGTAAGATCGCCCCATGCCAAGAATACTGACTTTGTGGCTATAGACCAGGGTTGTTATAAGGATGGGAGGAGCCTAGTGCAAGGAGAACCACAGGAGATGGGCATTACTTTCACCTTCATCTCCACGGCAGCACTCAACTCTCCTTCCTACCCCACTTTCCGAGCGGGTGGGTCCTGGGGAACCCACTGCAACACCAGGGCCAGGATGTGTGTGCTTCTGTTTGGTGCCTTCAGGTTCAGAGACCCATCACGGAAAACACGCTTGATTGTGAGCGGCTGGTGAAAGAGTTGGAAAAGGACGCAGCCAACGAGGCCGTTGTTTATTTGGCAGGAACGAGGAGAACGCAAAGTGAGGCAGATTTGCAAGAGGAGTTCGGTGACTTGAAAGGCTTGCACTCAGTTTTCCTGCCAAGGGATCCTGAAACTGGAAGACAGAGACGTTACTGTTTTTTGAGTAAGTAGGCCATAGAAGAAAAGATACCAAGATGTCAAGAAATGGCCATTGGAATGTCAGAACAGGCTTTTCTGATCTTAGCATAAACTAAGCAAAGTGTTCTGCTTATATACCGCCCCATACCACTACAAGTAGTCTCTGGGCGGTTTACAATTTTTAATTACAGTGTGCAGGCTATACATTGCCCCCCCCCCCAGCAAGCTGGGTACTCATTTTACCGACCTCGGAAAGCTGGAAGGCTAAGTGAACCTTGAGCCTTCTGTCAGGGATTGAACCCAGGTCGTGAGCACAGTTTTACCTGCAGGACAGGCATTTAACCACTGCGCTACGAGGCTCATTGACTAGGTTCCAAAATGGCGAACAGGGATTAAAGGAGCCCGGAAGGAATGGTCTACGTATACTTACAACAGAGAGCTTTACATTTTAATAGGAGTTGCCTAGACTTCAAAGACCGAGGGCGGAAGCTTGGGCTTTGTAGCGCCTCGGCTGTTCAGGACACCTGATCTGCTTCTTGACCAAACCAATATTATGTTCAAGGTGTTGCCCTTGAAACCACTTGCTTCCTTATAGAAAAGAGCAGTAGAAATCATAACTAGAATCCTGTTGGAGAAGATGAGTGCAAGGCCCAGGCAAGAACCATGCAAGCCAGAGCTATGAAGACCATGGGCGTTTCTCCTTCAGCCAACAGTTACTCATCTCCCCTTGCTGAGGTGTGTAGGTGGGAGGGCCTGCATATTCCTTCCAGCCATTATCCCTTAGCAACAGGATACTGGTCAAGGGAAGACAGGTGTTGTGCCTGGAATTCCAGAAATCCAACTTCAGTCCCCCCCCATCCCACCCCTATATACCTGTATGTGTACAATATCACATACACGTCTACATGTGGGAATCTGCCTCTAATGCTCTGCCTATGCGTCATCAGCCTATCTCTGTATAGACTCAGACAATCACTATGTGTCTTACATCACACTAGGATCACCCTCTTATTGGGTAATAGGCTGACGAAGAAGAGCTGAGAACAGGGCTAGTTAAAGATGGCGACTGAAAAAGCGTGGGAGTATGCATTCCAAAGAAAACGAGATAATGTTATTCTACGGAGCATGTCCAGAAAACACAAGCTGTAAAATCATCGGATGGGTCGCTGCTGACTTGTATGTGATTTATGAGAGCTAATAAAATAGCCGAGCTCAGGAGGAGGAGAGAAGGAAGCTACCGACAAGCCTCTCTGCCGGTTCTCATCTGATGCAAGGCACCAAAAAAGATCCCTGTGTGTCTGAGTACTCTATACATTCCTTCACTGTTAATCTCTCAGCTGATCTGGGAGATTATTCATATCTAAGGATATCCCACGAAGGAATCCCAACATCTACAGGTTTTTTAAAACTCTGCACACTCCCAAGAAATAAAAAAACAAAAACCGGACCATCACCTCTAGGAAAAATCAGGCTTTAATTCTTTTTATTTCCCCAAAGACAAAAAAGCACCTGATTGACTTCTTGTATTTCCATCTTGATCTGTTAGAATTCCAGACACCAGAAAGTGCTGCTAATGCACTCGCAGCCCTGGAAGAGCAGTCTGCCCGTGGCAGCAAACTGCAGAGTCGGCAGGCCATCAGTTTGCCAGGTCTCCATCCATGGGCATCTCCTGCAAAACAAAATGGCGGCTTGCTTGCAGCTTCACCACCTCACCGTAACTCTCACCTCCAGGTAAAGCACATTCTGTTTGCTTCTTTATAATATACTTTCCCTAATGCCTTTTAAATTTGAGGAGAACCTTCAGCTGCCTTGGATTTCCTCTCCCAGAAAGTCCAGCGGCCGGGGCAATTGTTCAAGGGTTGTAGGAACTGTTGTCAAAACCAGGTGGATGGCTGCCTCTTTGGTGGGTCGGAGGTAATCTATGGGTTGAGTGCCATGTTTGGGTTGAGGAAGTGTAGTAATGCCTCGTAAGACGAATTTAATTTAATTTGTCTTACAAAAAAATCCATCTTACGAGGCATGATTTCCCATAGGAACGCATTGAAAACCAATTAATCCATTCCGGAGGGAACAGAATAATAGGTTTTCAATGCATTCGTATGGGAACGCTGTCTAAACCCCTCTCAGTCAAGGGACAGCAGAAGGCTATTCCCTCGCTGCAGCCGACACACAGCTGATTTTGACAGCTCAGGTGTCTCTTGGCTGCAGGGGAGAGCAGCCTTCCGCTGTCCCTTGATTGAGGGGGCAGCCATCAATTCTTCACCCTTGTCTCTGTGCAGAGACTCCAGTGAAAGAGGAGGAATCCCTGCTCTGCCCAACAAAGTGTTGGGCAGAGCACAAACCGATGGCTTTTCACCCAGCCCAAGTGCCCTGCAAGGCAAGCAGCAGTGGCAATATGCTTGCAAGCCTCCCAGACTGGGAGAAGATCTACAGTGGTACCTTGTATAAAGGAATTAATTCGTTCCAAATGAAATTATGTTAAGCAAATTTTCCTTTATACAAATTCCCATAGGAATGCATTGAAAATGGAGTAATCCCATTTTTATGTAGTATGGATTTGCCCCATAGGTGATTATGTTAAGCCGATTTCACCTATCTCCAGAATTTTTTATGTTGTACTAATTGTATGTTATACAAGTTATTTGTTATACAAGGGTCCACTGTATTTTAAAACGAGTGGGGCCTTGAGTGCTCTGGCCCCAACCGGAGCGCTCGTGGTGGGACATTTCAAAATGCATTTCCTCCCTGCATGGGAAGTTTGCAAGGCAAGAAGTGTTGGCGATGTGCCACTGCCACTTGCCTTGCAAACCTCCTGGGCTAGGTGAAGATCCATGGGTGCGTGCTCTGCTTAGGCATGGATCTACTCCCAGCTCATGTAATGGGGGGTTAAATATAGGTAAACATGGCCCCACAAGAGTGGTTTGGATTCTTCTTACTATTTTCTTTTCCACTGATTTTTCTGTTTTTAATGGCAGCCTTCATGAAATTTCTACACAGGAGGAAGTTTTAAAGAAAGCAATGAAGGCATTTGATGGCAAAATCAGAAAGCTCTACCAGTGCCTGTCTAATAATGCCCTCTGTGTCATTCTGTTACCAGGCACAGACAGGTAAATATCCAGTAGGTTTGTTCATGGTTTTCCCTACCAGCTCTCTCTCACTCACTCACTCACTCACTCACTCTCTCTCTCTCTCTCTCTCTCTCTCTCACACACACACACACACACATCCCTGTCTACTGAATTTTAACACTGGAAGTTAACATCACCTGAAGAAAAATGTGTCATCTAAACTTTGTGCACACATTATAGGGCAGTGTTGGTGAACCTATGGCGCGGGTGGCACTTGGAGCCCTTTCTGTGGGTACCCGACATTGCCCCTTCACAGCCACCTGTATTCAGGTTAAATTGCTGTATTGGCACTTTGCAAAAAAAAAAAATTAGTGGGTTTTGAATCACAGTTTGCAGATGACATAAAATCAGGTACAATAGCTTTTGAAAACAGGAAACATTCAAAAAGATCTTGATAAGCACTGGGCTGAAAAACAACATAATGAATAAAATGGTAAAGTGTAAAGTTCTTCACCCAGGGAAATGAACTTAAATGCACAGTTACTATACGAATATGAGCCAACCATGTCATGTGGCTGTTTTAGGATGCATTAACAGAAGTATAGTTTTTTATTTAATATTTTCAGGCAGCGGGTAAGTGAATCAGTGGGTACTGATCTCATGGAAGGGGGAGGAGGGCCACTGTATTATTTAAGCCATTTTAAGTCTGTATAATACTTCACTTATTTCAGCTGCCTGTAGTGCAGTTTGGCTAAGCTGTAAAGTTATTAAGAATCATTGTTATCTATTTGCAAGCACATCCTTTGAAGGAAAGTGAAATGCATTCCTGTTCCTTAACTTGCAGGCTCCCTGGCTTTGGACTGTTAGGAATCAAAGAAGAAAACCCCTCCATTGGCTCCAGATAGCATCTGCGGTTGTGATATTCATTAAGGCTTCCACTCAGGACACCCGCAAACTGTGCCTCCCCCACCCCCATATTATAAATTGTTTCTTCTCACACACTTTCTTGGATGAGTAATAGTAATAATAATAACTTGTTATCTGTTATGTAATGCCAGTCAATGCTTTTATAACTTTGATTGACTGCCCCCTGGTATTATTCAATAATAAATGCCTCAGAATTACCTATCACACACATTTTGAATGGCAAAATTCCAGGGGAACGAATTCTGTATCTAAAATGAAACTAAACGAACAGAAACGCTAGAAATTTTGTCGACCGTTTCGTTTTCGTTGCAGCAATACATTGAACTGCTTTAAATGCTAAAAAAAATTACAAAAATATGAAATAAGTGGTAACGAAACGGTAACGAAACGAACGAAAACGATTTTTTTTTTTGCAAAAATTCGCAAAAACCGGAAACGAAATGAAACGGACCCCCCCAAACGACAAACGAAACGCCATTTTTTTTATTCGTGCCCATCTCTAATGCTCACCCTTCCAGCATGCTTATCATCCAAACCTACTGCAGTATCCTCACAGCATCTCTCTAGACGGAGAACTCAAACTCAGAGAATTGCTGTCACTCATTACGTGTTTAATAATCAAGGCTTATTCTCAAGTTCTCTGGGTCAAACCTTTGAGCAGCTGGTTAAATACTTTGCAAGATCAAACTGGAGGTTCAAGGCCTTCTGGACTGATTTTCGCACATTGAAACTGAGGCAACTCCATGGGTTTTTTTAGGCCCAAAACCTCCTTTGAAATTAAACCAAAATGATGGCAATAAACAGAATGTGCATGCAGCATTAACAATGAAGAACTTCCTATCTGGACTCAAGAACTGGGGCCCACGGGTCAGCAGCCCTGGAATGCAGCTACATCTGAAAAACAGCACCTCTGATACCATTTGCACAACTTTTAAAAAGGTATTTTAATGCAGTCAATATTAACTTTTAAAAGAACACAAACGGGTGTCAACCTCTGGTCTTGGCAAGTGACAGAGGAAGCAAATTTCAAGTATCTTTGCTTACCCTGTCTCTAGGTGGTAAGCAATGTAAGATCTAGAAGAGTTTGACAGTATTTATGGAAGGACCAGGCAGGGACAATCCAAGTGTGCTGATGCACAGTTGCTGACCAATGGTATGAAAGGAAAATCCTACGGGCAGGAGGCAGGTCCTCCAGTTCGTTCTGTTGAACCAAGTGATGCAGCAATGCAGGATGCTGGACAAGCATGCTCTCTGCATGGCACCCACAGAACATAGCAGAACCAACAGCAAAGAGCAGCCCATTCTCCAATATGGTCCCCTTCAGACGTGCTGGTGTACCACTTTCACCATTATCGTCTAGCACTGCCATTGGGATGATGGAAGTTTGTAGCCCTGTCTGGCTTTGCCCATGGACCTGCTGACCAGCCCACTATTCAGAGAAAGTCATCTATATCATTCTTCTCAAGCCGGTTACGTCCTCACTGTGGAATGTTTGGGTTCATCATTGCAGCCCGAATGGGCCAGCAACTTAATTACCATTGTTTTTAACCAAAGCTACTTGGAGAGCCTTTGTATACATTTAAAACTGTAATATGAACATCAGGCTCATGACAGGTAAAAGCCTCAGCAGCTGTCCCTTTTACCAAGCTTTAAAACATTAACAGTATAGTGTGTGGCGTTTGGGGCATTTCAGTTTGTTGCTCTTGTACGGATTTGTGCGTGTTTCCCCCCCACAAAAAAAAAAGTCTAATAAAAATCCAGGCAGTGTAAATAAAGCTCCCTTTTAAGGTCACAACAGTACCAAGCAAGCAAACAGTCCCAAATACAGGTAACGTGTAAAAAGAAATAGGACATGAGTCCTATTTCAAAAAGTTGTTCTCAGTCCAAAATGCCAATGAGATTGCTCTAAATAGGGCTGCCATCTTTCTGTCTCCAACCACCACCACCCCCAATACACCTGGGCCTCTGATCGAACTCTAATTGATGCAGGATTTTCTGTCACTTGCATTCCCAAGTGACAAACACGGCACACAAGCCATTCCTGGGAACAAAGTGAAGTTCCTACTTATCGTGTGCAAATTCCCAAGCAAAGGAAACAAGTGATCGCTACGACTTCAATGCTGTTTTAAAATACAGCTACCAATGCTCAAATGAAAATACTGGACGGACTTACAAGTCACAAAAGGCAATGTTTTATCCAAGAATCAATTATATAAAAGTTAAATTAGATATTTTATTTCTTCCCCTCCTCTCCTGCAGAGGAAAAATCATGACTTCTCTCAAAGTTGATAAAACCTGGAAGAACCACCAACCACCTTTACGAACCAGCCATCCCTTCCTTTGCATTCTGATGGGACCAGCAGCGTTGCCCCAGTTCTAAACGTAGTTCTTTTTTAGCATGGGGTGTGTGTGTTTTCATGGAGTGAAGATGTGTTCTCCCCCCCCAAACTAAAAGTCAATTTTTCACACCGTCATAAAAATGCCATTCCCAACAGTGCTGCTCTGTCACACCTGATGCAAGTCAAGGGATGGTTAGTAATTTGCAGTCTGTCTCATCTGCTTCGGTGACCAACATCAGGTAAAATATGCTTCCATATTTTCCCATAAAACTGGAGGGTTCACTTGGCATGACAAGTGAGTCTGGAGATTCTTATAATTTTACCTGGGCATCCTTTCAATGCAGCCCAAATTATAGCAGACTTTGGGGTGGTGGGGGTGGACTAGACCTCCAAATTTCTGGAGCGCGAGAAGTAAGCACAGTTGCTGACCAATGGTATGAAAACATTATTAATGATCAGCTGACTGGCAGATTAAAGATATTGTTTAAAACAAAGAAAATAGATCTGCATATATACCAAGTGAGCCATGCCACATATAGACAAATTCCTGCTGCTTTCATTGGCTTTCAAAGTCTTATTTACCTGGGCATTAAATGAATGTATAATTAACAGTTAACACTGTTATTAATTCATGGTATAAACCTTAAAATTATTAAACCTTTAAAAAATTAACAATGTAAACAACACTACACACAGTATAGACCTGACCTGAAAAAAATATATTTTTTAAAAAAAACGATGTAAATTTGCAGAACTTTTAACTGGCACTGTATAATTTAGCGATGTTAATTTAACCTCTCCCCAAAACATGTGTTTTAAAAAAACCAAACTTGCATAACCAACATCAGGATGTAATTATACCAAATCTCTAACCATTGGGGGAAAAAACCATTTAACTTGCAGCCAGGGATCAAACATTTCAGAAAAAGAAATAGGAATAACCCAGAATTTAAAGAAGTTGCCTAAAATATGGACACAGCATTTTAGAGCCCTTTCAAAATACAAGGCCGAGAAAGGTGTAAAGTAGAAAAATCCGGAGCGCCTGTAAATTCCAGAAGAGTCCAGAGCTTATGAGTAACGAAGGGTGAACCGGGCATGGCTGGGTGCCCCCCGTGGTGTTAAAACGGGGCTAAGGAGGAGGGTCTGTCCCCAGGCTTGCTGTCTGTGAGGCTGCCATGCCTTTGGTGTCCTCTTCCTTCTTCCGCCGCTCCAACTCCCATTCCACAAAGGTGTCAAACAAACTGGGCCAGGCCTCGTCCTCGCTGTAATTGCTAAGGTCCGGCCCAATGACCTGAGTGAAATTTAGGAACATGTTCCACGTGTCCCGGGAGATTCCCTTAATTCCTGAGGGGTTCTCGTTCAAGAAGTGCAACCACTGGTCCAATATGGGGGGCTTGTTTTGGGTGAAGACGAGTTTCCAGAGGGCAATTGCAATTTCCCGGTGGAGCGACCGCTGCCCCTCCTCAGAGTCCAGGCCAAACTGGAACGTGAAACGGTAGAGATCCTTGAACTTATCCTCTTGTTTGGCTTCGCTGAGGAGGCTAGGGAATCGGGTGCAAATCCCATCTATGCTGTCCGCGTTGATGGCTTTACAGCCTTCAAAGAATTCTGTCCTGTAGAAGAACAAGAGCAGTTAGATCAATCTTCTCTCTTAAAAGGACGTGCAATGGAGCTGGACCATTAGAAGATACCTCTGAGACAGGAGAGGAGCCTGCATCATGACATCTGCCAGAAAAGGACGGTTCTGCTGAGTCTTTAAAAGAACACAAAAGGGAAAACGTGTCTCATCGACACGTTTGTGTGCCTATTTCCTCAAGAGCAGGGGTCCTCAACCTAAGGCCCCAGGGCCAGATGCGGCCCCTCGAGGTCCTGAATCCGGCCCCTGGGACCAATTGCAATCCCCCCCCACCTACCCCTGCTTTGCGAGCAAGCCAGCCTCTGCAGCTGCTTCTATTGCTGAGGCAGTTCAAAGCAGTGGGCTATGTTGCTTATCCCACTCCCCCAACTACCGCCCAGATGATCAGCATGCTGGCTAGTGGGGCATTCAGAGTGGGAGGGCTACAGCAAGGTCCCCCGCTCCCCCCCACCCACTGTGGTCCAGCCCCCAGTGGTGCCTGGGGTGTGGTGGACCGGCCCTCTATTGGAAAACTTTGAGGACCCCTGCTCAAGAGTAACACGAGACAGAAAATTTGTCATTTCTAGAAGCTGCCACAGGCTGAGCCAGGATCGACAAAAGCTGGGTTGTTTTTTTTTCTTTGTTTTTTTTGATGTTTTCTTTTTCTGTTTTTGAATACTGCATGCACATTTCATGTATTTTCTGGTTGCATTCCAATATAGAGACTGAGAATTAATGGTATACGATCATGATACCATTGCTAAAACAATGGCCTAAGACTTTTGCACAATAATGTATCTTTCAATGCAGTTGTAAAGATAACATGGGGACAAAGAGAGCCTTGTAAACTACCTTGAGTTCACTGGCAATACATGAATGTAGCCAATAATATGCTGAACTGGACAATTTTTTTTTTGTATCCAGAAACTGCCCAAGATAATACTACTCATGGCGCAGTGGTTAAATGCCTGTACTGCAGCTAAAACTGTGCTCACGACCTGGGGTTCAATCCCAGTTAGCAGGCTCAAGGTTCACTCAGCCTTCTACCCTTCCGAGGTCGGTAAAATGAGTACCCAGCTTGTTGGGGGGGCAATGTGTAGCCTGCACACTGTAATTAAAATTGTAAACTGCCCAGAGACTACTTAAAGTGGTATGGGGCGGTATATAAGCAGAACACTTTGCTTTTTGCTTTACTCAGAAACTCACCTTGTGAATTTGCACATGGTAGCTGCCTGGAATTTCCATGCCAGGACAAGCACTTTGAATTCGGTGGGATCAACACAGAGGTCATTGCAAAAACGCTCCATGCCTTCCTCCAATATGGCATCTTCTCGCTCATCTTTGTATCTCCTAAATAATTCCTCAGTCCGATGGAGGGATGATTCCTCAGTGCCAGAGACAGACTCTTTCTTCATATCCCCCGAGGTGGCAGGAGGCTGGCCAGATTCAACGGCAGCCTCCATCTTCTTTGTCCCGTTGACAAGGATGTCCCCAGAAGATTTCCCACTGCTAGCAGGGCCGTGGTCTTCCTTGTGGGTTGTTGTGCTGCGCTTGCTGTGAGCCTTGCTACTCGAGTCTCGGTCGCCATTTTTGCTGCCAAGAGTGGAAGAAGGGTTCTTGCACTTGGTGACACACTGGCCCATGTTGTGTTGCACGCCCAGCGGTCAAAGCAGGCTCCTCACCGTAGCACCCCCACTCCGCTGCTGCCCAGCGGGCCTCAGCATGCCATCAGGGGCCGTCAAGTAACCTAGGCGAAAGGAAGCAGGAAGGAGGCAAAGTTTAAGAAACAGATCAGTCAGACAGAAACCATAATGCATTTATGTCTTCATTTATATATGACAAACAATTTTATAAGGAAAAAAACACTGTTTTTAGATAACAGACTAGAGATGGGCATGACTCAGCGAAATTTTTGTTTTTGTTTTTGTTTTTTCATTTCGTTTCGTAACGAAAACGAAAAAAATTTCAGCAGCAAAACGACAACGGAAACGAAACGAAAAATTTTGCCATGTTTTTCGTTTTCGTTACGGCAGACACGTCGCATTGAAAAGAATGCTAACGAAATGAAAAATTTTCATTTTCGTTTTCGTTTCATAACGAAAACGAAAAATGTGCAACCCCCCCGAAAAACGAAAACAAACTGAAACGGACCCCTAAATGAAAAACGAAAAATCATTTTTTTGAGTCGTGCCCATCTCTATAACACATTCATAGCAGGTGCTGAGTTGTCTCCTCTTTTCTTAGAATTAAGGAAGAACACTGGCATCTGCAGTTCTTTTAAAAAGGTAAAGGTTCCTTACCCCACACATGCATACTAGTTGTGTCCGACTCTAGGGACGGGACTCATCTCCATTTTCAAGTCAAAGTGCCAGTGCTGTGCAAGTCCCATGGCCATGTGGCTGCCATGGCTGAACGCATTTCTGCGCACAGCATACTGTTTACCTTCCCACTTTTTACGGCGGTACCTATTTATCTACTTGCCTTTACATGCTCTTACCAACCATCTATATTAGAAACAGCTAACTTCAAAGGAAGATATGCTCCTGATTAGAGATTTATTTTATTGGATTTTTATACTGCCCATCTGGCAGCATACTAGAGTTTCCCCAATTCATTATGGCCTTCCAGTTCTGCTTCAAACCTATCATTCCCAGCAAACATGACCTATCCATCTCAGGGACAATGGGACACGTAGCCTGGGCAATTCATACAATGACAGGTTGGGGAAGACTAGTTTATTGTCCACTGAAGAAGGTTTTAATGCGTAAATCTAACCCATGCTAACTGACTACACATGGCAGGTCTACTTCCAAGCTTGAAGGCATTCAGGAGAAATTTAGAAAAACACCTGGCAGATATCATTTGATTTGTATTCCTGCCTTGAGTAGGGGGTCAGATTCAATGACCTTGTAGGCCCCTTCTAACTTCATGATTCTGATTGATCTAGGGGACATTTTACTGAAAGTTACAATTGAGCTTTTGCTACAAACAGCCAATGTGTGAAAAACAGAAACCCACTGAATTGTGCTCGCCACTTCTTATTTTCCTTTTTTTCTTTTTTGGAAGGGGCTCCTCAACTTTTACAGCCCTACACCAGGCAGGTAAAACGGGATCCTTTCCATGCTGAGACGTGAAGCATGTGGTGAACTGCGCTGGTACAAATGACAAAGCATTTTGATTCAGCTTGTTATTACAGAAGCTTACCAACACCAGCCAGTTCTTTCATAACTCAGCTTTAAAACTCACGGTGTGGGAGGAAATGAAACTGAAACTGTCTTCCTGTCCCTTGGAATCTAACCAGAAAATACCAGCACCCAAATGACTCTTAAACTGAATAGAGCCTGTACTGCAGAATTTATATGCAAATACAAATCCAGACAACTTTCTCGTCCATAAAATTTGGGGCAGGAAAAGGGAAAGCAATAATCCAGCTTCGCACAATTAAAAAAAAAACTGTCAAGACACATCAAGAACATCAATAAGGACAGGATTCCAGCATCCTTAAAGGAGTCAACAGTAAAACCACTGTTTAAAAAGCCCTCCTTAGATCCAACAATCATCTTTGTTGGTTCTTCTCAATCTTTCAGCAGCCTTTGATACCATTGACCATGGTATTTTGCTGCTACTGTATATTTGTATCTATTACCTGTAAGCCGCCCAGAGTTCCCTTAGGGAAGATGGGTGGGGTATAAATGCAATAAATAAATAAATAAATAAATAAATAAATAAATAAATAAATAAATAAATATCCTGGGGAGGCTCTCTGAGTTGGAGACTGGCAACACACATTTTTTCTTCCAAAGCACTATGCCTGATCAGTCTAAGACTGCAAAGGCTTTGCAGGCAGTTAGTGCTGGACTTCAGCTTCACGAAACCAGCCAAAATGGCCAATGGTGAACTACAGTCTGCTGGACCAGAGATTTTCTGCACAAATCTAAATTTAAAAAAGTAAGGAAAGGGGGGGGGAACCCCACAAAGGCAACTTACACAATATGCTCCAAAGTACAGGAAGGCATGGCACCAGTTAGTCTCGTTCTCCTGGTAAACATCTATGTCTCTTCATGGACTGCTGTGGAGACAGGGACAACGGTTTGGACCTCCCCATTGAAGGATATCCATGGACAGACAAAGCACAAGCAGCTGCCATAAGGTAACACTACAGGTTCCTTTCTGACTTTTGCTACAAATCATAGCAATAACATTATACCCCACATGGTCTACCGCTGCTTACCTGTCATAGAATCACAGAATTGGAAGAGACCTCAAGGGCCATCTAGTCCAGCCCCCTGTCATGCAGAAACCCCATTCACAGTACTCCTAAGAGATGGCCACCCAGCCTCTGCTTATAAACCTCCAAAGAAGGAGACTCCACCGCCCTCTGTGGCAGCATATTCCACTGCCAAACAGCTCTAACTGTCAGGAAGTTCTTCCTAATGTTTAAATTGAATTATCTTTTCCTGTAGTTTTATACCATTGCCCGGGATCCTAGTCGCTGAACCCATGGAAAACGAACTAGTTCCTTCTTCAATGTGACATCTTTTCAAATACTTAAACATAGCTATCAGATCCTCTTCCAGGCCCGTATGTTGGCTTCTCCTCATGAACTAATTTGTGTTAAGAGTGTTTCCATGAATCTGGCCAAGATGTCATACATAGAGGATTCATGAGAGCGACAAAAGACCTCCAAAACTGAAAGTATCTAAAGAACAAAAGAGCCATGCTGGATCAGTCCAGCTTCCTGTATCTCACAGTGGCCCCACCAAATGCATCTGGGAGGGCACAAGACTAGATACATGTCTCTCCTGATACTACTCCTCTGCATCTTGTCCTTGAAGTACCTTGGTTTTAAGCCTGGAGATGACACATCTCCATCGTAGTTTGTAACCTGTAATGGACTTTTCCTCCAGGAATCTGTCCAATCCCCTTTTGAAGGCATCCAGGCCAGATGCCACCACCACATCCTGTGGCAGGGAGTTCCACAGACTAACAACACGCTGGGTAACAAATATTTTCTTTTGTCTCTTCTTCCTCTCCCTACCCTCAATTTGAGTGGATGTCCCCTATTTCTGGTATTATGTGAGGGAGAAGAGCATCCCTCTATCCACTTTACTCATGCAGTGCATTATTTCATATGTCTAAATCGTATCCCCCCTCTGGTGCCTTCTTTCCACAGCTGAAGAAAGGCAACCCTGGCCACAGTGTCCACCTGGGCTTCCAGAGTTAGACTAGGGTCCAGGAGCACTCCCAAGCTGTGGACCCTGTCCCTTATGGGGAGTTCAACCCCATCCAGGACACAGAGATGGCCCTCTAACCTGTCTGGGGAAGCACACACTAACAGCACTTCAGTCTTGTATGGATTAAGTTCCAATTTATTAACCATCATCCAGTCCATATACCCTTCCATTTGCAAATTCACCAGCTTCACATTCCCTGCAGGGTAACCTAAGGCAGCAATCTACCCTGAGCAAAACACTAGCTATGAGGTTATGGCAACTGTGGTCAAACATACCTATAGTGCACCAGACTGGGAAAGTCTGGCTTAGAGAGCATTAGCGGAATTACATGGACAGGACACCAGTTTAGGACTGGCAACATGCAGATTCAATCCCCTGTTGAGCTGTGGAGTTCCGTTGGGTGCATCAACTCTGCTCTTGCAGCCTTGTTTACAACACAGGCCTGAGATAAGGATAAAGAGAGAATGCAGGTAGAACTTAACAAACCACTCTGAGCAAAAAAAGAAGAAGGGGTAAAATGTCATTAAAAAGGGATCTTTTTTTTCTTTCAGCAGAAACTATTTCTATAAGGTTGTTGTTCTAAAGCAGTTTCTCTCAACTTTGAGGTGCTGGTGGGGTGTAAATCCGTAACATCTGGCAATTCCAAGACTGGGGAAGGCTACTTTTGTAATACTGAATTGCACAATAGGGCATGAAAGAAAGCAACCTTATTTTGTTTGATTCATTCTAAATCAGACAGAATAAGATACAAAACTAAATGGTGAGATGGACGAAAAGGGAGGTGGCATTAAAGATTGAAACTGAACGATCAGGTAGCAGGCAGGAATGGTACCAAAAGAGAAATAATAAGGCATACAATAAAGAGCAGAGTGATTCAGGTAAAGCCTCTATGAAAGGTTTGAGACAAGAGAGAACTTGGGAAGAACAGGAAAATGTTCAATTTAAAAAGAGGCAGATGCACGGACAGTTTGTGGAAAAAATACAAATATGAGAATACTGTAACAAAAGTTTAAAAGGTAGAAATAGGAACACATGGAGATATTGCAGATGCCTGATGACACAACTGGGAACATTTTCTCCAGGTGTTATTTGGCCTTCAGCTCTAGCTTCCACAGTGAATGGTGAGAGGTGATGAGAACTGCATGCAAAATGTCCTGGAGGACTCCCCCTGACCAACTTTCTTGCAAGCAGTGGAAAGCTGGGAGAGACCTGAATGGGAACATTGGGACAGACCTCTCTTGACACAACCTTCCTGAACTAAACTCGAATCACTGCATCAACTTCTGTGAGATAGGGGCACCCTATGGGGAAAGCCCCAGAGTATAGGGGGAGTAATTTTCTTAACCTGCTAGACAGGTTCCTGAAGACAAACAACAAAGTCTGGGGCCATCACAGACTTGAGGGATGTCCACATGATGCACAGGCTTTAGTACCAAAGTTGCCTCCTGTACAGACATTGCCATAGCTTGATTTTGAGCAAAACAATATAAACAGTGGGTAAAGAAGTACAACCTTCAACAAACTGTTGCAGCCAGCCTTGCCTCTTCCCAAAACACAGAGGACAACATGTTTCATCATGCTTTGTGCTAAATTCGCAGTGTGGCACTTCTTCCCCCCCCCCCCGGCCAGAGGCCCACTCACACCGGCTGCACTGCCATGCCAGGGACCTCCTTCACTGGCAGCGTACCAGCCGTGTCGGAAGCTTGGGCTGTCCTTCCCTGCCTTTTCTGGCCACCCTGCTAGTCTGAAGAGGAGGCGGGATGGGGAGAAATCCCACACAGGTGTTGAATGGCCAGCAACCTGAGAAGGTGGGAAAGAACAGCCCCAGCTCCTGATGCGACTGGCAGGGCGCTGTGGCCGTTGAATGGGCCTCCAGCCGATGGGGAAGAGGGAAGTAGAAGCACCAGACCTGTGGTGCCAGTTTCTGAATTTGGCACAAAGTGCGACGAAGCACTTCATGCCCATGCTTGCATTCTGAGAATTTTGTTAAACTCTAATCAAAATCATATCAAAATAAATAAATAAATAAATAAATAAATAAATAAATAAATAAATAAATAAAAGGTGAGACTTGCCCTCTGCATCCTCACGATTATTTAAACAGAAAACAATCTCATTTCAAAAATCTGCAGCATAATCAAAACGAGTGATACTTATTTAATCAATCCAACATGATTTAAACACTGAGTAACGCAGCTTGGAGGGCCTAAATAAACCCTGACTCAGCCAAGATGCTCACTATATAGCGCTTGGGGCAATGAACATTTCAAGCGCAGCCCACCTGGCAAGATTGCCATGCCAACAAAGCCAGATGGTGAGACCACACACATCATTCTAAAATGAAGAAAGAATTAAAAATGTAGCATGCATCCCATCCCATATTCTTTAGTATCACCTTCTCTTTAAAAAAAAACATGCTCAGCAGGATTCATTGTTGCAGAAATATATACTGTACCATGACTTTGGAGAATGAGGAAAGAACCTGTCATTTAAAAAAAAATTAGTTTTTTTAAAAAGGAATTCTAGCATATGCAGTATGGTAGACAACAAGATACTATATTTCAGATATTTTAGTCTACAAACTCTATCATCCCTGACTGCAGGGATGGGGGCGCAAGGGTAGCTGGCAGGGCAAAAGAACAATCTTTTACCTCCTAGCCTGGCTTCTCCCAGCCTGAGGTCTTCCAGATGTGTTAGGACTACACTCCCAGAATGCTCAACCAGCATGACTGTTGCGCCCTCCAACTATCCCAAAGAAAGGAGGTTCTGACAGCACTGGGCCTGATATCTTTATATTAAAAGACATCTGGCCATGATTTCATACATTCCAGCTTTCTGAAGAACCAGTTACTGATTGCACCATTTATTGATACCCAATTGATCATGCTTGTTGTGTCACATCTGACTATGATTTACATATCTTGTTTTAACAAGTGAGCTCAACCTGTTACTGTGTTGAGTTTCACTAACTGATACTGATCATCTTGCTGGAAATTTGAAACAATTAAAACTACCAGTTGCAGAACTAGGTATTGGAAGGCTGCTGAATTGTGTTTTGAACAGATTGGAGTTTACCTGTAAAGATATGACGGCAGATGTATCACAGTTGGCATGTTACAAGCCACTTCAGGCATATCCATGTGGAAAATCAACACCTAAACAACATCTAATTGGACATTGCCTACGCCCTAATTAACTTTCCACACAGCTCTTGGACTGTGCTAAAATTAGAATGTTTACAGTTTCCAATGCTTTCAAGTCTGCTTCTTAAAACTGTACTGGTGCAAGAGAAATGTATGCTATTGAAATGTCACATTTTAAACACATATTTCAATAAAATAATTCTCAGGTACAGCTTTGATTTAAAACAAAACAAAACACAGAGGTCTTTTGGGGACCATTCCCAGAAATCTGCAACTCCCTGTCAAGGGCAGATAGGTTGTCCCTCTTTAAAGAGTTCTTCCACCAGTAGTTAAAAATCTTTTTATTCTAGCATCGTTTGGTTGAACTGGCAAAGGATGGACCTTGCTAAGGATGGACATGTTAGCTAGTTGGCCTCTGTACTTATGTTCTTAAGATGGCCCCCAAATTATACAGTGGTACATTGGATTACGAGCATAATCTGTTCCGGAAGCATGCGCGTAAACCAAAATACTTGTATATCAAAAGAAATTTCACTACAGGAAATAACAGAAACTTATCCGATCCATTCTGGGGTCCCAGTTTCCATGATTGCCTATGGGAAAATTTAATTAGGCTGGGGGCCACAGCAGTCTCTGGAGCTGGCCCTGGGCCAAGTGCTGCCAGCGGCACGCTGCAGTCGCCATAGGCGGGCAGTATTGGGCCCAGAGCGCGATGTGGAGGCTGCAGACAGGCAGCACTGGAGGTCAAGCGGGCAGCCCGTAAGCCACTTCCTGGCTACGTGGGCCCACTGGTCACCCCGGAGGGCCATGGCATTACCGGGCCCATGGAGAGCCCCAGGGGGCACTTCCGATTTTCCGGATGTTACTTCCGCTCTGTGCCGAGGCCCGGGAACGCCAGTACAGGCCCACTGTACAGCCTGGAATGAGCTCCAGAGGCCCATTTGAACCAGTGGAACTTAATAAGGAGCAGATTCACCAAATCCCCACTGGTTCAACTGTAGTGCGACTTAATGGACAAGAAGTAGGATTTTGGCCAGTGTCTTGAACTAAAAGTTGCCATGAGAGCAGTAAATGAAGTAGACAATCCATGCACACATCGCTCATTAGCCTAAGAGAGGAGCAACAACAAAACAAAATCCTTAATATTTAACTCGCCTATCTAAAGATTCACTTCTGGTAAGTAGCAACTACTGGGGTGCCCAAGCGACAACAGCCCTGCAAAACTTTTAGCAGATCCATAAGACTGACTCATTCTCACTGGGATAAAATAAATCTTAAACATGTGTGAGAATATTTAACAGAGATATTTGTAACTATACTAAACTGGCATGTTTCCCCCCCATTCATCTCCATTCTTTTAATTTTTCCCCCCAATACATTCAGAAAAGGCAAGCCCATGTGCATGGGAATTGCCACAATAAATTACTTCATATGGAACTTTAAAGACATGATCCTGAAAGCAGGGTACAAATGCCACGGAGATTAAAGAAGTAAACATGGGGAAGTGAAAGTTATTTGTTCCTTTATGTATGTAACTGGGGAGATTTGACTGATGTTGAAACCTAGAAAACTTTTGAACCACCAAACACAACAGAAGCGTTCTGGAAACTCTCCCCGGTGCATCTGGCAGCCAATACAATGAAGTGATAAGTCTGAAAGTGAAAGAGCTAATATAAGACAGCTGTTAATCTACCAGAGACCAGCAGGAGGGCTCAGACTTCTGAATAAAAGAACTGCCTCTTCTCCCTCCTTTAAAACTGCAGAGCTTGAAACCATGACATAGCTGAAGGGCCGATTCTTCCTCCTACTTTCTGCTCCCCCAGACATGTTTTTTCCCCCCTAGCAGTTGAGCTAATCCTTGGATTCTTGACTAGATGTCAACCTTTACCCCTTTTGGTAGCTGGGTCCTGGGAAATGAATTCTTACAACAAGTGGGGACCCACCACTGGGAACCACTGCTCAAGCAGATTGAGCAGCCTAGATCTTTGGAACATACCAGCTTGAGTCTTGAGAGGCTGCTTCAAAGAATTCTCTCTGGACAATGCAAAGGTTGTGGGTCCAATGGTGATGATAGAGTTCTTCAAACTCCAGCAGAGTATATGTACAATTCAGAACCTAAGATGGCAGAATCGTTATTTTAAAACAGGGAAGCAAACTAAGTCAGAGCAACAGATTTAAAAAAAAAAAGATTCTCCACTGCAACAATTAAAACCTTTGCTGGAATCTAATGCTCAAACCAAAGCATTTATCCATCCAGTGTGTTCACAGAGATGACTGCCTTCCTTAACAGAGAAAATACACTTATCTCATACTCAAAGAAGAGTTTATATCAAGAGGAGATCAGCCAACAAGCTCTAGGTATTCTGGACTTCCTTTTCTATAACACCAAACCAATGGCTATGCTGGCTGGGGCTAATGGAGGTTATAGTGCCAAAATTTGAAGAGCACCAAATGGTCTCCCCAAATTAAACTAATATTAAGCCAGTCGGCACAGTGTTACTTCTTGCTATTCCTGGTTGTTACCTCCAGCCTTTTACATCTCTTAACCTGTTCCAAGCTTTTTCACTTACTTTTTATTTGTCACTTCTAGTTTTATGTTACATTAAGTTTGAACATTGTAGTTCCTGGATGTTTGGATTATTCTTATTCTGCACTCATCATTTAAACCACACAGAGAGCTATATTTTGCTGCTACAAATGCCGTAAACTTATAGCAAAACATGAATGGTGTGTCTCAAAGAGAGAGAGGAATAAAATATGTAGGCAAAGAGACAGTGGGTTCTGAGGCAGAGCATCTGGTAAAAAAAGTTGTGTTATATTGCAACCAGAGGAAAGTTAAGTTACACCACAAAGCAGAGGAGAAGGCTGGTTTTTGTGCAGCCTATAGTCCCTCCAAATCAACATGTATAAAGTATAGGCCACCAGATGTGAAAATGCCATGGAGAACTGAGATGAAGTTATTGCACAGAACAATATTCCAAATGATACCTGGACAGTTCTGCTCTCGCATTTTCACTGCAGGTTCAGGAAGGGGAAAATTCTCAGCTTGATTGTTTCAAGAGTGATGGGCTTCCTGGACCACGGTGATCTAACCTGAGTGGAAATGTTTTTGTTTTTTTTAAAAAAATTCAGGCTTAACCATTCAAAGCCACAGTTATCACAACAGTGCGAAGTACTGTATGCATATGTTGTCGCTTGACACTGGGCACATTTGTGATTGTGACCTTAAAAGTATGGCAATTACAGACAGCAAACACATGGCACTGGCTTGAGATACATTTTGAAAATTGCTTATTCCTTCTGTTCAGACTGACCCAAACTGCTATGTGCCCTCCCTCACCATCAGCAGAGTCGCACAGCATAGGATGGAATCAGAGAGAAGAAATGGCAACTGGGAAAGGAAGGCCAGCTAGAAGAGTACATTGTGTATAAAGTGACATACAAATCTTGAGAATAACCTGACAATCTCCTTAAAAGAGAGCCAACTGTCAAGCCTTGTATACCCAATTCGTAGAAAATGTGGTAAGGCAACCCAGGAAGAAGAGAAAAGGCTTCAGAAACCTTAGAGCAAATCTGTGGTTCTACAGTACATTCAAGGAATTTAAACAGTAGGCATCCCACTGGAGTCCAAAGCCATAATGGAAGCAACAGACCATCAATTGTTGTAGTCAACCTCTGCAAAGAGTGCAAACATTCTTTTCTATGGTAGATGTAAAAGGAAACAGCTCCCAGTGAATGTTTGCTTAGCCACTGCTCACAATCCTTGTTAGTCATTCCTCATTGAACAAGGGGTTTTCTCTTACAAGCCACAAAAATACTGTAGTTAACTGGCACCAAGGCTTTGACATCCTGCTGTCACTATATAAAATTTTAGGTGGACATATATGTATGTATTGAAAGCTGCTTAACAATGGAAACGTTCACTCTCCTATATCAGATGCAAAAATCTTGTAACTGCCCGTATGAAGATTTGCTGTTCTTAAACAAACAAGAAAAATGCTATCATTGATACAAAAATCTTTCTGTGATCAACTTCAGGGTCCTCCCTGGCCATACATTTCCATCTTCAAAAAGAAAAGAAAAATATGGTTGTTAGTTTTAAAATTAATAAAAAAGAGAGAGAGAGAATTCCAAATATTAAAAAGACGGCATTAAGTAAAGATTACTACATTAAACTGACACAACTGAATTCATTACTCATATTCACATTGAACCCTTGGGGGGCAGGGCATTTGGGCTTTTAAAAAATCTGCTCCACACCCTGCAAATAGGAAGAGAATAGGAATAATGAGTGGAAAAGCACACCACACAGGAATGTGGCATTTTATTTGAATGTTTCTGACATAGCAAATTAAAAGGGGGATGCAGGTGGGGGGGGGGACATATTTTCTACAGTTAAGGAAATCCCAGTCCTTGTTTTGCTACAGCCAGACTTTAATTCTTTTTGGAGAGGTGGTGATGGGTGGGGGAAGAGATCTCTAAGTAACTCCTTGACAACTGCTACACATTCCTCCTTCTTTTCAACAATGCTACATCCGGTATCTAAGCCATAAAAACCCAAGTATCCAAAACAAACTGATACATCATTTAAAACAAAACCAAGCATTCGTTTGAATATTCAGCCAAACTCTTCTACCCTCTTGCGCTAAATCGCCCCCTTACCCTGCATTCTACATTCAAAAATCCAAAAATACCACTGTAGTCACAAAACTACGCTCACAAATGACAGAGGTCACAATCATTATCTGCATAAATTATGAAGTCAACATAAACCTTGAAAGAGATTTATCTGGAGAAAAGTCCTTCCTCTTTTCCTCTCAATCATACTTCATGCCGGCCAAGGTGAAAGCTTCAGACTGAATCAGATTGTACCTGTGCCCTATATATTAATGGGGTCCCTAAAGGGATCCCTAATAGCCAGGGATACAGGGGTTAGCCCTGATAATTTAGATCAATGGACCATCAAAACTGGCAGCCCATTTTTTTTACAGCAGACAGCTGGATGTACATGACAAATCTGTGGCATACTACCCTGGATGTGGAAGCTCCTCCAAACATCCTTCCTCTCTTGGTAATATATATATAGAAGATGTAGAGAAAGCATGGAGAATCTTTGGTTTTACAGATATTTTACACTGTACTACAACTTCCAGCCCCACGCTACTAACCATGTGGTCTGTGAAGATTCTCAGTCATCCAGGTGCGTTTATCTGGGAGTTGAGTCATGGCTACTGAAGTCCAGTAGCCATGACTCAACTCCCAGATAACCATGTGGTGTATGGTTTACATGTATTGATCAGAACAACTGGAGAGATACACTTTCCACGCTGGTTTAAAAGTTTCAAAATGAGGTAGAGAAAAAGACACTTCTCTTCCTGGGACACACCCACAGTCCACAGTACTGTATATGTAAAATCAACACCAAAAACATCACCATCAAGAACACAGTGGGGAGGGAGGGTCTCTATTTTAGTTGCACTTTAAGCATACCACTAAACTGGGCAGTTTGAAGGGCATCAAGAGGTACTTTTTCTACATTAAACAATCTTTAATATGCAGTTTTTAAAGCAGAAAGAATCCCTCCCTCAAAATAACTATGATCCCACACCATGAGGAAGTGGTTGGCATGGGAGAGGGTTCTAAATATATTAGGTGATTGAGATAGTAACTAGAAATTCAATTCACACTTTAAAAGGCTGCCATCCCACACACATCTAAAGGGCAGTACATCAAGCTCTCCTTCCTCCTGAGTAAACCTTCACCTACTTGGGTTCTAAGTGGATTATTAAGTGCAAGCCTAAAGCTGTAAGGGAGCCCAAGGATTCCTTTTCCAATGAACCCAAAGGAAAGGTGCTCTAAACTAAAGGGCAATTTTTTAAACCAGCCCAAGTGGAAAACATCTTTGTGGTGGCACAGGTATAGGCACCTGTGTACTTCCACACTTTGGAGCAGGGCTGTGGAGTCGGCAGATAGATGTTCCGACTCCGACTCCTAAGTTTTTTTGTACTTCCGACCCCAACTCCTCTGTCTTGAACTATTGACCCTCCATTCCCTTCACTTATACAAGTGTATCTAGTCCTGCTAAAAACATATTTACTTAATCCCTTATCAGTGAGAGACTAGGTTACCCATGGGCGCTGTGTAACAGCAGAACACAACACTATGGAAAGTATAAGTTTTGCCGCTCCTAATTGTGCGTTGTGTGCCATATAGTGAAGCACATGAAAAGCATGCTTCTTCACGGTCACTTAACATGTTCGTTTTACGGTTGGTTACCTGAGGCACTGTATGCACTGGCCTTTATTCTTACAGTAGAGAAGTCATTAATTATAACTTTTTGTGAATTGGGACATCGAAACTTGCATTTTTTAAAAATTCCAATCTAAATTTAGTAGGAGTCGGAGTCGGTGCATTGTTTGCCGACTCGGACTCCAGGTACCCAAAATTTCCTCGGACTCCGACTCCACAGCCCTGTTTGGAAGGCAGCTGCTCTCCACACACTCTTTTTACTGGAAGGCTGCTGCGAGGAGTTCTGGATCCCTTCCTTCAAAGCCACAAGGACTGCCCTCTCGTTGGGAGCCCAGGACGAGGAACTTGTGGCCTTTCCGAACATCACAGGGCGACCCTTCCCACCAGTCCTCGCCAGCTGAGGTAAATCTGAGGTGGGGGGGGGGGGCGCAGCCTCATCACGGCTGGACCTGACTGAAGAGGAAAGGTGGGTGGGGAGGGCTCCCTTTCTACCCTACCCCCCATACTTCCCAAATGCGCCCCCCCTTCAAAATCCGACCAGGGGTCCCACCACACCCAAGTTACGAGGGAGAGGAGCCGGCGAGGAGACTTTTCTGGGGTGGGAGGAACACAGGGCTTCTCCTCGCCGCCCTCCTCTCGCCCCACTTCTCCTGGGGGGGCTCTCAAAACTCATCCTCACAACCTCCCCCCGACCTACCCGCCTGGGGGGGGGAGAAGCCCCTCAGCTGCCCCCCCACCCCCGGGTTGCCTCCTCCTCCTCCTCCTCTTGAGCCCCCCTTCCAGGTGAAGCAGCCCGAAAGGTTGCCCCCCCAGGTGGGGGTAGTGGGGGGGAGAGGGCTAAGCAGGCTGGCCGTTGCTGGGGGGGGAGGCGAGAGGTCCCCACCCCACCCCACCCCACCCCACCGCACCCCCTCCGGGGCGCCTCGGGCAGCAGGGTGGGGTGGGGCGGCCAACCCACAGAGCCTCCGCCACCCCCCCATCCCGAGACTGACGGGAAGAGAGACAGTCCAATTCACTCACCGCCCGCCCCCCCCCAATACCGCGCCTGTCACGCACAAGCTCCCCTTATTACCGCCGTGCCAGAAGCTCCCTCTCGAACTCAGCCTCCTCTGCATCACTTCCGGGGGGTGGGGTCTGTGCCGGGAGTCAGCTGGCGGCGCGATGACGTCAACGTCGACGCTCCGACGCCCCACGCAGCGTAAGGGCAGAAGTAATAGCGGGGGGAAGAGAGGGCGGGGCTTGTTTCGGTCTTGGCCCTCCTCGGCCCGCTCGTTCTGAGGTGAGTCCAACGGGGCTAGCCTGGACGATCCCAATCAAGGGGGCGCGCGGGGGGAGGGCGCATAATACGGATAGCGTAAATTGTAAGCCAGGGAAGGTTGGGCCGGCGAAAGGGGAGAAGGGAGCGTGACACAATGGCAGCGTGAGTTGTTTTACTATGAGAGACTATTCGCTCTGGTTTTACCACCACCCCCACGCCTCTTATGTGTGTTGGTACAATCCAGATGAGTCCGCAGGCGCCCTAGAGAAGAGAGTCCGCGTTGTTCTTGCCCTTTCCTCTAGGGGGCGCTAAGCCCTTCATTAGTCCACAGTGTCAAAATGGCGCCACTAATGCTGGTGTGGCTGGGAAATGGGTTCTCATGCCTTGCATCCCCCTTGCTCTTCTGTGAAGTTTCTTTATATTCTGAATGGTGAACTTTGCCCATATCTTCCGCCTAACCCATTGAGTTATTGCTGCAGGGCAATAGAACGTTAGACTTTCTAGGTGCTCAAAACACAATTCTTTGCTGAACTGGATGGGGTTTATGGGAGCTGTAGTCCAAACTGTCTGGAAGGCAGCAATTACTGTTTTGGCCTTTGGGTTGGAGTTACTAGGTCAACCTGTGCCACAAGCCACAACCCTTGAGGATTTAATACAGCAATTCTCAACGTTGAATCCCAAGATGTTCTTGGACTGAAATTCCCTGGAGTCCTTGACAGTTCAGTTGGTGGTGAAGATTTCTGGGATTTGCAGTGTACTGCATTCCTTGTTTGTTGTAAACCACCCAGAATGACCTCACTGCCAGATGGGCGGTATAGAACTCAAATAAATACAGTAGGTCCCCCGTATCCACTGATTCATTACCCACTGATTTCAGTTATTCAGTTGGCAGAGGAAAAACATTAAATAATTCAGCAGCCACAAAGCAAGCAGTAAAGCAAGCTGCTGTCACAAACAGCAGCTGTAAAGCAAACTATTGTCACAAATAGCATCTCTAAAGCAAGCTACTGCTACAAAAGGCGGCCATAAAGCAAGCTACTGTCTCAAAACAGCAGTCATAAAGCAAGCTATTGTCAAGAAATAGCAGTTTGGGGGGGGGCAGTTGTTCGCTCTTATCCACGGGAAGGCCTGGAACCATTCCCCAGTGGATACCGGGGTGTTACTGTAAATAAAAAAATAAAATAAATCACTGGTTGGGGCCCTATAGAGGGACCAGAGGTTGTTGGCTATACTTTAAATTAGTACTGTAATTTAAAGAATAACTGTGAAGAGCATAGTGTCAGACATTAACGCAAATATGTACATATGCCATTGCCTTAAATGCAGGCCTTTGCCTTAAAACGTCATCTCAGACTTCGAAGAAATAACCCCAAATGGAAAGAATAACAGGTATCACATTCCATGCCATTGTGGTTTTCTGCCTGCAACCCACAAACCACCAGCCTTTGCAGAGCAGCTTCTGAATGGGCTCTCTTGACTTGTGTCAGAGCTGTGGGTGGTAGGAAGAAACTAGATGTATCATATGTGAGGCGTTAGTACTGTATCCGGAAAGAAAAGATTGGGGAGTAATTACTCAGCTTCATTAATATTTAAATTCATTCCAAATGCATTGATAATTATTATGTGCTGTGAAGTCGTTGCAAATGATTGCAGCCCTCCTAGGTTTTGCCACAAATGGAGACCTCAGAGATGGCTTACCAGGTCCTCCTTCTAATGGTGCTCTGGGCCCCCGTGCATTATGCCCAAGGTTGCACCGGTGATCTCAGCTGGCCTTTCTCTTGGAAAACACAGTGGGGAGACAGACCCTATTTAACACCTATGCACTCCAACACACTGAGCTCTGTTAGCTTTTATGGGGGGTAGGAGCTTTCTTAAGATCAACTACACTGCCAAAGATAACATGCAAACTTACAAGCTAGTTCAATATTGTATTTTGCTTTCTCTATTTTTTATATATTAGATGGAAATAGATGTAAGTAAAATTGATAGAATATGGCTGGAGCAAAAAGGAAATTAAGTATGAAAATATGTTGTTGTTTTTAACTTGGGAAGGGGGATATGAACTATATTGGGCTGAAATGTTTGGGAAAATTGTGATTGACTTTGTAACACGACAGGAGACAAGCAACATATTTGTTGTTTTATTTGTTTAGTGTAGAAAAACAAATAAATAAATATTTAAATAAGTCTGCTAGGGAAAAAAAGCTACCCTGTTTACATTGGGCCAGTTAGTAGTCAGTCAGTCCTACCCCATAGCCTTGTCTGTCTCCTAGGGTTGTCGTAAAGATTAAAAAAATGGGGCACCCAAAGGGAAATGTAGCAGGACTGCTTCATTGGAGGCAGTTGAAGCGAAGAGTTGCACTACTCCTATTTCTCCAAACACAACCATTCTAATTTGGGGGGCTTACGGGCTTGAGCTCCCTTGTCAGTGCTTCCTCTAGGATGAATCATTTCATTTCTAGAGGAAAAACAGCATTTCTTTTGTTTCATGACGAAACATGTCCTACCATTTTGTTAGGTAACAAAAGTTAATTCATTACCTAACAAAACGACAACACAATGTTTTTCGTTTCGTGCCCATCTCTACCACGCGTGCCACTGCCTGGTAGACTCTAGCAGATGGCCTTTCTAGGAATTTGGCCCTTTAGAAATGTTTGTGTGAGTGTGTGGGGTGGGAGCTTTTCCCAATCTGCTCTAAAAGAACATTCTTCGCACCAAGTCCCAATCATAAATCATCAACCCAGCTTGGTATTTACCATCTGTTCCCCTTCAACGACAAACAGTAGTCTTCTGCTGAGCATGGTAAGAAAGAGAGCATTATGTTCATGTGGCAGAGAGCGGTTGTCTGAATTCACAAACAAGAAAAACATAGTCCTTCTTTCAGAGAAAACATTGCCATAAGGGAGGGAGAATCAGATACCACAGACAACAGATCTTCTGTTTTGGGTTTGTACAGCGTGTGTGAGAGAGAATCCCTCTTTTCCCCCATTGGCTTAGATGACATGCATCCTTTGCTCAAGGGGAAGGTAGATCTATTCATATGTATGCCAGGCTGAATGCCCTCCCAGTTCAGATGCTTCCTTGCCACCCAACCACCTGCTTTGAGCTTTTGGATTTTTTCTTACAAGCAGTCCTATGTGTGTCTACTGAGAAATCTGTCAGTATCAAATATCAAATCAAAAGCCTTTATTGGCCTACATAAAATAGGTGCATATAACAATTGATTAACTAGATCTACAAATACATTACTGTATATCTATGGATCCTCACAGTCGTCTTCAAAAAGGCCGCCACATTCTCCGCTGTAACTGATTCTTCTGTTAACAGCGTATACTTCTCAATATGTCATGATCTAAACATCCCCTCTTCTTTAACAAAATATTTTCTGCATGGATCTGTATGTGTGTGTGTGTTGTGTGGTTACAGTCGTGACCGACTCTTCATGACCCCATGTCCATGGAGTTTTTTTGGCAGGAAGACTGGAGTGGCTTGCCAGTTCCTACTCCAGGCGCCTACAGCACCTGGTATTCCTTGGTGGTCTCCCATCCAAGTACTAACCAGGGCTGACCCTGCTTAGCTTCCGAAATCAGGCGAGATCGGATGTGCTTAGGGCATCTAGGCAGCTACTATAGATCCGTATACAACGGACATTACAAGAACCATTCCACCCAACTCACCCTCACTGTATGGCATCCCACTGAATCTTCCATACAGCAGTGCTGATGTTGCATCTAGCAAGGGTAAAGACCCTTCATTCCTGGGGGCCATTTTAGCAGGTAAATTAACTGTCCCTGTTGGCCAACTTTGAAGGGAATCTGCAGAATTAACACTGAACAGGTCTTAAAGCACTCTGCAGTTCCACTATTTGCATATTCAATATTCTATGTTTTCTCATATATACTTCTGATTGTGACTTTGAATCCAAGATGTCTATCACAATGTCCATCAGTGTCTGTGAACATTCTCAGTCATCCAGGGGTTGACTCAACTCCCGAATGGCCATCAATCTGATTTTCTTCACCAAATTAGATGATTCCAAAGATTCAGTTGTTCCTCTAAAAGTCACTAAAGCAGACAATCCTGCTCAAAGGACTCACAACTACCTTTTTTCAGACTGATGAAGCTGTTTGGATGAGCAGCAAAACATTTCACTCTCTCACGAAAAAGACGTCCAGTTGCCATGACTCAACTTCCAGACCAAGAAAATTCCTATTTTGTCCCTGGCTCCTACTTTTGGGAACATACCTTCAAAACCAGGAAATTGAGGGATGTGGCATCTAGCAAGAGGGATGGAGTTGCAATAGACTCTTGCCACTGCACCACCCTGCCCCCCCCCCGGTCTTGCCTGTTGTTCCACAGAGAAGCCTGGAGGGCAAAGTTGAATGAGGTTGACACACCCCCAGCCTCAGCCAGCCAAGTCTCTGTCATGCAAGTTCTTGCAGCATGTTCTTGCAGGATCAGGTCTTGAATGACTGTTGATTTCCCACACACTGATCTAGCATTGATCAGCAAAAAATTCATTTCAGGGATCCTGTTATCAAGTTTTTTAGAGCAATTTAAATTTGTAGATACCTTGGGAGCTACCAATACCCTGCAGGCCTCCTTCCTTATGTAGTGTTGAGGAACCTTATGATGGCCTTACTCAGAACAGTAAGAATAGGTTTTTCTTTATAGTCTTGCATGTTCTCTTTTACCTTGGTATTCAAGCAATGTCTGCAGCACCAATTGCGGTGCAAAGTGTGGCAATAAGTGCATACTTTGCCGGCACCAGAAGCGCTGCCTCTGGCAGTCCCCAGAGACTTTATTGCTCTAAACACCTGTAAACAGAGGGGGTGGGTGGGGTGGGAGGTTGGCCCTGATTTCTGGTCTGTTACTGCCTTCTCCTTTCTGCTATGGCAGGCTCCTCCCTTCTGCTATGGCACGCTCCAGAGATTTTATGGCTCCAAATACCTGTATTTGTAAACAGAGAACCAATGTCTTCATACTTAAGCAGAGTTTCCCAGCCTAACTCTCTCCTCCCCATCCCTATGTGGAAAAGTAAATAGTTTTGGCAATTGGCAGATTTTCCTAGTTTTCCGCCTCTTCTGGTTTCCGTGCAGGAAGGGAGCTAGTAAAATACAGTAGTTGAAAACTAAGTCGTGTGTGAAAATATCCCATATGTTTGTAGGCTCTTTTCTCTCTCTTTCAACCCAAATGTTTATGGGTTTTGTTCCCGTTTCTCTAGATGACGCCAGTCTCCCGTCAAGAAGTTCTTGGCCTTTACCGCAAGCTATTTCGAATCGCCAGAAAATGGCAGTCGGCATCTGGCCAGATGGAAGAGACCATGAAGGAGAAACAGTACATTATAAATGAAGCTAAAGCCTTATTTCAAAAGAATAAAAATGTGAGTTCATCCTAGGCCTCTCGATGTTGTGTTACGGGTTTGTGTTACTGCCAAAGAGGAGTTTTCTTCTAGCTAATAGGCAAGAGTTGCATTGCACAGCAACTGCTGTTTCGTAGTCTTTTGGATGTGATCTATAGCTCTCACACATTCCTTTCTTACCCAGAACGTAGGAATGCAGTACCGTAGCCTTGCCACCTGTTTTGAAGACAGTCCTTCCTTTGAAAACATCTGCTGTCTGAAGAGCTCTGCATTTCAAGGGTTCTTTTAAAAATGAAGAACTGTAACAAAAGCGATAAAGGCCCTTGATTTGTTCCATCCATTGTTAGTCTTGGATGATAGCATTCTGGACAGGCAGGCAAAGGGGGCCCCCAGACAGTCTTCTCTCCCTCTCCCCAGAATGAGATCTATTATATTCCTAGTTCGCTTAGATATATCTTCTACATTTGCATCTAGGCCTATAAATTTTTAACTGAACAAATCTATGATATTCCCTTTCTGTCCAGTGTCCCTTTCTTAGTGGGTGGTGTGTGTGTGTGTGTCACAAGTTGCCGCCCAGTAATATAGCAGATTCCTACACTCCCTTTCCTACTCTTTCCAGCATTGTGTGTCCTAGGTAGATATGGAAAATAGGACCTTTTTTCATCACAATACTGGCAGCTTAGAATGCCTTCCCTAGAGAAGCTCAGGTGGGCCCTGAATTATTCTGCCATGGCTTCTTCAGGGGGACTTTGAGGAAGAATTGGGAAGTCCAGCGTCAAACGTTCTTCCTGCTTTATTTCTAACAGCTACGCTTCCTGTTGCCAGTTATGGTGCTTCATCTTGTTTTGGTGTTGCTTTTGACTTCTGTTTTTTTTAGCATGGTATTTGATCATTTTTAGTACATTGGACCCTTGTATAACAAACAGCTTGTATAACGTAAAATTTGTACAACATAAAAATTCTGGAGATAGGGGAAATTTGCTTAACATAATCGCCTATGGGGAGAATCCATACAGCATAAAAATGGGATCGCTTCGTTTTCAATGCATTCCTATGGGAATTTGTATAAAGGAAAAATTGCTTAACATAATTTCATTTGGAACGAATTAATTCCTTTATACAAGGTACCACTGTATTTGTATACTCACTGTTGTTAGCTTTAAATATTGTTTTTAACGATATAAGGTCCATTGGGTTCTTTTTATGGAGAAAGGCAGAGTAAAACACATAAACAAACTGGCAGTTCCTTTGTCCTAAATTCTTGTTAGCTAAACAGTGGGCTTGTCGGGGGGAGAAAAGAAGGGGTTAAAATAAATATGTGAATCAGTACCTTAAACATTAAAAGGTTTTGCTTGACACACTTTTTTGTGGACTGTTGTTTTTGCTGCAGTAGATAAACCCAAGCACCCTATCCCCCGATACCAGCTGATTTTTTTAAACATGCATGGCCTTTCAGTGGGTTTTAGGTTTATTATTTCTTTTGAGGCATAGAAGAGTTGTAATTATGTATTTGATTTCTTTTTTGCTGCTTTGTTTGTTCAACCAGCTGACAGAGCCTGAGCTGATTAAACAATGTATAGAGGAGTGTAAAGCAAGAATAGAAATTGGACTTCACTACCACATCCCGTACCCAAGGCCTGTAAGTAAAAATCTTCTGATTGTGAATCAGTTACAGGCAAAGCTTGAAAAATTAGAATATTGTGCAAATGTTCACTTATTTCAGTAAGTCAATTCAAAAGGTGAAACTAATATATGAGATAGACTCTTTACATGCCAAACGAGATATGCCAAGCCTTACTTTGGTATAATTTTGACGATGATGGCGTACAGCTTATGAAAACCCTAAATTCACAGTCTCAGTAAATTAGAATGTGAAAAGATTCCCTATTCACAGTAGTGCATCAAGAGCCACCACGCACAGAGGGATCCTGGACATGGGCTTTAAATGTCGTATTCCTCTTGTTAAGCTGCTCCTGAACAACAAACAACACCAGAAGCGTCTTACCTGGGCTACAGAAAAAAAGAACTGGCCTGTTGCTCAGTGATCCAAAGTTGTCTTTTCTGATGAGAGCAACTTTTGCATCTTGTTTGGGAACCAACAACCCAGAGTCTGGACGAAAGAATGGAGAGGCACACAATGCACGATGCTTGAAGTCCAGTGTGAGGTTTCCACAGTATGTGTTGATTTGAGGAGCCGTGTCATCTGTTGGTGTTGGTCCACTGTGCTTCATTAAGTCCAGGGTCAACGCAGCCATCTCCCAGGAGATTTTGGAGCACTTCATGCTTCCTTCCACTGATGAGCTTTATGGGGATGCTGACTGCTCTGCCAGAGTAGCCTGATCCCCGCACACACTCTGGAGAAACTGGAAGCAGAGGTGTAAAATGGCGGCAAGGAACCTGCTTGGAAAGCTCTTAACAAGCAAACCCCCCAAGCCATTTTGGCTCCCTGACCTGCCAATCCAGGACTCTCTGGGTCGCTTCCATGGCTGCCTTGTTAAAGCTTCTCACAGGAACAAGCTAAAGATGGCTAGGGTGGCCCAAAAAGGGGTAGAGCTACCGACAACATAAAAATGGTTAAAATTGTCAATTTATAGTTGTCAGGGTTGTTGCATTGAATGGATGTGAACTAATATATTTTTAATGAATTGGTGATTTACAATGAATATCACTTTTTCATTTTTTTAATCTACCATTGATCATTTGTAGCTCCTTCCTCCATGTATTTCCAAAAGTAGAAGCCCCTAGAAACAGGACATTGGAAGCAAAAACAAATGGAAAGATATTCCTTCTGGTTCTGCCTTTTTTTCAGTGTTAGCATCTGGTGTCTTTTATTTTTTTTGTTCTCTGTATGCACAGATTCACTTGCCTCCCATGGGACTTGCTCAGCAGCAGGGACGTGCCTTCCAGCGTCAGGAGAAGCTAAGGAAGTTTTCCAAGCCGGTGTACTTGAAATCCTATGACGAAATTTCATAATCTGGCTACCACTGCCTATATCATCCTAGACTGCTTGAATGATGCACTTGATTTCACACCCACAAATGTAGATGAAACGGGTATGGTTAGCCCTTGGTGATGCTTTCATCAAGGCAAAACGCCCACTTGGATTTGGTACAAGTCAACCGCTGATTCATCAATAAAAGTAAGGAGCTTTGCAATTAGGTATGAGCAATGTCTGAGAAGTGTTATGTTGAGGATAGCTGTATCACAGACCACAGTGTCCACGAGTGATAGCAGAAAACATGAACGAGTTTTCAATTTCATCTTGCAAGTTTTCTCGGGGGTCAGGAACCCGTGGCCCTCCAGATCTAGTTAAACAACATCTTTCATTAGTCAGATGGACAATGGTTAATGGGAGTTGTAGTCTAAGAACATCTGCAGCAGCCTCACATCCCAGATTAAAGATACTGTATACATTGAGGCTGCAATTCTATCCTTGTTTATCTTACTCAGGTTTCATTGGCGAGGCAGGATGGTGTAGTGGACTGTCAGACTAGGACTCAAGAGGCCTGCTTTTGAATCCTTGCTCACCCATGAAAACACACCAGGAGTAGCAACCACTCCTTAAATATTGCTAAGGTTGCCGTAAGTCGGGAATAACTTAATTGCACATACAGTACCAACAACAAAGTCCCATTGAATTCAGTTGTAATAACTCAGAGGGAAAACATCCAGGACTGCACCAAGGTATTGTTGAATGTTTTTCAGATTCTTGGTCCCAGTAGCACTTCTAAAAACAGGGAAGATGTTCTTTTAAAGCAAGCAGCTTTTTTTCACCACAGTGGCATTGCTTCTGGCTGACTTGGCAATTAATACAGCTCAAATTGAGCCCTGTCACATGATAATAGACCAGAGCTTAGAAGTGTTACATTTGTACTACAAATCCCAGAGTCCTCTGGCCAACATGAGCATCGGCTAAATTGGCTAAGATTCTGGGATAGTGTAAGTCTTGCATTTAACGAGGCCAGGATCATCTTTCTTCTGGGACATTTTGAAAATACAGCAGCTGTGTTCTTCTATCCTTTCATCAAATTTGTCTGGGCAGGGCTATTAAGACTTGTTCAGGTATTTTATGTTACGGCAGAACTGTTTCTTGATTTTTTTCTTTGTGGAAACCACTTAATAGTGAGCTTATTGAATTATTCCTGCCAAGCAGCACAGTGATAAACCAGTCTCCATGCAATTGTTGCTTTTGTACTTTTAAATCTCACTGACCGACGAGCTGTTTAAGGTATATATTATCCTTCAACTACACTTGGTGCTTATTTAAATACCTTCCTTTAAGCTCTGTGCTTGAGTCAGCAAAATGCTTGAACACTCTGCACTGCAACGGATAGATATGGTAACTGAGCTGGCATGATCAGGGACTGCACAGCCTCATCCGCTGAATGAGCATTATGAACAGGATACAGCACAGGCTCGGCACTGGTAGAATTGGTTCTGCAGGAAAATTCATTAGATGGCCCCAGGCACTCATAAAGTGCATGTGCTGTAGACATGACAATGAAAATGCCTCTGAAATGGTCAGTACCTAAGCATATACAAATACCCTGCTCTATTTAAGCACTTCCATCCTGCTTTATCTAATATCCAAGCAGGGGACCACCAAGGCCTGTCCCTTTCACTGCTTCCTTCTGTGGAAAGCAATGAGTTCCCAGATAAGAAGTGCCTGTTTGTACCATAGGCCAGCTCTGTCCAAGCTGGTGCCCTCCAAATATGTGAGTCTAGTGTTCCCTCATTCCAGCAGCTATGCAGGCTAGAGATCATGGGAGTTGTGGTCTAACACAGGGGTGCCCAAACTTTTTGTAAGGAGGGCCAGATTTGGTGGCTGAGAATGTGTCAGGGGCCGGTTGCTCCCTGACCCTGCCACCCCACTGCAAGCCCCACCCACTAAACCATAAGCCCCACCCACTGACCCCTTGCAACCCGACCCGCAGGAAGGAAGGTGGGGACCAAGGGAGGGAGGGAGGGAGGTGCAAACCAAGAGAGGAAGGAAGGGAGGTGGGGAACAAGGGAGGGAGGGAAGAAGCTTCTGCTCACTGGCCGGCCAGCCGGCCCAGCCCCTCAAGCTTCCCGGCGGTGTCCGTGTTGGCAGAAGATTTTTTTAAAAAACATGGGGCGAAGGAGGGAGAGGGAGGGGCAGGCCAGCCAGCCGCGGGCCACTCAGAATGGCCTGGCGGGCCAGATTTGCCCCCCCCCCCCGGGCCGGACTTTGGGCAGGCCTGGTCTAACAGATCTAGGGCATATCAGCTCGGGGAAGGATGGTTTATATAATAAGGACAAACTCTCATGCAAAGATGGGGACGAACGGAAAAACATTTCTGATGAATTTGGCCAGTTCATCAAAATTCATCAGTTTGTACTCATCACAAATTGAGTCCCCAATGAGTATGAATGGATATATTTTAAGTACTTTTTTATTCATTAATTCACTGGGTTATAAAAGTGCCCCCTGGACACCTAGAGACACCGAAGGAAGCATACCCTGACTCTCCTCTACAATCCCTCCAAGTTTGGTGAATATTGGATTTCCCCGACCTAGTTACTAAAAGGCACTTTCATGTGGGGACCACTTTGGAGGTGTATAACTCACTAGGTACTGTGTGGAGAACCTTCTTGCAGCTGCCTCGAATTTTCCACCATTCACCTTCTGTGGGTGTTGCCTGGTGTTAGTATTATGAAAGCAAGAGAACATCATCCAAGCTACTGTCTCCATACGATGCATACTTCTAGGTGCCTTTGTCAGGCTTTCCCATTCTTGCCTTTTCTTCAAATGTAATCTGCACTTAAACATTATAACCTTTCCTCAGTAGCATGAACATTTGTTAAAAGCTTGGAAATTGTGCTTTTTAGACAAAATCAAGGACTTCCGAGTACTGTATTGAAGTCCTAGTTCCAATGTAGTTCCTCCAAGCTGTTGATTATTTTGCATTTTCCAGCTCTACAAGATCTTGTTTAAGTTCAAGGAGGCTCTGGCACTTGTCTCTTTTGCATGGTCTCTGTCAGGGCACACCCTTCTGAATCATCCTGAGAATGAGCAGACTACTAGGAATATATGTTAAAACACTGTGAAGGAAGGAGACACTTCTCCATCTAAAATACAAGATGGTTGTAAAAGAAGAGAAAGTACAATGATTGACGGTGCCAAAAATCTAAATACTGTGTATTTTTGTGTCTGCTTTTAAAGGACACTAATTATAGAGAGTAAAACATTTAATGGGGAGTGCTATCACATTGGTGTTAATATAAACAATTCAGTCATCAAGTTGGCAAAGTGCAGCTACCCCTCGGTTTATCCAGTGTTTCTGGGGCAGATCAGAAGGAAGCTCAATGGAGAGAACATAATTGGTGGAGTGGCCAGTAGTAGACAAGGTTCCTCTCCTGGCGCTGGTTTTATAGACAGGGCACAAGTAAATCCTTTCATGCAAGAATTTGGAACTCTCTCCTGGTTTCAACCAAATAATGGGCAGAGCATCATAAAGGATTTTGGGGAAAGATTCGCCAATCTGCATGGTTTCCCTGTCCCATCGGGCCCCTTCCAAAAACAGCCCTTTCACATATGCCCCATCTTCAGGCATTTGCTCCATACTGTGCTCTTGTTTCATCACCTGCATAGAAAAAAAAGAGAGAGAGAAGAAGTGGTGGCATATTAAAACATGGTCTGAATCTTGAGGGAAGAAACACGACACCCATGGGTCTAGGCATGGGAGCGACATGGTGCCTCCAAAGGCCCTGAAATTGGACTTGTTTCACTTGTAAGTAAAACTCAGCTTAAATCTGGGTGATACAAATACTCATTTTAAAATAAGGGTCTTATATGCTCCATCTTTCTCTTTTTGCCTGATACTCCCACAACTAATTTCATAGCAGTAGAAAGGCAGCTCTCTGTCAAGCATCTCAACTAGGTTGAGTTAAAGTCATTGTTAGCAAAATGCTAAAGGACAAGAAGTCTGGCATTTCATTTCATTTCATTTCATTTCAGCAAAAAATAATCCCTGAACCATGAACCAGACCAGCTCAAGAGCCCAGTTCATGCTGGGTTTGTGGTTCAGTTTCTGCTCATCTCTGTTCTCAGGCATGGAGGTCTCAGGATTCTGGTTCTCCAGCTATGCTTGAGTACCTTCTGCCAGTACTGCTGTTTCCCATGATTTACAAGCAAGCCATCATTGGCCTCTTGGATCATGATAGCAGCCTGAAACAACAGTCTGCAGTAGAGATGGGCACGACTTAGCGCAATTTTCGTTTCCGTTTTCGTTTTTTGTTTTCGTTACGTAACGAAACGAAAAACGGTTCAAAAATGGAACGGAAACGGAAACGAAACAACTAATTTTGAGCCAGTTTTCGTTTTCGTTCCTGGAAAATCACTCGATGGGGCTAAATGGGGAGAAACGAAAAAATTTTCGTTTTCGTTTTCGTTACGATATGAAAAGAAAACGAAAAATTTTGAAAATTAGCTCACGAAAACGGAAACGAAACGAAACGAAACGGACCCCTAGACGAAAACGAAAACAAAAACAAAAACTTTTTCTGAATCGTGCCCATCTCTAGTCTGCAGTACTACTTATTGCATAGTTCACTGCCACCCTAGGGCACATTTTCACAATTATAGGATGCTGTGGGAGGGAGAGAGAGGATAAACATAATCTCTCCATGTCCACCCACAGGCTCATTTGGTTTTCAGTTCCCTGCTCACCCACTCTGGATCTTGCCTTATAAGACCCCAATGATATCCACCACAGAGTTCCAAGCTCAGTTTTGCATATTATAAAAAATCAAGAATGAAATTAGTTAATATACAGTACCTCAAATTCAAATCCAATGTGATCGATTGGGATGGTATATTTTCTGGCATAGTTCTGTGAAACACCCGTCAAGAATGATTGAGTGAAGTAGAAGCCTGATATCCAAAATACATTGGGGGAGCCGTGCTTGATCCATTCCTGGTTTCAATGTAAATTGGCCAACAAATGTATTTTGTTAATGGGAGGAAAAACATACCCAGTGCCCAGGTTCCTGCTATTTATAAAGGTTTATATCCAAATTCATAAATGCTAAGATAAAAGACCCATGAGATGATTAATTCAAAGTTGAGATTGAAAAATCGAAGCATCCAGTTTTATTCTTTTTAGAAAAGCAATTAGTTAGTTCTAAGTAGCGTAGACACCACTTGAAATATTATATTTTCTAAACCTGAGGTTATTTTGGGGTTTGATGTTAGGTTTACCAGTGACATAAGACATGTGGACTATGTCATCTGTTGCCCATCAAAACATCTGACACATGAAACATGTTTGTCTTTTAAAAGCCAGAAAGCTGATTTTTTTGTACATTTACTGGAGCAACTACTATCACTCTGCAGTCTATTATGATAATTCATGTGCAAATGTTCTGGGCAAAGTGTAATAACCTACCTGGAAAAAGGCCAGTCGCATGAGCAGATCAGATACATAACTCCCCAGAGGCTTCAGCGATGGGTAGGATTTGGCTGCCCACATCGCTGGCACTTTGCCCACCAACATGCTGTTGAAAACATCCTCAAGTTCTGAAGACATCAACACCAGGCCTTTAATGGCTTTGCCAAGGTTGATGAGGCTGCTCCGAACAACCTCTGTGAGCCTAAAAAGGAAAGCAGGGAAGGACTTGGCAAGAATCCCAAGTCTGAAGACTTGGTTTTTTTCATAATGTTACTATTAACCCTACTCAGAACTGCAAAAATATATATATATATGTGTTTTTGATTCTCATTTCTGGAGTGCTCTAGCCGATCCTGACTCAAAACTTCAGAGAGTTGTAGTAGTAAAAAATGGCGACTTTCCCAATTTCTAATTCTATCCTCTGCTGGTTTCCTGTTGAGGACAGGGGTTACTTTTAGCAGAATGCTCTCTTTGAGTCTCTCTTTCTGTGTTCTGCACCTGGATATCAAGGGCCAAGCCTGCAGCACCACTTCGAGGGAGAGGAACAGGCATATGGAGTTAGTGTACTTTCATCATTTGTTCTGCTGTCTAGAAATAACTGGAAATGCAAACTGTAGCATCTGAAAAGCCCCATTTCAGCTGTATGCAAATCACATAGCTCTCAGAGTCTGGAGCAGATTCAACATGTTCTGTGGTGGCTCAGCAGGCTAGAGTACTGAAAACTGTTGGCAACAAAGTCAGCAGCTCAGCGGTTCAAATCCCAGGTGCCACGCAGTGGAGTGAGCTCCCACTATTAACCCCAGCTCCTGCTAACATAGCAGTTAAAAAGCATGTAAATGCAAGCAGATAAATAGGTACCGCCACAAAAAGCGGGAAGGTAACACAGTGTTTACTTGCAGCCATGCCAGCCACATGGTCACGGACTTGCACAACACTGGCTCTTCAGCTTGAATACGGAGATGAGCAGCACCCCTAGAGTCGGACACAACTAGCACACATGTGAGGGGGGAATCTTTATCTTTACCTTTAAAACTGTTATGAAACAAACCACATAAATGGGGGAAAGAGTATGGAATTCTGTGTTCCAGATAGTTAGGTTGGCACTGTCTCCAACAAAGCTCTAGGGCAAGTATTTTCCTGTTCAAGAGAGGCATTTGCTGCATGAGTTTAATGCATAGGGTACTGTACTATACTGTATAGAGTTGTGTTATATCCTATTATTTGTATGAATTATTTTAATTGTCATTATTAACCTTTAGTGAAAAATAAAATCAAGCTGGTAACATTTTCTCAGTGCTAGGAAAGGACCCGGGAGGTGTGTGGTGAGTGTTCTGGGCAGCTGAGGGGGGGGGGGGTGACTGGCCACCACTGGCCAGCGATGTTTCGTGGTTCATACAAAGTGTCCAGCTTTAGTTGCGTTACAACACATCTAGAGGGCACCAGTTTGGATAGAGGCTACATTATGTTAATGTAAAACTTATCTGGAGCTTAAGACCCATGGCTATATACAGTATCACTTTTCAGCATCTACTATTATTGCAGGGAATGGAGAACAAGACCAGAATCCCACCTGTTGAACCTGATCAGCTCTTGCCTAAGAACTGTGTTCATGGACTCCTCATACAGTACAGGGTACTTTTCCATTACCATTTCTAAGTCAAAATCTTGTGGTAGCTTGGAGAGGATATCCTGTGCCAACTCCTCAACAGTCTCCTGAAATAAGAAGATTGCATCATCCAGAAGAGGAATAATCTTGAAAATAATATTATTGTTGCTATTTCCTAAACAAAGAACTTCACATCTTCAGGCTTTATTTTTTTAATGTTGCTATTGTAAATCTTATTTTAATTTTACCTGTTCACGTGCCACTTATGCTTAACATGCACATCTCAGTAAAAAACAACATAAAACTGCAGGTTTGGCTTCTTCCTCCAATGTATAATGTGCAAAGAGCTAAACCCCAAAGGAATGTATACAAATGAATGTGGATCATTATCCATTACATTCGACATATACAAATGTACATTTTAATAAACACCTGCATGCACCAACTCTGTACAACATATATATACTGTACCACACTAGAAGATAGACAAAAGAGAAAACAAAATGGATAAGACAGAGAGAAAGAGACCAGCGAAACGTGAATCCACCAGCACTAACCCACTGGCCTTGGAAGATATTCCTTACCTTCACCATGTCAAGTGACATGTATTGTACATTGGAGATTGGAGGAAGCCAGGCGTCCTTCAAAATCATGAGCAGGCAAAGAGTTGCTCTGGGACCAGAAACAGCCCCCAATATTGTTTTTGTACGCACACAACCCAGCTCACCCCAGAAGGGATTCAACTTTGAAAAAGGACACAGATTCCTAACTGCACTGTTTAATAATATGTATGTAATTCACACAGAGGCTCGCAGTTCTCTTATTTTCCCAAAGATGGAAATGCACAGTTGTTGCAAGTAGAGATGGGCACGAATTTAAAAAATGGTGTTTCATTTGTTGTTTGTCGTTTAGGGGGGTCCGTTTCGGTTCGTTTCCGTTTTTTGCAAATTTTTGCAAAAATATCGTTTTCGTTTTTGTTCATTTTGTTACCGTTTCGTTACCATTTATTTCAATTTTTTGTGATTTTTAGCATTTAAAGCAGTTCCATGTATTGCCGTAATGAAACGGACAACAAAATTTCTGGTGTTTCTGTTCGTTTCGTTTCATTTTAGAGACGGAATTCGTTTGTCGTTTCGTTGCGTAACGAAACGAAAAAACAAAAATGGAAACGAAAAATTGTTTGTTTCATGCCCATCTCTAGTTGCAAGGAAAGGAATGACAGAGATTTTTCTTTCTTTCTAAAATCTAGTTTTACTTGCTAATGCACTGGAAATCTACTAGAAAATGCTAACCCTTGCTAATTACTGCAGATCACCCAGCAATCTACCAGTAGATCCCAGATATATCTTTTATTTGCTTGCTTTAGTATTGCTTTCAAATGCAGGCATTGTGTGGTCTTCTTTACCTGTGGAGATTTACCACTTCCTCCTGCTTGTCGAGGCAAAGTTAACAAGATGCCATTAAAAAGCAGGTTTGTCTCTTGGTTATCTTTTGTTATATCAGCATTCTCGTGAAGCCCAAATACTTCCGGATGAGTGGTAATAGGCAGACTTCTCAAATAATCAATGTAAGACTGTAAAGAGGCAAGGCATAACAAACACGGTTATTAAAACACATACAAAAACATTCCATAAAGGCTCAGAAGAGCATGAGTGTTGATAGCAAATTTAATCCCTTGGCCCTGCTGCAAACTAGCTTTATTGTGCTACCTCACTAAACTGTCATCAGGAAGCAGTGATTCCATCAAAAAGGAACAGAGGATAACGGGAAGCAGAAATTCAGATTTACAGAAAGACCAGCTCCATCGGGATGTTCCTTTTTTCTATATAATGATCATTCAACAACATGTGCTGCTCAGGTTAACTTTTTCCTTTTCATCACTTATTTTATGTCACATATTTCAAATTGTAAGTCCAAATTGATATTTTTCAAAGTTGTATCTCAGCTGTTGTGTCAGTCTTCATGTCTGAAAAGCACGGCAATCAATTTTCCAATAAACAAATAAAATAAATGCATTTTAACAACCTGCAGGTTTACTGAATAGTTCTCATTATATCGGTAAGAATCATAGAATCATAGAGTTGGAAGGGACCTCAAGGGCCATCCAGTCCAACCCCCTGCCATGCAGGAACCCCTATCACAGTATTTCAGACAGGAGGCCAACCAACCCCTGCTTAAAAACCTCCAAAGAAGGAGCTTAGTAGAATAGTGGTTAGACTATACCGACCTAGTTGGACTAGGACTTGTGAAATCTATGTTGTACATTCCACTAAACAACTAAACCATGAAGCATACGAGGTAATCCGAGGCCAGTCAACCTCTACATCCTGATCTACCTTACAGGGTAGATGGTAAGATAAACTGAGGAAGAGGAAAACCATGTGTGCCACCTTAAGCTCACAGGAAGAAAAGCAAGATATGTATGCAAGAATTAAATTCAGCCTCATTTTTTTCACTCTCTAACCTGGTATGTCTCACAGGGTGGTATATAATATTCCCCCCCTGGAGAAAGTTTATAATTTTCTTCTGTTTCCAATTCTTTGCAATAGACAATAGAAAGAAGCGAGAGAAGGAGACGTCTGTCTTTGTCATCAGTTACTCTTCCACCATAGTTACATTCTCCTAGGAGAACAAATAGAATGGAATGAAAATGATATAAAATTGTACAAGGCAATGCCTTGTATGCCTTCAAATAAAATAATGGTATAACAGTAGTCACAAAGTAAACGGGCTCATGATGGAAGACAATTTGGAAGGATTTGACACTCTAAATTAACATTTCGTCAACAGAACAGCACTTAACCTCAAACATTTGCAAATTCTGTGGCTTTACAGAACATTTTAGAGAAATAAAGTGCACAAAAACCGTGCACAAATATTAAAATGTATACATATAGGTAAATGTGCATATACAAATAATAAACAAAGATGCATTAGTCAGTAGAGGATGCATAAACTAAATAAAATGTGTAAATAATAAACTTACATTAGGAAAAATGGGCCAAATATGCAGAAACTTCCACAAAAGGAAAAAGCACAGAAAGGTGCAATAAAATACAGATAAATGATGTTAAAAATATAGATGGGATTCAGAGACACAGATAAAAAAAATCAAGAGATTTTCATACCCTTGCCAGACAGACCAGATTGGGCTCGGATTTGAGCATTTAGAGTACACAGATGGGACACTTTAAAACAGGAATCTTACAGGGTTGTTAGAATGAGACGACAGCATGCCAAGATGAGTTATGTTGCTGCCACAGTCACAGTATGGTATCACCTCCTGTTCCATGGTGGGCTGCTGGGTGAATCAGAAGCAGCATACTTCACTGCATTTTGGGATGTGCCAAGCTTGCTTAGGCAATAGAGGGAGCTGGCTACATCACATACACAAAGCTCTCTCTACAGCTGCTTTATTGCTGTCTCCCAGAATTGGCCACCTGAAGGACCAGTGATAGGACCAGAATTCCTTATATGTTCAACAATGGTTGAACATTACAACTAAATGCAACTGCTGTATGTACTTACCTGTAAGGTACGTTAGGGCTTCAAAGGGGGTTTCTTTGTATTCATTCAAAAACATCTGGATCTGCCTCATACTGATTCTGAGATCCGATTCATTAAATTCATATGGGATGTTCCAACCTGTTTGGGTAAAGGGGAAAGACGCTAAATTCACATTATAGCAAAGCTTTGTTCTGAAAAGAACATAACTGGCAGTTATAATTAAGGAGCTTAATTAACTAAGACAATGCCATATCATCAATAAAGCTTTGGCATCAGTATTAAAGCCAAGTGGGAGATATTTTGTCTTCTTAATTAGTTCTTCAAAGAACCTGTGCATTACAGGCCTAACACTCATCCATACTGCTGCTGTTAAATATTACTTATGTGACCCTTAGCTGTCATTTTAGAACTGCCAAACTCAAAAGTAAACAGTGCATTTATTGGGGGGGGAGGAAAAGAAAGCAGCGCTTTGAGCGAACAGAACAGCAGATGTCTATGGCTACCAAGGGATTTTGAATGACAGATTCAAGTTTATTACCATATATAAAATGCTTCAATCTGTTTTTCACGGTGCCTTTGGCAGGAAAAAGACAGCCGAAGGACTGACATATGTGAAGAAACTTTCAGTAAAAATCAAACCCTACGTTCCTTAGAAGAAGAAGATGGCCAACTGTATATCTGTTATGCAGGGATGATTTACACATGGGGTAAATTCCAGGGCACAGATGGACACAATCATGGCTACAATGGTTGTACCATTATTATTATTTTGGTACAAGATCAGAAGCCGTTTTCAATATCAGGCTAATCCATGTCAATCCACCAGAGTCATTATGAAACATTTTGGTAACTGAGGGCGTTTATACACGACCCCTAAACTCTGGGGCAAATGGCTCCCAGCTCCGGAGCTTAAAAATGTTTCCCCACCAGCTCCGGAGTTTACAGGAAATTAAGTGCGACCACGCCCACTTTAGCACGTCCCAGCGCACCTTTCAAGTACCTGCTCTCTGGAGGTGAAAATTCCTTGATGCGGTGTAACGATAGTGAGTGCGGGGCTCTCCTCGCTTCTGTTTGTTGCTTTTTCGGCTCCCACCCCTTTAAGAGCTACTTAAGAGACTGGAATGTTGCCACGGCAAGAGCGAGAGGCAGAACGGAGGTGAGCCACGTTCTTTTCTTCCTTTTTTTTCTCCCTCCCCTCACGCAGACAGGAGCAAGGAAGTGGGAGGGGTGGGGACACAGGAAGAGCGACAAGCCCCTAAGATCTCTGGTCCGAATTTAAGTGGCCAGCGGATCTTAGGGGTTGTGTGAAAAGGCTCTGAGTCAAAGAGCAAGTTACGATTTCCACTGCAAGCATGCATACTGCCCATTTCCATATATAACATCCGAGTGCACTGACTTTGGGAGCTCAATCAGACTTAAACACAAGCCAAAGGATACTGTCGTCCACTGCCCCTGGAAACAACAAACTGGTTTAGGAAGCATGTGACGGGCTAGCCTTGATGGAGGGGTCTGGAGGAATGGTTGAGGGGGCTGCTACAGCAGCATCTGTTACCAAAGGCAGTAGCTCCACCATGCTTTATAGCAAGGTTCATACATACTGTTTGCAATTCTGGTGATACTGCATATATCAACTCTAGTGGAGACCCAAAGTTAGGAAACACTGCACTACACCACATTTTAGAGATCTAGTAAAGATATTATCTATCTGTTACTTATGGATAGAATAATAAAGAGTAGGCAATACCTTTACAGATCCACTAAAATCTCACCAATGGATGAGAGTTCAAGTCCTGCAGGTCAGTTCAACAAGTTGAGAACTCCAGAGATTGTGTGTGTGCACTTTTTATTTATGGAAATAAATCAGCGCTTTCTGACTTGAGGCATCAGTGTTTCTTTGCAACCCCCTTGTTGTTTGCAACTTTATAAAACCTTCAAAATGTTGATTAAAAAAAGAAGTCTTCAGAACTTGAAAGTCCATAGACACTTATCAACAGCAGCTGGTTTAATAAAGTACTATTCTCAAGACTTTGCAATGCTGATGACGACTGAAGAGTGTAGATTTGGGACTGTATACCACAGTACAAACTTCATTATTTCAGAAAACAGTAAAGCAATTGCAACTTTACCCAAGGGACCAAAGTTTCTTCTTTCTTGTACAAGAGCATGGAAAAAGCAAAGGCCAAACAGCAGCTTCTGCCAGATTTCTTTCTTTTCACAACTGTTAAAGAATGTAGGATCAGAAACTGGGTCATTGAGATACGACCGAAGGAGATTTGCTCTCAACCCTTTGGGTGGCTCATTGGTCATTTTTATTCCATTCTGTAGAATGCTCACAGGAAACATTTCCGACGGGTAACTTGTCAGCCACAATCTAATGAAGTAAGAAAATAAATAAAATTGTTTATGGGTATAGATGTGACTAACATTTAGAAACAGTAAGTTGTTTCTGTCAAAGTAATACAAATGCAGGAATGGATGATACCTTTATTGGTCCGCTAAAGAAACCAAGAGCTGCCTAGATGCCCTAAGCACATCTGATCTCACTTGATTTCGGAAGCTAAGCAGGGTCGGCCCTGGTTAGTACTTGGATGGGAGACCACCAGGGAATCCCAGGTGCTGTAGGCACCTGGAGTAGGAACTGGCAAACCTCTCCAGTACTCCTGCCAAGAAAACTCCATGGACATGGAGTCACAGAGAGTCGGTCACGACTGTAATGACACAACACACACACACACACACAAAGAAACCAAAACAACAAACAGCTTGCTTTCGATGACAAATCATCTTCTTTTTGCTGTGCTTGACGTTCTTGTGGGTAGCCTTCCCCCGCAGGACTCTTGCAGAGCATATCTATTTCCATCTAAGAAGCAAAACCTGGTCCCAACAATGGCCTCACGACTTTGGGACTTTAATAAAAGCATCTCAGTTTTGGAACTACCCACAAGAACTTGGTGCACAGCCTTAAAAAAGACAACTCATCATCAAAAGTTGGCTCTGTGTTGTTTGCTTGAATCAGATGATACAACAGTGGTGGGGCTCATTAGTAAGAATGATGAGTCTGCTTATAGGAAAGAGGTACAAGGGTTGACTCAGTGGTGTAAAGAAAATAATCTTATACTTAACACCAAAAAAACTAAAGAACTTATAATTGATTTTAGGAGGAAGAAAGATGTACATTTACCGTTGTACATAAATGGTGAGGAGGTGGAGAGGGTTGGTAGCTTTAAATATCTGGGCACTTACATCTCAGAGGACCTCTCATGACTTGGAGTGATCTACAGTTCTGAAAGGGATGGGTAGATCACTCCAAATCAAAACATTTGTGCTGCTAGAACTTGATTCAAACCAAACAGTGCTAAAGGCAATCCCAATAGCAAGCTATATGCCTATCTGGATGTACCATAAGTTAAAATATTCATTTATAGAGAGTCATTGATAGGAAGGCAGGGACCTGGCCTGAGTTATCTTATGCATCAGATCTTCAACACACTGGCACACACGAAAAACAGCTTTAGTGGCTCTTGTGCTCAAGTCTAGGTTACATCCTGCTTGAATTATCATCATCATCATCATCATCATCATCCAAAATGGATTTTAAAAAAATCTTTCACCTTACTATGAAGATCCTACTATTATTAATTCATAGCCATATGACCAATTTGCTTGCCTGCTACCATAATTAACAAACATTACTATAATTTCCATGTTTCATCAAGAATTCTTTTAAACAGATCCCCAAAGTTTACTAGCCTGCCATCATCATCCTTACTAACACTACCACCATTTCCACCAGCTCTTCCTTCCAGTTTATATTTATATAGTTGCAGCTTTATGTTTTGTCATTATCATAGTTTGATGTTTTCAGGTGTTATACTAATGTAATACAGTATATGGCTTGTCATTATACAGTAACAAGATTTTTGTCGCCTCCATGGATAATGAAAGGGGCATACTATCAGTTTCCACCTGAATTTAACATGCGTGTTCTCAGGCACAATGATTTCTTCACAGATTTTTTCCAAAGCAGGCATCCAACTGGTTGCAAGATGGCAGTTTTGCAATACAACCCAGGTCCCATCAACAATAGCTTGATTAATCATCTTGGCTGCAATTGGACCTTGCCCTTGTCCAAGAGAAATTGTCTGAATGTTTTCCATGCCAAGGTCTTCAGCAAACTTCAACAAGCCTGGAGTAAAAAAAAGATACTTAAAAACTAAATCACAACCTTCTATTGTGTCACCATAACATGCTGGATGCCTTCAAAAGAGGATTGGACAGATTCCTGGAGAAGTCCATCACAGGTTACAAACCATGATGGAGATATGTAATCTCCAGTCTTAAAACTGGGGTACTTCAAGGGCCAGGTGCAAGGGAGTGGTATCAGGAGACAGAGATCTAGTCTCGTGCGCTCCCAGACGCATCTGGTGTGGCCACTGTGAGATACAGGAAGCTGGACTAGATGGGCCTTTGGCCTGATCCAGCACGGCTCTTCTTATGTTCTTAACCTTGGGCATTCCAACACTCTATCAATGGAACACAAGCTCTGACAGTCTCCCAAACTGGCAAAGGTTCCAGTGCAGGTCTAGAGGCACACTGAAGGGGATCCAAGGGACAGCTTGGTTAAACATGCAGAAGGTCATCACCAGGTAGCTGGTCACCTGGTGATAAACCTACCATAGCAAGTGTGAACTCAATGAGAACCAGCTTTGGTAAAAGAATTTCCATGCTCCAATGATATCGGAGAGCTCAATGATAACCATAATCTTAGAACTGCAGATCTGGAAGGGATCACTGCATCCATGTTAAGGAGGCACATTGGGCACTGAACTCCCAACCTCTGGCTCCGCAACAAGATGCCTAAACCACTGAGCTATCCAGCCCTTCTAGTTAAAGTATGCTTACAAAAAGGCATAGCATTTATTTAAGAACTAGTAAGCCTATTTTAAAAACTCAAGGCTGAAACTAAAAACAAACACATTTTCAAATGCTTTCTTGGGAACAAGTTTCAATTCAAGAAACCTGTTATTCTTAAAGTAACTTATCAAGGAGATAGCATTAAGGCTTGTCTTAGCAAGGATATGATATGTTGAACTGGCAAAGGGAGTTTGTCACCTCAGCACATAACAATGTCCCTTCCCTGGAAAGGATGGGTAGCTTTGCTTTCCTAATAGACAGTTTCAACATAGAGCCTTTTCACACGACCCCTAAGATCCGCTGGCCACTTAAATTCGGACCAGAGATCTTAGGGGTGTGTCACTGTTCCTGCGTTCCCACCCCCTCCGCACTCCTGGCTGCTGGCTGCGTGAAGGGGAGGGAGGAAAAAAGGAAGAAAAGAATGCCGCTCACCTCCGTTCTGCCATCCCGGCACTGCATTCAGATCTCTTAAAGGGGCGGGGGGCAAAAAAAGAACAAACAGAAGCAAGGAGAGCCCGGCAGTCACTACGTTATATCCGCATCAGGAATTTTCACCTCCGGAGAGCAGGTACCTGAAAAGTGCGCTGGGACACACTTAGGTGGGCGTGGTCGCACTTAATTATCTGTAAACTCTGGAGCTGGTGGGGAAACAATTTTAAGCTCCGAAGCTGGGAGCCATTTGCGGCGGAGTTTAGGGGTCGTGTACAAATACCCATAGAGCAGCTAGGGCAGTGTTGGTGAAGCTATGGCACGGGTGCCAAAGGTGGCACAAGGAGCCCTTTCTGTGGGCACCTGACATCGTCCCTTCTAAGCCACCTGTATTAAGGTTAAATTGCTGTATTGGCACTTTGCAAAATAATTAGTGGGTTCCGAATTGCAGTTTGGGCACTCGGTCTCTAAAAGGTTCGCCATCCATGAGCTAGGGTATAAAGAGATTTTGATTACTCAGGTAATGAGAACCCCTTTGCAATGCCCAGCTGTATTGAGGCACCTCCCCAGTGTGAAAGAATATCTCTGTGTTTCCTCTTTATATTGTTACCATGGGGCACAGCTGTCAACTCTCTATACAATAAACATTCTATGGCACCAATGGCCTTCATCATGACTCAAAGAACATAAGTACATTGGGGGGCTGGCTGGCCCAAAACCACTCACTGGCACAGACATCTGCCGATTACTTTCGTTAAAAATACTGTACATATATAGTTAATCTAGTTGCTTAAGAAGCTTACCTGCCATTGGATCAGCACCAGGAGACAAGACAAAAATCAGGGGTGCACAGCAATTAGAATCATTGTAACTGCCTGCAAGATCAAACGTAGGAGGCTCAATGTAGATTCTTCCCATATTGTCTGTGATGAACTGCTGGGTTGCTGGAATAATTTTATCTGGCCTCAAACACCGGAGAATAACCATGCGATCAAGACCTGTAACCAGACTCCATTCATCTGGAAACTGTTCTTCATGAGGTTTGGCTGAATCATAAATCCACTTCCATTTCCATACATTTAATTCAACGTGATCCATCAACCCATGTAAGTTTTCGAGGCTCGAAGCGCGCACTAATTCAGCCCATGATTTGTCAGTCAACCACTCTGGGGCAGGATTGGGATAGGGGTTGTCAAGAGCAACACCTCCTGTCAATAAGAAGCGCCAAACTTCATCATCGACCTCCCTTTTCCCTTTCATTATCCCTATGGTCAGGAGGAGAGAGAACAGCAGCTTGTCTTTTTCAAACAGGGATCGGCAGACATTATTATAGATGCTTATTGTGAAATGGTCAATGATGTTTTCTATCCTCTCCTCCAACAGGTCACTCTTCCTGCTATTAGCAAGGGACTGGACATAAAGATTAATGAACCAAATCAAGGAATATTGGTACATGGGCTCAATATTCGCCAGATCAGAAATGCAAAAGAAGACCGTGGCAGAATGCACAGCCACAGGCTTGTATCCCATCCGAGTGGCATCTATTTCCATTTCAGTGGCCGTGGCAATTTCCTGCTTTTCTGAGATTTCCTCAGATAGCTCTTTGGAGGAAGAGAGGATTTTAATTGCTGTTTCATCTTCTAGGATGTTTCCTTCTGATTTGGAAAGGACCTCCAGGATTTTATCTTCGATCTCCTTCAGCTGTTTCTTGTTGGCAGCACTCTCCACAATCAGCTTGTTTTTCTTCTCCTCCAGATCAGGTTTTTCCTTCGCAGCTACAATCCCCAGAAGTTGGTCTTGAAGCCCAAGTGGCGTAATCATGAAATTGACCAGACAAACTTTCACAGCTATTTCGGGGAGGTAATGAGGATTCCTCAAACGTGTTGTGATGTAAAGTTTGAAATCTCGTGAAAACTCAATGATGTTTTCTCCTAGTCTCATGTACTCGACTCCTTGCTGTTTGAAAGTAGTCTTCAGCAACACTGGCTCCAAAAAAGCATCAAGTTCTTCACCAATATTTTCAAGCAAGACTGGGGTTCCAAATTGGATAGCATTTTCCAATGCCCGTACATAGTTTGTATCAGACAACTTGATAACAGAAAGTTTATTGCCCTTTTCCATATTTTTGACCCATTTGTTGGCCTGTCCTTGAGGGTCAATCATTAAAGCCCACCTTCTGGAATTGGAAACAATGATACCATTGTCAATTGAAAAGGAATCGATGGGCAATCCTGCAATCTGCCAAGCACGAATCTTGACTGGGTCCCCTAAAGTGTTACTCAGGCTAAAATCATTTGAGCACGGGACTTTCTCCTCCTTGCAGAGCGTTAACCATTTCTGCTGACATTCAAGGCGGTAATCGACTGTAAATGCTCCAAGATAAGCAACCGTACCTGAAGATAATAAGACATCCCCGGTGAGATCTGTGTATCGAACACCCAGCTGGCTCGCAGCCTCAGTCCACCTGTCCTTCTCTCCTCCCAAGCCACTGATCAGTTTCTCAGCCCGTATCAACTTCTGGGAACATATTTCAATATTGTCCTCCAATTCTTTCTTCCGGTTATTCATTTCTTCAAACTCGTCATTCAACGCTTGCAAGCGATCCATCAACTCCTTGAGCTCGGCACGCTTTGTATTCAGCTTCTGCATTTGGATATCAAGCAAGCCTTCTGCCTCCCGAAGGCGTTCGCGTTTTGGAGCCACCACTTTTGCCACACGGTCATAAACCTCCATGGCTCTCACCCATTTGCATAAGCCTTCACAGGCAGAGGATACATTTTTTATGACAGCTGGCTGGAAGTCTGGGTGATTAATAAACCTCTCCCTAATTCTCTTCATTACAGCTGGAGGAATATTATCTTTGTCATATGTCTTTAGGCTCTCAAGAAATTTGAGGTCTCCTAGAACTTTTTTGGAACTCCCCCAGTAGTCTTCTATCATTTTACCTGCATTTCACAGAAGTAAATGAAAAATAAATTAGGAAAAAAACATAGATATTGGGGACGGAAAATACTGTATAAGAAACAGCGCAGGTATATTGGCTAGATCCATTGAGTTACAGCACCCATAGTTTTCAAGTGTAACACAATGTAGAGGACATTACAATTTTCAAAAAATTATACTATAACCTGAGAGTCCTTGCAGAACATTCTGATTGGTACTGTCACTCCAGATCCAGATGAGAATGTAGCCACTTTGCTTTTAAAGCAAAGTTGTGACAACTTTGTTTTGAAAAGGAATAAATGGTGGAATATGGAGAAAAGGGGCAATGTTCCACTTGGTTGTATTTACTTAATTAATCAGTTTTACAGTGGTACCCTTTCAGGTTACAAATAGAAATTATTGGAAATGGGCATGCCTCGGGTTAAGAAAATTTTCAGTGGAATGCCCCAAGTTACATTCTTTCCATTAGGCATTGTGAAAAAAGTGTATCTGGGATGCATTGTAGCCCCATAGCATGTGGAGGTGTGGGAGGAGTTGGAGCTGTCTTTTCATCACGTTTTGGGGCCATTCTGGACATTTTGCAGTGGGTTTTGGAATTTTTGAACTTTTTTGATGCATTTCTCAAGCTGTGGAAAGGTAGGGAGCTGATCCTTCATTGCTTCCTTGCCTGTTCTGTGCATTCTGCATTGTGTGGGGGTGCGGGGGGGGGAGGTTGACTTTTTTGCTTTTTTCTGATCTCTGGAACGGGTTAATTGGTTTTCAATGCATTCCTATGGGAAACCATGCTTCTGTTTACAAATTATTCAGATTATAAAACATCTCGGAGAACACATTAATAAACTGTGGTACCACTGTATTTACTGTATTCTCCCTTGTTACTAGCAAAGGATACTGAAGTTAGAAACACAGACTCATGTAGTTGGAAGATGCTATGGAACCCCTTCTCCATGCAGGAATACAAATCAAAGGATATTTGCCCGGCGGTTGTATAAATTTATCTTGGAGAAATGTTGAAGCTCTAATTACCTCTCAAGGTAACAATTAGGATTTTTTTCCCTGGTATCAGCCAAAATTTGGCTTCCTGTAACTTGAGACCATTGTTGTGTATCCTGCACTCGGGGTGATTAAGAACCACTGAGAAAAGGAAGTAATTCACAAGAGTCATAGATTGATAGAATAATGAAGTTGAAAGGGGCCTATAAAGCCATTGAGTCCAACCACCTGCTCAAGACAGGAATGCAATTCAAAGGATATCTCTCATGTAGTTGTCTACGTTTCTCTTGAATGCCTCCAGTGTTGGAGTACTCACCAACACTTGTGGTAATTGGTTCCATGGCTGTACTATTCTAACAGCTAGGAGCTTTTCGTAATATACAACCAAAACCTGGCTTTCTAATGAGGAATACCTTGACTATTTTGCTATCAGTCTCCAGCTGCAATCCTGCCCCACCCTCTTGTACTTCACATTTGTCTGATGCGTCATAGTCTTTCAGTTGGAAAAACACAGTGCTAAAATAGCAATTGAACACTTCTGCCTTTTCTCTATCATCTGTTATTACTTTCCCATCTCCACTGAGTAGCTGAGCCATTGTTTCTTTTGTCTTTTACTACACACAAAAAATAATGTTTTTGCTTCTTTTAGTATCTCTAGTGGTCCTCAGCTCATTCTCAACTTTTGCCTTGTTAAAGAGTGCAGTTTTTGACTAAACTACGCACCAGATACTTCTCACATTACAAGGGCAGTGCTTCTGACCTTATGCCAAGAGGAAATGGTTATCTGCATTATAACATTGTTTCAGAATAAAGTAAGGGATTTTTTAAAAAGATTTGGAGACTAGTAAATAAATGGCAAAAGTCATATTCAGGGACTCTGGAAGATTTTGCACATTCTTGGTCTTCATCAAAATCATTTCTAAACCTCTAGTTAGTTCTTGAGTTAAAATGAATGATGAAGGAGGTATTGTGTTGATATCCCAATTTTTGCCTCTTTGCTTTAATTAATAATTATCAGCCCATTCCACCAGGCTGTGGCACAGCTTGAGGGCAGGAAGAGGTGCCAGTCCACCTGCCCAGCTGGAAAGATGCTTCTTTTTCCTTCCTGGTCTCTCCCTTCTTTCTTGCTTTTGTACTAGGTATGTCTGTAAGTGTGTGTTAACTATAAGAAAGCTGCAATGGAAGCCCTCTTAGCTGAGAAGTAGAGATGGGCACGAATCAAAAAAATGGCATTTCGTTTGTCGTTTGTTGTTTGGAGGGTCCGTTTCGGTTTGTTTCCGTTTTTCGTGAATTTTTGTAAAAAAATTTGTTTTCATTTTTGTTCGTTTCGCTACCATTTCGTTACCATTTATTTCAATTTTTTGTGATTTTTTAAAGGAGTTTAAGGAATTCACTCATATTGCAATAACAGAAACGAAACGCACGACAAAATTTCCGGTGTTTCTGTTCGTTTTGTTTCATTTTGGAGACAAAATTCGTTTGTCATTTCATTATGTAAAGAAATGAAAAAACGAAAACGAAAACGAAAAATTGTTCGTTTCGAGCCCATCTCTACTGAGAAGCATGGGGGGATGCATGGGTTTCATATAAAGAACAAATATATCCACAAAACAGCACATAGTCAATGAACCCTCCATGGCCACAGAATTGGGTTGGGTTGGTTTCATTTCATTTTACCGCTTCCACTTGGATCCGGCTTTCTTTCTGGTTTGATCCCTTTCATGACACAAATGCTCTCCATGACAAGCTTAACAGGTCCTGGAGGATTCTGCATGGATTTCACGAGGGAGATATCCGAAGGATTGAGGGTATCGAGAGCAGAAAGGGCAGCTTCTAGAGCTGGCATGGCTTCAGCAAGGTCACCCTCGCATTCTTCCTGAAATCACATCAAGCGTAACCCAAAACACTGTAGGCACCATACATCTAAAATGAAACAGTAATCTATCTACGGATAGCTATTTTCTTTCATCTTGCCATAGATTTTAAGACATTTCTTTTGCAGACAGCTGACAATACATGGCATGATTTTTTCCCCAACCCTATGGCTTCAGAGTATCATATTTAGACAGCAGTTGGATTCTAATCTAGACCTAATCTTTTTAAACTCTTTTTGACATCTAAGTAATCTAGTTACTTTTTTTTGACATCTCTTAGAAATTCCTAACTAGTATGCCCACTATCTGGCTGACTGGGAAACTCTGTGCTGTAGTCCAAAAATGTAACTATTCCAGGCTTGCTTCTAACCTAGGTGAAAAGGATCTAGCCCAAGTCAAACAAATCAGCAGAGAAAGTTCTGGAAGAGCTAGGCCACAGGTGGGGAGATTTTGCCACTCTTGATGTTTGTGAGCATATGAGAAAACCATAAATTGTGTAACCCAAAATATTTGGAAACACAGACACATTCTCCCAGCTCTGAATGTGAAGGAGTTCCCTCCTCATTCCAGACGTAGAAGCTGATTGTCCGAACCATGGAATCCCATTTTGGTGCCTCACTCAAGATCATGTCTGCCAGACATGAGGGAAGTAGCCTCGTTTAAGGGATATAGGGCAGACAAAAACCAGGTAGGGAGTTATTCTCTCTTTTCAAGCATCTTGAGAAAGTTGCTTCACTCTGCAGAATGTTAAGGCTGAGCTCCTTCAACAGCCACTCTTAAAATAAATAAATAAATAAATAAATAAATAAACTTGTGCAAGGGCCAATCCTGACCCCATAATCCTATATGTCTCAATTAAAATAAAGCTTAGTGTAACACAGAAATGAGGAACGCAGCCAGCAGCCAGGAGTGAGGAGGGGGTGGGAACACAGGAACAGCGACAAACCCCCAAGATCTCTGGTCCGAATTTCAGTGGCCAGCGGATCTTAGGGGTCGTGTGAAAAGGCTGGCTGGTTGGTTGTGAGGCGGGGAGAGAGAGGGAGGCCTAAAACACCATGTGGCTGCTTCTTATCTAGTCCTTGTTTCTGATTCTTCATCTACCAAACTTCAGTGTGGGAAGACCTAACATTAGGATGCGTGGCAAAATTACTTTAATTCCTTGTGCAACAGCTGCAGCTTCGTTGGCCTCTTGCTCATCAGCAGCCACCAACTCTTTCTTAGCATCCACCTCGGCTGTTTCTTTTTCTATGTGAACCATCATCTTCTCTGTTTCTGCAGAGGTTTGAATCAACTGAGGCTGAAGTGCTGTCAGTTCCTTTTGCATAACGGCTACCTGCAGAGGATATCAAGAAATAAATAAATAGCAACCTTTATACAGTTTGGTACGGGGGGGGGGAATAATTATTTCAAAGATCTAGCAAAAGAAAACAACAACAATGATCATAACAGTAACAACAATAAGAACAACAGCAACAGTGAGGTTCAAAGGAGGAACAGCAGTTCAAAGGAGGATTTTGTTTTCCAAAAAAGGGCAGTTTAAAGTAAGTAAATAGGAATGAACATAATACAACTTAGACAACCACATTGTATTGTCAGGACAATTGTGATGGGGGTGCCTGCATGGCAGGGGGTTGGACTGGATGGCCCTTGAGGTCTCTTCCAACTCTGTGATTCTATGATTCTATGAATATTGCTTGTCCTTATTTTGTTTACCATTCAATGCAATGTAGTACCAACTCCCAGATCAGATGTCCATGTTGACGAGGGATGACTATGCTGAAAGAGAATAATGGGTGTTGTAGTTCAGCACATTTGGAAAGCACTAAGTTGGAGTGAGGTGGAAAAGCAGCTGTAATATTGCCACAAATATCTGGGAGTTGAGTCATGGCAACTAGACTTCTTTTATTGTGGGATTGAAACGTTTTGTTACTCATCCAAGTAGCTTCCTCAGTCTTCCTCAGTTCCCACAAGAAAAGAAGTCCAGTTCCATGACTCAATTCCCAGATAACTTCGCCTGGATGACTGAGAATCTCCACAGACACATTGTCCCAAAATAGAATGGAAGTAAGCAGGTTGCATGCACCACCATGCTGCTTGATTGCAGTAAATCAGAGCATACCAGAAAGTCTTGCTTGTCATTATATGTGAAACAGTTGCACCTATATTACATATGTATTCAATTCCATATTATGGAAACTGTTAGATATAGTCACATGTTCTACCTGTTCTAGGCCATACTTACTTGAGAAGCTGCAAAGTCAAGCTTCTGAAGGCCCACAAGATAACGATTTCTCATCATATCAACTTCATGCCTCTTACTATTTAGCAGCGTCTTAAAGGTTAATATCAACTCCAGGTAAGATGTTGGTGTGACATAATTATACCTTCGAAGAATGTTGTAATAGCTGGCTGAGAGTTCTCTCACACTTTCTTGGAAATATTTGCACATGGACACAACTCTGTTGAAGTAGAGATGATATCATCATCATCATCATCATCATCAAACTGCAGAGCTAGAAGGAACCTTATGGATCATCAAGTCCAGCCCCTGCCAAGTTGGCAACCTAAACCACTAAGACAGGCATTTCCAAACTTTGGCTCTCCTGATGTTTTGGACCACAACTCCCAGAATTCCAAGCCTGTATTTCCAATGGCAAAGGACTGTAGGATATGTGGTCCAAAACATCTGGAGGGCCAAAGTTTGGACATGCCTGCACTAAGTTATCCAGCAGTTCCGTTCCATATCATTGAGAAGCTCAAAGAATCCAATTTGTTAGAGTATATCCTCTCTGTGAAAGTTGTTTAACAGCCACTTTGGCTCAGGACATAACTCTCCAAAGGTAGTTTGTGTCATACTATAATTGATTCTATAACATGTGGCAAGAGCTACATCAAAGAATTGTTATGCTGACAGACAGCCATTGGTTCTCATCTTGCAAGTGCTTCAGCAAATGTTCTCTGCACTGATTGCCAAAACTGCTGTTGTAATATTGATTCTAGGAATAGATGTAGCACAACATTAACCATGGATTATTCTTTGGGGACAGTTTAAGGAATTCTGCATGCTAAAGTTCTATCAAGAGTATGAGGAGGAAAAAGCCATAATAAATACAATTAAAGGCCTATCTACCGCACCATTCTGTTTGCACAGTGGCCCAAAAAAGCTCAAGACAAGTCACCAAGCAGGAGACATACAACAGAATCCTCCTGCTCAAGTTCTCCAACATCTGCAGCTGAGAGGAATACTACCTCTGACAGTAGAAATTATACACTATCAGCCACAGCCTTATCCAGCCAACAAGCTTAGGACTGTTCCAGGTAGATCATTTGTTCTCCTTTATGTACTAAATACTGTACTGATGTTACCAGTTTTTTTCCTGCCATCATGCTTCTCATCATACTTAGCAAATCAAGTTTTCGTTTTACGTCCCTCTTTAATTTAGTATCACCTTCTGTTGGCAGGTGGAATTTAACGCAATGGCACTTCCCATTTAAAGTTAATGTCTAGACTTTCAATTACCATTCAAAAAGCAAACAGCCAGTTTGCTATCTTGGAGCTTCCCTTCTCAATGGACTCCTTAAATAATTTTAAAGAGTCTTTTAAAAAAAAACTATACCTTCTTAATGGGAAGTTTAAATGAAAATCCTGATAAACCCTGTACTCCTTCATCAATCAAAAGGGTGTTGTTGTGGAACTTTAACTTCATCTCGAACAGATCCCCAAAGTCAATCTAAGTTAGCATTCAAGTACCAAACGTCAACCATCAAAATTGCCCAGCTCTGATTCATTTGGTATTTGAAGCTATCTTACAACTCACTTATAATAAATTTTAGTTTTCATATCATGCTATCAATCTCATACAATCATAAAATGAGAGACGGAGGGTGCATTTCTATAGATATCTCACAACATACGATTTTCTGACTTCATCTTCTAGTTTCACATCCTCTAAAAATTTGTTTGCAACCATTTCCAGAGCATCTGTGGGCCATCGCTGGAACCAATCAATAGTGCAGCAATTGATCAGTGAAGGAAACATCCTTAAGCGATTCCGGAATGCATCTCCTATGGGGCTCATTGCTGAAAAATACAGGAAGGTCATTTCCTAAATATTTCCCCTCATTATTAGCAGAGCCTCCCCATAACTCAGTGCCCTTCGTACGGTTTTGAAGTTAACATCCCATCATCAGCCGCTAGTGTTATCAGAAAGAAATATAAATGGAAAGCTGTACATAATTTATGCATACCTAACACTATATGCAGATTCTTCTTCACACGTTCAATAAAAAAGTTGTACATGGCCAAAGGAGTCGCTTCAATCCTTCTGCCTTCAGTCCTTGCGGCACTCTGCATTTTTTCAACAATATCAGCCTTCTCGTCAGCAGCAAATATGTTAGGTACATCCCCTGTGTTCAAGAGCATGTTGATATCCTCAACAAACGACTCGTCTTTTATCTGGTTGTCGCAGAATAAGAAGACAGTGCTTTTGTTGCTGACTCCAGACTGCAGCATCACTTTTTTAATATCCTCTCTCCAGTCATGGGTGGTGTAAAACTTGGTGATTTCAATCATGAAGAGCTCGTAGGTGTTCATGAAGGTGCCCAGTTTGGTGGCACTCTGTCGGCCACTCCCGCCAATGCCCACCAGCAACAGGTGGCCGTTATCTTGCTTCAGCACGCGGCAGATCCTGGAGATGTGCTCAATGGCAAATTTAAACATGACCAGAGACATGGGTGCCTTGCTGATGTTGTTGAACTCTTCCAGATAGTATTCCATGACAGATGTCAGCTTCTTTAAATCTGTGATTTCATCGTAGATTTTTACATCACTGGAGGGTTTAAAGTAATCTCCAAAGAAGAGGCTCCGGATGTTTTCATCGCTGATCTTTCCCGTAGGTGACAAATGGCTTAACACCTAAGGAGCAAACGGAAGGATGAGTCTATCCAGCGGCTCATGTGAAATTTTTACTTAAAAAAAAAAAAAACATATGGGAGCCCAGTTGTATGTGCATTGGCTCCCACAGATAAATTATTACAAAAAAGACGAGGGCGGTCCTGAAGATTTTTTTTTTTAATTGGACCACTAAAAATAAAACAAATAGCAAAATTTTGTGTATGAAATCCACTTCCTCAGACTCCAAGCACACACCCCTTCATGGGAAATACAAATAAATAAATAAATAAATAAATAAATAAATAACAATTCCAGAAACTGATGATGTAGATATGGTCAGTTCTTCTAGTGAGGCTGGGCTTCTTTCTGCTTTTGCACCAAGATTTAGATTTTTTCCACTCCAGTTCTTGAAATTAAAATACTGTAAATCATTATATAATTTAGGCTCCACCAGTTATGTATGTATGTATGTATGTATGTATGTATGTATGTATGTATGTAT
>JAHTLZ010000054.1:7056462-7088143 GCA_023846285.1 Phrynocephalus versicolor
TGTATGTATGTATGTATGTATGTATGTATGTATGTATGTATGTATGTGATAAATCATGTTACTATTTGTTTTTTCTTGGTGATGTATTAAGGATGATTCTGACAAAGAAAAATATGACATTTAAAGAACAATCAAATGCCTTTAATTTCCCAGACACTGAACATTTCCAAATCCCCATTATTACCATTACTCCACCCTGCAAATGGAGCTGCAAAGTAAGTGAGGGGTGCTATTTTGGCTCAGTGCTATAGAGAAATCAAATTGCCCCATATAAATAATCCCCTTCCTTTTAGTCAGATAGCTCTCTCTGCCTGAAAGCTAACATACCTTATCAACACTTTGCTTGAAGCAGTCAGAGGTGGTGGTTTTCACCATGTTAAAAAATACCTCCCTGTCTGCTTCATCTATTAAACGATCATAGAAGACACGGTAGACTTCATGAATCCAAAGCCTAATTAGTTTCTCTCCATCCTGCCAATCAAAGAAAGAATGAAAGAAAACAAACTAAAGCATGCTGGATTTTGAAATGCAGTGATTAATATTCTATTCACAGTAAAACTACTGTATTCTTATTCACCTTCTGCTTTGTAACTATTGACTAGAAGTTCAAAATGACTCTTCCAAAAATTCCAAAGATGTCTTTTGCTTTTAGTGTTTTACCCAAATTCCCACTGGTGATGTTCTGGTTTTTAACACTTTATTGGTAAGACCAAAGGTGTTACATATTTTTTACACATGGTAATGAAATGTTTCCCTCCCAGTCTGCAATCACCTCACCTGTTCGGTCTTCCTGATATGAAAAAATTACTGCATGAGGTCTTGCCTTTAACTGAAACATATGAAGCAGGAAAAGCTACACCACAGAAATTCATTTTTTAAAAGAGTTTTCTTGATATTGCCAAACAACCCATGTGATACACAGCTGATTCCCAAAAATAGGAAGGGACGGAAATTCCATTGAAAAGGATTCAGACTGGAAGTTTCAAGAATTAGCAGTTTTAAAAATAAAACAAAAGACAAACATAGAAAATCATTTGTAAATAGTTTCTTCAAGTTTTTTAAAAGTACATTTGGACCATTCCTTAAACGTTTGCTGATTTCTTAAGAGAAGAAGGGCTTTAGGAATGAGTGTGGACAGAAATCCTGGTAAAATCCATGCTCATTTGGTCCCAAGTGGCATCAATGGCACCAAGGGGGAAAGAAAAAAAATGCTTCGTCTGCATGAACCATCAAGTATAAAGATAACTGAGGACACTTTTAAATGAGATATTGTAGGGAAAGTTATGCAAATGTATGCATCAATATTGGACATGGGAAGAGCAAAATTAGAAATTTGCAGAATACACCCATCAGGATACCCAATGGTCATGGTGGGCAGGGCATTCAGAGAGTCGATGCCCAAACCTTCCCATACCTCAGCAGCACTGTGGTGCATTTTGAGGTGCAGCTATGAGCAATAGAGATGGGTACCAATAAAAAAAATGGCATTTCGTTTGTCGTTTGTCATTTGGAGAGTCCGTTTCCGTTCATTTCCGTTTTTCGTGCATTTTTGCAAAAAATCATTTTCGTTTTTGTTCGTTTCGTTACCATTTTGTTACCATTTATTTCAATTTTTTGTGATTTTTTTTAGGATTTTAAGCAATTCACTTGTATTGCAGTAACGGAAACGAAACACATGACAAAATTTCTGGTGTTTCTGTTCGTTTCGTTTCATTTTAGAGACAAAATTCGTTTGTCATTTTGTTGTGTAATGAAATGAAAAAATGAAAACGGAAACGAAAAATTGTTCGTTTCGTGCCCATCTCTAATGAGCAATATTGCACACATGCCTCTCTACTATGAAGCTAAACCTCAGAAATCTCCAGTATAAATTCCAGTTTTGCCACAAACTAACATGGAAATCTTAGGAAAGCCACATCCTCTCAACCTTAGCTCTTACTCTCCCCATGCACACCATAAGACTAGCCTGTGTTACACAGATGTTGTAGTTACTACAATATTGACTCTGAATGGGCAGGCTTGATAGAAAACCAAGAAGTAACATATATCATACGTGTTATGGTGAGGGCCATGGCAGACCTGCTATCACAAACAGAAAGAGTAAGACAAGACAAATAAATTTATTGATTAGTCCTATGACCATATCAACCAATAACAACACAGAATATAAAATACATTGAAGTACATGCAACACCATCCAGTAGGGTACCCTACAATACAGATTCAGAATATTCAGAGGTCATAAATGTAGATCTCCTTTGCAGGATACTCCAATTTGTTCGACGTATTGCGTTCTTAAAGCTGCAGCTTTAATTACAAACTTGGCAACTTTGCGAACAATGTACACATTAGAGTAAGTTGCACACCTGCAGATGTGTATGTGGACACAGCAACACACCTCGAACCACTCGTGAAAAATCACGCAGGTTGAAGACATAGTGAGATTTGGAAGGAGTTGGAAGGAAGTTTTCCACAGCCAGTTTGTAGATATTCATAGTAGCATGGACCAACATTTTGCCAAGCCTTTAAAAAAAACACACACATTTTTAAGCAAGCTTTCTAAACCATGCTATTGTTAAAGGTTCTCCTTTGAGTGTATGTTTAACATCTGCCAGCCATTTGACTTTCAGCTTTATTGTATCATTTAAAATCTATGCTCTATAATTATTTTTACTGTTGTAAACCATTGGTAAGATGGACAGTCTATAAGTTTAATAAACAAACAAATAAATTCAATCCTGACTCCTCAAACTGCCCGTGTTGGTTTCTCCCACTTTAACTGCCACGATGGGCACCTCTAGGGCCTTTCCCTCTCTTGCAAATTCCTCCCAGAAATCTCCCATAGCCCATCGTACCTTCACTTTTCTCCACAAATCTGTTTCTGTTTTCCAAGGTATTAGCCATTCCACCCATTTTTGTGTCACCTTTCAACGTTGCCTTCTAATGTTGTAAGCCACATTTGGTCCTTTTTAAGGAGAAAGGCAAGGTAAAATAGTTTAAATAAAATAAAATAAAACAAAGGGGATGTTTACCTTAAAAATGAAGCTTCAAATCCTTTGCTGAAGTGCCAGTCGACAATCGAAGAGAAAATCTTGGTTAAAATATCATCATCAAAAGCACTGATAGAGACAATATTTAAGTGCCGTGTGAAACGCCCTGTAAGACACAAAGGAAGATAGAGAGGAAAGTTACATTAAACTGTATAAGTTGCTTCTTATTCTAGATCAGTGGTTCACCACTAATTGTGCTGGCCAGGATTTCAGGGAGCTGTAGTTCAAGAACATCTGAGGGCCCATGGTTTCGAACAAATATTCTAGTTAATCTAAAGCAGACATTTCAGTTTCCCACTTGACTGGCATTTATGTCCTTTTGCTCCTCAACTAACCAACTAAGGTCAGAAGAAATATAGGGCAGAAGAGCTCCCTTAAAAGTTTTAAAGGGTATTTGTTTTTCCTATAACAAGGCTATGTGGTTTTATATGTTTCAAATTTTGGGCTCGGTCCCACGTCCCTTTAAAAGCAGTTTAAATTACTAGATAAACCGTGTCTAAAAATGCCATCCCCACGGCCACCGGGCTTTTTGAAAAAAATGGAAAAAAAACGGTAATGCCCCTTTAAGCGAGGTTTCTGTGACTCACCCAAGAGGTAGGGATTTTTTTGCCTCACTTTGATAATCCACCTTTTAAGAAAGCAGACGCCGTGGGACCACACAGATGATCCGGGTTTCTTATTTTTTTTTAACTCATAGCACCAACCGTCTGTTCCTGGGGCCAATCGGCACTGTTTTTTTTTTCTTTTCACCTTCGGAGAAACAGGAAGCTCCATGTGGTGCCCTAAACTTTAATTTCCCCTAGCCAAGTGGTCCGTTTTTTTTCCAAATGCTTCTGCCACCTGCTGGCCAAGGGGGCTAAACTGCACTTTAAAATAAAACACCAGCTTTGGACATGAGAACTCCTGTCCCACTTATTCAATCACGTGATGGGGCAAAGAGGAAAAGCCGGACTTTCAGAAGATCAGGATCAAAGCCCAGGTGAGATAGCAGCCAAACTGTCATGTTTTAAATTGGTGGGCAGTGAAGGAGTATTGTTGCTTTTTAGCAAACCTCCTACCTGTAATATCATTTCTTCCACCACCTGGCGGTCCCATTGCTGAAACAAACAGAACATCAACAATATCGAGCCTCGAAGTGTCTTTCTTGTCATACCAGTGGCCATGGTCGATCCATTGTCTAAGGAGTTCTATAGGCGGCTGAGCTCCATATACCTCCTTTGCTGGCATATTTAAATCATCTGGGGGCGGGGGAAATAGGCATGCTTATTTTTACAAGAAAAAGAATATATCCACCAAGGCCAGACTATGATATACTAAGGCTCAAAGCTATGTAAAATATAATAGGCCCTTAACGGCCCCTTCCCACAAAAAAAGGAGTGAATATATTTTTGTATGCTTAGAGACTTCTCATTATCTGAGGCCATAAACCAGAAGCGGGGAACCTTCGGTGCTTCAGATGTTTTAGACACCATCTCCCAGAATTCAAAGCCTATACTGCCAATGATAAACGATTGTAGGAGATGTGGTCCAATGGAGGCTGGAGGTTCCGCACCCATGCCATAAACTGTAGAATTCTTAACTTGCCATTCTAGTTTTGATCTGCACCTCTCTTTTCATTAACAAAAATTCAAGGAATGAAGACGAGATTTCCCAATGTTCTGGGATAATGAAATAGGTATCAGTGTTTTTTATTGTGACATTTAGATCTTCCTTTTACTGGATACATGAAAGCATACAAGGCTGTCCTCCCCACTTTATCTTCTCACCAGTCAGGTAGGTCAAACTAAGACTCTGTGACTAGCACAAAGTCACTCAGGGGGTTCATGGATTAGATACGAACACAGGTGACTTAAGTTTAAGTCTGACACTCTAACCACTACACCACACTAGCTTCATATGATTATATGACACGTTTCTTATACATGACAAATACATATTATTTTATAACTGATGAAATGCACCTTAATGTTTTTCAACAATATAACCTGACTCTCTGAGTATCATAGGAAAGTTGTTTTCAATAGGGTGTGTTGCAAACATTTGATTCTCCCCAAACTTCTTCACATGTATTGGTTTTTATGGAGGGACAAACCTTCTGAAGTCAAGGAATTGGAGCAGACATTTAAGTTCAGGATATTTATGTCTGTAAATTGTTATATTCAGTTTGACTGTTCCCCGTTGACAAAAAAGACTTCCTCCACGCACAAACAAAGTAGCATCTTACCCACAAATACAATGGCCTTTTTCCCTGCTGAAGGTCCAAATAGTCCCTTCCTTCTCCTATCCAGCTTTGACATAATAATATCCTGGGTTTGGTTTGCTGTCGTTCTGGCAGAAAAATTGATAAAGTTGGGGGTGTATTTGGCCTTTGGAAGTTGGATCAGGAAGCTGTTGGTAATCGCAGATTTCCCTGTACCGGTGGGTCCCACAAATAACATCGGGATTTCATGATCCACATAGGTTTTGAGGAAAAACGTCTGCCTGGCAGTTTCCATGGTCGGGACAATCACTTCTGAGATCTGTTGTGCAGAGATGATTAATCTGGGACATGTGTGCCAAAGGAAAACAATTTATGCTACTATCTGAAACTATCAAAAATATCCATAACTAAAGCAAGGTTCTTTTTTGTGTGTGGCATGGAGGTGAAAATCTAATCTCCTGCCTCCAGAACTGGCCAGCTAACAAGCCCAACAACCATGTTGGCTGAGAAAAATTTTGGAACTGTAGTCCAAAATGTAACTTTCCCAAATGGTTTGTGAATTATTTATGTATCTCTCAGTTATCTGAATGTTCTTTTTTTAAAAGTTGTAACTTCCAATACCTTCCAAATTTCTATGATACATTTTAAGTAGAAAATGAACTATGGGATATAAAACATCTCATCTACAAGTGGAAAACTACAGCCCTATTCCAGTCACCTGGGCCACAAGTCTCCAGGTTTCATGTCAATGGCTCTTATGAACCATTGGCCTCCAGCAGTTTCAGACTGCATCCCCCAAACTTCCATGTGCATGATCAATAGTCAGGGGCTATGGGAGATGGAGTTCCAAACACCATCAGAGCTGAAGCTTGAAAATCACTGCTTGAAATCATTTCTTATACCTAGCCACTGAACTGAGATGCCAGTGAAAGAAGTTATGGGCCCAAATGGGAAGACTGACCATCCCTGCCATGACTGTCTTAAGTAGAGATGGGCACGAAACGAACAATTTTTCGTTTCCGTTTTTGTTTTTTGTTTCATTACACAATGAAACAACAAACAAATTTTGTCTCCAAAATGAAACGAAACGAACAGAAACACCGGAAATTTTGTCATGTGTTTCGTTTTCATTACGGCAATACAGTTGAATTGCTTTAAAAATCACAAAAAATCACAAAAAATTGAAATAAATTGTAACGAAACGGTAACAAAACGAACAAAAACGAAAACAATTTTTTTGCAAAAATTCGCGAAAAATGGAAATGAACCGAAACGGACCCCCTAAACGACAAACGAAACACCATTTTTTTGATTCGTGCCCATCTCTAGTCTTAAGTATCAGGTTCTATTCTTCTTCTTCCAACTTTCCCAAACCCCCAAGGTCTCTTTGCTCGTGCACTTGCATCATAGGACGGATGAGAGGGACATGGGGAACTATTTTAAACAGAATGAGACAATTGATCACTCTAGTTTATCAATTCTGCTATCAGCTCTCTGACTGCAGTGGCTCTCCAGGGTTTAGACTTCCATTCTTCCCAGCTCACTCTGAAAATGGCAGGAGCTGAATATGGGGCTTTCTGAATGCACCGTGTGTGCTCTATAGCTGATCTATAGTCCTCCCATTTAAAAAGAAAAGGGCAGGATGAAAGATTCCTTGTGACATTCCACATCCTTCATTTGATGAGATCAACTGGTTAACATTGGCCTCAGCCTTATGCAGAACAAATGTCCCACCTTTGTACCAGGAGTGATGACCTGCTCTTCCTTTGTAATGTACTCCATCCACATGTTCCATTGTCCACTGGCTTGCTTGTGAAAATAAAAGTCATACACACTCCCTGTTTGGGAGGGAAAGGTGTGAATGAATGACTAGAAAAAATTCAGCACAACACATCTGGCGTTTTGTTTCCTTTTAAATTATACTTTTTGAGTCTCTTTCTACTCCAAACTGAAGCAACTTGATATCTGGAGGCAAGCCTTGGGGAAGATTTGTCTAAGATTCATATCATCATTGGAAATCTCTGGTGCACAAAATATTTCGAACTTCAGTGCCCAGAAGCTTGGCCAGTGTAAATGGATTATGGGAAAAGTAGTCCAAAACCATTTGGAAAGTTTCCCACCTATGCATGGCTCAGATAGTGCAAATGTTGGTTATTATGTGCCACAATGTAGTAGGGTTTGCACCAATTCTACCATCTGATCATGCTCCAATAAAAGTTACATGGTCTACAAAAGCCCAAGATTTGGAAATTAAGTTCTAGTATACAGTACTTACAAATTCACAGATTATTTAAAGAATCAGAAGAGATATTAAGTTCTTGTATGAGATAAATGATAAAGAGGAAATGAAGCCTGAACTCTTATGGGACACTCTCAAGGCATAATGGAGAGGGTCAAGATTTTTTAAAAGGAGTTACAAGTTACAAGAAGAATTAGAATTTAAAACAGAGACTAACATTTAAAAAGGAACTATTATAAACATGGTAAATTCTAACTTGTTATCCTGTGCAGTGAAGAAGAAAATTAGTAAGAAAGCAGTTATCTCTATAAGAACTAAAGAGAATATAATAAACAGAACAAGAGTTAGGGATTTTTACAAAGATTTGCACAGCACAAAAATAACTGAATCATATGCATCTTGGACTTTAATTAGTTTCAAGGAGACTTACTCCCAGGTAGGGATATACAAATTACACCTATGAGAACTTTTATTTCATACCTTGTACAAGCTTGATTTGGAGATAAACTTCCATTTTAAAAGGGCACCTTTGCATCCAAACATATATTTATAAAGTGGACTACACTATTATGTTTTATACACACATACCAAGGTTGCCAGGCACATACTGGTCTCATACCTAGCCATGTTCCCAACTGCAAGCCCAACAAACCTGGCAGCTTGTGAGGGCGTTTATACACGACCCCTAAACTCCGGGGCAAATGGCTCCCAGCTCTGGAGCTTAAAAATGTTTCCCCACCAGCTCCGGAGTTTAGAGGAAATTAAGTGCGACCCCGCCCACCTAAGCGCGATCCAGCGCACTTTTCAGGTACCTGCTCTTGGGAGGTGAAAATTCCTTGATGTGGATGTGCCAAGCTCTCCTCGCTTCTTTTTTCCCCGCCCCTTTAAGAGAAGGAATCAGGAAGTGACGGGGCTCCGGGCATCTTCCACCGGCACCGGGAGGTAAGCCTTTATTCTTTTGTCCCCTTTTTCACTCCCTCCCCTCACGCAGACAGGAGCAAGGAAGTGCGGAGGGGGTGGGAACACAGAAACAGCGACAAACCCCCAAGATCTCTGGTCCGAATTTAAGTGGCCAGCGGATCTTAGGGGTCGTGTGAAAAGGCCCTCAGTTAGGTCTAATTAGCAGCAGCATTATAGTAACATATGTTCCTCTTTTATGTACATAAAATACCAACATGATTTTGACTAATGTTTTTCAAGTATATATCCACCAAACCCATTTGTAAGAAATAAGTACATATACAGTATATGGGCACACATATGTACCTCTTTCTGGAAATATGTTGTTTTTTGTTAGCTTCACACTTTTGGGACGTGGGTGGTCATCATCCATCCCCATCAACAGATTTCGGTAAAAACTGTCAAATTTTTTTCTGCCCTCGGCATTGATGGTGCTTCCAATGGTCCAGACTAAGGCAAAGAGGAACAGTCCTTGCAACCAGAGGGTAATCTGCTGGCTGGACATGGCTTCTCCTTCTTCTTCATCCGAATGCCTTATTTCATCTAAAACAAATACATAAATAAAACATCTACAAAGCAAAAGAGGGCAGTTGTTCCCGAGGGTAAAGAATAATAACCAACAACAACATTACTCCTGATCATAAGGCCTCCCCCTTTCATTCTTTGTTTCTCTAGTTTGCTCTGTCTTGCATTTATGTTCTGAAAGGTACCAAGCCAAATGGGCTACACTTTTCCATCAAGCTTTGACAATTTATAATATGAGAGGGAATTGCAATTAGTTGCTTGCTGGTGGGGTGGGGGAGAAGAAGGGCGAACAACCTTTGGAAATTGTATAAGGATTGATATGTTGGAAAATGAATTGTATTATGTTGGTCCTAAAATAAAACAAATTATTTTTTTTTAAAAAAATGAAAGGTAGCGAGGCCTCCAACACTGGAGATATTCAAGAGAAAATTGGACAACCATTCATCAAATCTGCAGTGAGCCGGGGGTGTTAGGCTTGAGGGCTTCATTAGGTCCCTTCCAGCTCCATGATTCTATAAATTCTGGCTCAGCAGCGACAGGGATAAACCTGTGAGTCTCTAGATGTTGCTGGGTTGCAGCTTCCACCATTCCTATACAAGATGGGAAATGGTGTGGGAGGATGGGATTTGGGATAGGCCAGGCACATCTGGTTCGCACTCTTGAAATAGAAGTACTTCTGGAAGGAACTAGAACATGTCCACTTTGCTGCCACATTTGTATCCTGAACTGCTCATTCGCACCCATCCTCCCCATACCAGACAGACACTGTAGTACTGTATTGCCATTTCTAGGTAGCAATAACATCTTGATCCTTATAAAAATGAGCAAATCACTCCAAAGCAGGAACAAACTCCATCGGTTTTTTGTTTTGTTGTTTACAAATTGATTTTTTTTTCATTTAGGCCAGTGCAATTTTCTGTATTTCCATTCAGTAATTATAGATTTAAAATATAAACGAACAGTCTGATTAATTGGGGGCATTTCTTCAATTATATTTATTATTATTAATTTATTTATGTGTTGCATTTATATACCGCCATATCTTCCTATAGGAACTCGGGGCGGTGAACAATGAAGACAAGCATAAAAATGAGCAGGGAGCAATAAAAGTGGGGAGGAACTATACCCCCCCCCCACAAGAGATGGCAGTGGCGGCGAGGAAAATAAAATAAAATAAAAAGAATAAAATAAATAAAAGTAAATAAATGAAAATTAAAAATTAACTGAAAAGGTTGCCAAAGGCCTCCCTGAATAGATGGGTTTTCAGGGCTTTCCTGAAGGCAGGCAGGGACACTGCACGGCGCAGCTTACTGGGAAGATGGTTCCACAACGTGGGTCCCACAATCAGTTCTAAACATATAGAATTAATTATTTACTCAGTTTAAGTTCAATCCTCTATGTGGGTTCTTCCAGATGGAGTATTTCACCATCACTCCTTTTGCCACTTGGTACCAAAGCAGTGTGTAGGTTACCTGGACTTGCATCCAAGCAAGCAAACACCTCTTTAAGAAATATGTTTCTTAAAAAAGTAAAAATGCTTTCTCTAAGGCATGTTAAGAAAATTTAAAGAAATCCACTTCCTTGCTGGGGCTTCTCTGCTCTGCTTGTTTTGGGGGAGGGATGCAACAATGTGTTTATTTTTTTTTTTTTGAATCATTGCAATATTAAAAAGGAAACTAAAAGATAGCTTGTTATTTTCATGAAAGGAAGCAAAAGTGTTGCTTTTAAATTTGTAACTACAATGCAAAGGGAGTGCTTTTGGGGGACATGGACAGATGACTGTAAATAATTAATTTTTTAAAAAGCTTTCCAAGTTCTGAGTTGAAGCATGAAATTGAAGGAGACAAAGTCCAGGATTCTTACCAAGCAAAGCATCAAACAGTGTCATCATGGTATGGGTGAGATGGATGGGAGAAGTCTGAAGTATGACTTTGCAGTGATGGCGAATAAATTCCAAACAAGGATGAACCAACCACATAAACAAATCATCTATCTGCAAGTAAAAAAATTAACTGTTTTTCAAATTTGGCAGAAGTTCCAATACTGTACTAGCTATTGATCAAAAGTAATCAGCCAGTTCAACTAGCCAAATTCATCTATGAGTTTTGGCATGTCGTGTGCACAGTATATGGTCTATGGGATACCAAAGAATAAAGAATAAAGAAAATAGACAAAATACAATAGATCTGGGGACAGTTTTTCTTGCCATTTACTGAATTCCATAGATCTAGTATAATAATGCCTTATGCATATTTGTTTGAAGGTTTGTTTGAATAATCTTTAATTTATATCTTTATTTATTTGTCTTGCTATAATACATAAGCATGCATATGCTGCGAAATCTTATATTCATTCGATTTTCCTTCTTTCTGCGTACCTTCCAAACCTGCCCCAAAAGGCTTTCAGGTGCCAAGGATAAGGGGAGGGGGGAAAGTCCCAATTCCACACTACTATTGGATACTGAAATACACCACTGCTTTTGGATACTCAGCTGATCCCACCACCACCACCTCCATTTCCTTCCTCAACATATGATAACTTAGAAATCAACCTAAGCTCACACACACCAGTTCTCTGTGTACATCTTGCAAGGCTGGAGGCAAAGTGTTCATATAGGAATCCTTGAGGGGCTTCCAACCCAGCTGATGAGGTTCCATGTAAATCATGCCACACCTAGAAGGAACCGAAAGTTTAGTTGTACTAATCACACTTGTGATGGAAAAGGAACTGATGCCCATTTTGAGCATAATATTTAATTGGACCCAAAGTTGTAAGCTGCCTTGGGTCCCACAAGGGAGGAAGTGGGCAGGGCCGGCAGGTCCATTAAGGCAAAGTAGGCAGTTGCCTAGGGCGCCAAAATGGACAGGGGGCGCTGCCCAGCCTGCCACCCCCCCCCCCAGCCGCGACCCCACTACCACCGCTGCCCGACCCCCTGCCGCCGACGCCATCGCCCGATCCCCCCCACCGCCGACGCCCGACCCCCCTGCCACCACCATATGTATGAGAAACTGCCCGACCCGACCCCCACCTCCACCGCCCCGCCCTCCCCCTGCCCCTCGCAAAAAACCCTAGCGCCGGCCCTGGAAGTGGGATATAAATAAAGTGTTGCTTTTAATATCCAGTTTGGCTCTTAGAAATCATAACCCCTTTGACACCATGTACTGAACCCAAATGGACTGACAGTTATGACAACACTAGTGACAGAACAGCAGGGAACATTGAAATTACTTAGGGGATTTGTCCTTTAACATCCTGCTGGTGTCTCCCTGCTACTTATGGTGATGGTCTCACTCTGCCTTGTGGTAGCATCAGTTATGCACCTATATATATTCCACTTGGCTTTGTTGGCAAGAATTACCTGCTGACAGTAGCTGGAGATGCTTGTTCTAGATCTTCTGGCTCAAAGATTAAACTCATTTTTGCACTCATCTGAATGATTTCTCCACTCATTAAGCACAGCTAGAACAAAAACATCATGTAAACAGTCAAGTGTACAGTTAGCAGCTCAGTGTGACAATGTGACAGACTGGTCATTTTGTTCGCTTTTTACTTGTCGTGTTTCAGGGTACGCCACTTAACATTTCATTTAACTGCAAATGATGAACGTTATATTGAAGGTAAAAGTGGCCAACAAAACATTCTTATATAGCAGTGTTTCGCATATTGGGAGTTGCAACTGACCGAGGCATAGCAAAGTATCTTCTAGGGGATCACAGATCACCTTATTTGTGTTGTAGCCCTTGTTAAATAACTTATTCCCTGACCATATGGAACCATATGTTAAAGTTAGCATATATGCATATGTATGAGAAACAGGGCCGTTTTGGGGGGAAAAGAAGCCTCTACTTTGTGAGACAGCATAACTTTATCCAATTTAAAATGCCTTTTCATGCAAACATCAAGTGTACACATAAAAGCTGTCATTTTCAAAGAGGCAGCTGTGCTGCTAGAATATGCAAAAACAAAATAAAAATAATAAAGGAAAGAAAACAAAAAATAATTGCTCCTTAAAGACTAACTGCTTATATGTTAAAGTGATCTTTTCAGAGGAACTGGACTTGTCCAAGAAACTTCACATTAGAATACAGCAGTTAGTCTTTAAGGAATGACAATGTTTTTGTCTTCTTTTTTTTTCCTGGTACACATAAAACCTGCCCTGTTTTACTAGGAATTTAGATCTAATTAGAATATACTAAGAACACTATTATTCCAAGCATTACCTTTCTCATTTAGAATTGTTATTAGAGATGGGCACGAACCGAACAATTTTTCATTTTCGTTTTCATTTTTTTGTTTTGTTATGCAACGAAACGACAAACAAATTTTGTCTCTAAAATGAAACGAAACAAACAGAAGCACCGGAAATTTTGTCGTGTGTTTCGTTTTCGTTACGGCAATACAGTGAACTGCTTTAAAAAATCACAAAAATCACAAAAAATAAAATAAATGGTAACGAAATGGTAATGAAATGAACAAAAACGAAAACGATTTTTTTTGCAAAAAATTCACAAAAAACAGAAACGAACCGAAACGGACCCCCTAAACAACAAACAAAACACCATTTTTTTTATTCGTGCCCATCTCTAATTGTTATATGTCTTATACTCTACTTAGAATTAAGCTCCACTGAACTCACAACTTTACCATTTGGACCCTTATACTTAATATGTATTGAATAATTACCATAAATCCATTATGGCCATATGTTCTTTAGCCCTGCAGTAAATGGTGTGAATTGATGAGCTAAACGAGTGAAGAAACATTACCTTCTTGTTATCATCTAATACTGTATTCATATTCTCTATCCAAACAGCATCTACTGGACCATCAAAGATAATCCACTTCCTGTCTTCTGTCGTTGAACAAGCCTGTTCTCTGAAGGTGTTTGCAAGGACGCCATCGGTCCACTCGTGGCTCACAGGATCAAAACATCCATACAGCTGCCCCATGGTGATAGCTTTTGGGTTAATAATTCTGTACTCAACTGCAGATTCTTCAGAGGAGCTATCTAAAGCCAAAAATCACAGAATCTCTGATTGCACACCTCATTCTACTGCTCTATGTCTGAAGAAGTGGACGTGTAGTCCACGAAACGTTACATTAAAATAGGAAAGTTAGTCTTTAAGGTGCCACATGTTTGTGTCTTTTGTTTTGTTTTGTTTTTCTTTCATTTTGGGCCTGAAATTCTTGAAAAGACTAACACGGGTACCCTCTCCGAAACAGCATATACTGTTATCTGACACCTTGATATCTGAAAACTCTTTCTGACAATCAAATTAAATGTGGCACACAAATCACATTTTTCTATCTTCTCATTTTCTTCTAATTTAAAATAAACCAAACCAAAACTAATTGCCTGGTTAATCCAGTTTTGATGGCTGAGACACCTAGAAACAGAACTGCTGTTCCAACTAGATGAGCAAAAACTCATCTTTCCTTTTTGGAAAGGCCCCCCACCCCCTGCAAAAATGTCTTTTATTAGGTCACACAAGTTGAGACGGCTGCTGACAAAAATGCAGGCTAAATTTCTTATAACTGAAAGAGGTTTAGGAACTTTATATGGACAAACATGCAGGGCTGGATTAAGCATTTTTATAATTAATTAACATTTTTATAATTAATCTAATGATACCTTGACTCAGATCCCCAAGTGCTGCAGCTAGGACTTTGTAGGCACTGGTTTTGCCTCCCATTGGATCTCCAACAATCATATAGCCATGACGTACCATCATCATTTCATAAATCTGCATCAATAACATGAGCAATCTAATAAAAACATTGCATCACTAAATTTCAACATGAATCAAATTTCTTCTAAGAAGAAAAGTGTAAAGAAGTTAGTGTATTTAATAAATCCTGCAATGTGCTCTGAGTCACTGAATATAAATATGGGTTTGTTGTTGTTCAGTCATTCAGTCGTGTCCGACTCTTCGTGACCCCATGGACCAGAGCTTGCCAGGCCTCCCTATCTTCCACTGCCTCCCGGAGTTTTGTCAAATCCATATTGGTTGCATCGATGGCACCGTCCAACCATCTCATTCTCTGCTGTCCCCTTTTCCTTTTGTCTTCCATCTTTCCCAACATCAGGGACTTTTCCAAGGAGTCCTATTTCCTCATGAGGTGGCCAAAGTACTAGAGCCTCAGCTTCAAAATCTGTCCTTCCAGTGAACATTCGGGGTTGATTTCTTTCAGAATGGATAGGTTTGATCTCTTTGCAGTCCAGGGGACTCTCAAGACTCTCCTCCAGCACCACAGCTCAAAAGCATCAATTCTGCGGCGATCAGCCTTCTTTATAGTCCAGCTCTCACTTCCATACATCACAACTGGAAAAACCATAGCTTTGACTATCCTGACCTTAGTTGGCAAAGTGATGTCTCTGCTCTTTAGGATGCTATCTAGGTTTGGCATTGCAAGGGGATTCAAGGAAATTCCAAGGTTTGAGGGCCAGCAACAATTCTATTTAAACAACACACACAAAGAGCTGAATCCGATTTTAGCCTAACTTGTGTAAGCGTACTTTCTGTTTCAATCAGTTGACTCATTTGAGGACTAAAACTGGATTCAGATGAAAGAGAGAAACTATCTTTGCTCCACAGTGGCCCAATGATGATTTAAAAGTACACCCACAATCTCGGGACAGAATAATGGAAAACCAAACAGGGAAAGGAAAGAGTGAATTGATGAATCACAGACCCTTGAATAGGATTGCTGTTGTCGTTGTAATGGGCCATCAAGTTGAGCCCAAATTATAGCAACCCAAATAGGGTTTTCAAGGTAAGTATTTATTTATTTATTTATTTATTTATTTATTTATTGCTCTACCGCCTGTGTGGCTGAGCAGGGATTTGAACCCAGGCCTAGTCCAATCATTCTATCCACTACTCCACCCTGGGTATCTTCTAAAAAGGATTAGGGGACGAGAACAGACTGTAACATTTTGTTTCTCACCGCGATCCATAAGAATGAAAAGGTTTACTTTGTAACTTTTCCTACGATGCAGATGTGAAAAAAAATAAAGGTACCTGTATAATTTTTCCAATAAACCATGGAACTGGCTGAAGATTCATTTTTTGAATATTCTGATTTAGTGCATGGATGAAGAGTTCATAATCTGGTTTAGGAAGGATCACACCAGGAAACAAATCGGATATGATACCCTGCGAAACAAAGGGGTAAAAAGAGTGTTATTTAAAAACTGGCGTTCTGGAAGCAAAGCTGTATGCAAGTTTGCTTTCACCTGTTATGAATTAATACAAAAATTCTTTATTTTGGCAACCTCAACCACATTTCTTTGCCTCCATTAATACACAAGGAGCTAGTGTTCTCGGCATCTAAATCACTCTGTTAACTTACCTGAAAGAGAGGGACATCTTGTGCCAGAAATTTCGCTAAATTAACATCCAGCAGAGCCCGAAGTAGCAATACACTTTCGTCTTCATTTGGGTACTTGAGCTTCAGGTTTCCTGCGGCTGTTAGGACTGATTTTACTGCCCGCATTCCATAGTCATAATGATGTTGTGATGATAACTGTTCAGAGCAAAGACGGTAGGTGGCAACAATTTTCTGGGCAAGACTATGAAACAAGAAAGCATGGAGGAAGAAACACCAATTTTAAGCTCTCTCAAATATAAACAGCTAAAATTTAATGCATATAATAAAGTCAGTAACAGCACAAAATACACAAAAATTCCAATCCATATTTTTATTTATAAGATGGTATTGGATAAGACACTAATAAGTGGAACTTTGTCATTCCAGGTATACTGTTAAAATAGTATGAGGTTAACAATTCATTTATCCAAGAAAGAAGAAATGTTGCACTTTATCAACAAAAAACATAATGAATCTCATGTATTTCAACTTGGCAAAATAGCACTGCAACATCTTGTGCAGAATTTTACCAAAAATGTTGCCAAAGTAGCTGCTATGAGGTGCAACATACTGGAACAATGAATTCAGAAACTGGACTATTTTGAGGAATGTCTCAGAGAAAGTTATTCAACCATGAACTTTCATTCAGGAAAACTGTAGCCATCATTTACAGTGGCTAAATGTCTACAAACGTTTTAGAAACAAATCTTTATTTTATTATACTTAATTATCACAGTGCATTGTTGATATCACACCCATATCTGAAAGCATGTGCATCATAATGTAGGAATGAAAATATATGATATAAAACATGACAAGAATCCAGCAGGGCAGTGTTGCTTTTTCACAGATATTCCCTGTGAGGGAGTTCCATGAGGTTTTATAAAAGTAAACCATTCAGTATTAAAAAGAAAGCTCTCACCTTCTGGAGTCAAGGAATCCCATTGAATAAAGGGATATTTCACCAATCAAAGCATAATCTGGCACCATCATGGCTACGGTACGGAATAAAGCCTAAAGAAATGCAGGTAGAGGAAAATGATAAATTTAATTACTTTGTTTTGAGTTTCACTGCAGGGATATTCCTTTAAGTCTATGAATTTGCAATGAATCAGCTCAACTAAGAATTCTGCTTTGTTTGGTAGTGAATGTCCAAGTTTGACATTTGTCTAGGACAAGTATTCTGCAGTAAGAGTGCTCACAAATGGTTCTGTACCACATTAGGAAACAAAAGTTAATATCAAATAAAGCAAAATGAAAACAATGCAAAGAACTGTCAGGAGCACAATCGGACTAGATGTCCTTCAAAGAGGCAGTGTTGTCTGAACACCAGACACAAACTACTAAGGTCTTAAGGACTTTTTGAAGATTTGTCTCTACTAGGCATAGTTCTTAAATAGTACATAGTGATTTCTGGAGCTTCGGGCTTCTGCATGGCTGAAAAACAACTAATTTCTGGGACTAATCCTGGAAGATTGGAAAGTTAGTTGTGCCCTCAAGATAGAATATGCTTTATCATACTTTTAAGTTCTCCTCAGAGCAAGGCCAATCCTATGAGCCTGGGGGTTGGGGTCAAAGGCTCAGCAACTGGCCAAATTATCTTTTAAAACCAAATATATTGAAAAGGACAAGTGGTCCATTTTTCCAAGGACTTTAGAATATGTTTGGGTGAAATCATACTTTTTTAAAAATTGAAATTTCTCATAACAAACAAGACATATGAAAAGGCATAGTTAACTCCCCCACACACACACATACAAAATATTTTTGTTTCATTTGGCACAGAATCATAGAATAGTGAAGTTTGAAGGCCATCAATCCAACTCCCTGCTCCGTGTAAGAATACAAATCAAAGGATATCTGCCAGATGGTTGTCCCAATTTCTCTTGAATGCCTCCATTGTTGGAGCACTCACTACCTCTTGAGGTAATTGGTTCCATTGTCATACTGCTCCAACACGAGATTTTTCCTAATAGCCAACTGAAATCTGGGTTCTCTTAACTTGAGCCCATTGTTGCGTGCCCTACACTCTGGCATGATCGATAACAGATCATTTTCCTCCTCTGTATGACAGCCTTTCAACGATTTAAAAAGTGCTATTATATCACCGCTCAATCTTCTTTTCTCTAGACTAAACACCCACAGTTCTTTCAGAAAAGCCCATAAAGAAGGTGTCAGCTGACAGCACATGGGGAGCTTTGAATGCAGAGCAACATCTATTTTATTTATTTATTTCTATACTGCCTATCTTCCCGAAGGAACTTTCCAATTGTGGGAGCTGTCCTATGTGCTGAAATCTGATATTTAATATCAGATACCTTTCTCCACTACTAATCACTATAGTCAGGTGTCTATTTCTGTTCATCATTTGTTCCTGACAAAGATCCTTCAAGACATTCCCAGAAGCCTGGGGATTATCAGAAATGTCAATAGAACATACAATTTACCTTCAGGTTATCTGGAAGTTCTGCCCGTCCAGCATACCCAGGATTCATAGTGATGAATACTGCACAGGTTGGATTAAGGGATATCTCTGTGCCTTCAAAGATAAATGTTCTCAGCTTTCGGATAATAGCTTGCTGAATACTGAGTATCTGCTGTGCCACTACAGACAGCACTTCAACCTAACAAAAATCAATAAAATAAAGTTTCAAGTATTTGAGGGAAATCTAGAAACATAATTTTCTATCCAAAACATCATTCTATCTGATATTAGAATATCACAAATGCAAATAGCTGAACGGCTTTTGTGCTCACAATTACAATCTGCATGCTTTCAGAGAGTACAGCTACATTGGCTTTGATGATGATCATCATCATCACCATTATCATCATCAACAACAGCAGCAGCAGCAGCAGCAACAACAACAACAACAACAACAGTGGATCCCAACTAATGGCAAACTGTTCTAGGGTTTTCCACGTAGAAAGTAATCTATTTTTCTGTATCACTTGCAAACTATACTCTTTGCACATCAAGTTTTATTACTTTGGCCATGTCTGTTAAATAAAATTACCTCAATTCTGTTGAACTCATCAAAGCAGGCCCAAGCTCCAGCCTGTGCCAGGCCTTTAAAAAATTTGCCCATAGCTTTGTAATCGAGACCATCCGAGCAATTGAAGACAACACACTAAAACAAATACATAGAACATAGTTCATTATTGCTGCCACAATAATCATTAAGTTTAGATATTTTCTCTTATTTTCTACACCCACCTATCAAGGCTAAGATAACTTTTCTTAGTGAACTAGTACCCGATTTCATCTCCCAAACCGATTCGATGTAGATGATTGAATATGAATTACAAGTAGTAATTACGATTGTTGTGTCATTTCCTCCAGTGTCCATCAGTGCTTGATGCAAATAAATATGATCTCTGAAATTAAATGTTTAAAAAATCTCTAGAGAAGAGTAGAGGTCAGCAAGTGATTATTTTAGTACCTGCTTAGCCAGAGCTTTTGCTAAATCTTTGGTTGTTTCTGTTTTGCCAGTCCCTGCAGGCCCTTCAGGAGCACCTCCAAGGTTTAATTTTAAAGCTCCCATTAGAGTTCTAAAACACAAAAAGGTAGCAGTAAGCAGAGCACAGATATAGAAAAAGCGCTAGAGCTAGAGATATGTAGCTAAATGCACCAATGCAAGCTTCAAACACAGGTCCATTAATGTTATCTTCATTCTCCATGACATTTGTTCCTTTATTAGACATTTGTAGCAGTTGTTCCCACACTGTTTGAGAAATTGTGCTTTCAAGGTTTATCAACAGATATTTAAATAAACAAATAGTATTAAGGATCCTAACAATATCAACATTGCAACACAACAAACTGACCAAAATATGAACAAATTCAGGCATATGTGGTTTGAAGTAGAAATAATGTCCACTTTTGTTTTGTCTGCGATGTCAAGAATTCTCAAAAATGGAGATGAATTTCTGTTTCACAGTTGTAGTCCAAAGCATCTGGAGAGAACTGCTGAAGAGATTTTGGGGAAAAAAATCTCCCTGAGATCTCTCCATGGTCCTGAAAAATCTCTGTCTTTTTAGGTCCAGATCACTTTGCAGATTAATGTACTAATTACTTAACTTTATCTTTGAATAAACAACAACAACATTAATAAAATCTCCATGTAGTTCCCCAAAATAGGAAAGATTGTAGGAGCTTGTCTTGATATGACACATTATTCTTATGCTGAACTATAGTGAAGGGTGGGCATCCTGGGGCCCTGCCAGAATTGTTGGACTGCAGCTTCTAGCATCTCCAGGCACTGAGTTTGCTACCTAGTCAGTGGTGATGACACTTGCAGAAAAGACTGCCACAAAGACAGGTATGGGCATGAACAATTCACAGACATCACGTCACCAACTGTGATGGTTATGATGAGAAAGTTATATTAGTACATCTAGACAAATCAGGATTATTAGTACAACACAGGTAATAGGGCACACTGAACTTCTCATCCTACTCATCACATTCCAGAAATGTTACTCCATACAGTCTTGCAGCATGGAGATCTCAGCATGATTAAAAAGAGAGTTATTGCTCCTGGAGGCTTCCCTGAAGTTGGCTTTCTTCTTCTTCTCACAAGCAAGGAGTTAGGAGGCCTCAGGGAGAACCCAGCTCAAAAACACAGCTCTCCATTCTCTCTTTGCCAATCTCATGTTCCAAAACTGATGGGACAGCAAGACCTCAGGTGCCAAAATTTCTAGCTATGGTTCTGACCCACATCCATAAATTAGGCAGCTTCCAGTTCTCCTGACCCAAGTTCCCTCTTCCTGAACTTTTAGCCTGGCTCCTACCGAACCAACCTCCTAGCTTTCTGTCATCCTGTGGGAAGTGGAGGGAGTGGTTACCTATAGCATCGGTCTGTAAGTGGAGTTATCACCAAGCGTGGAGAATTCCCTAGATACTCGTAGCCATATCTAGCCTCAGTTGTAATCATTTGGACCATTACATGTTCACCTTCCCAGTAGTATCTCAACTGAGAAATCCATTGGAAATCATTCAAATCAGAAATACGATCTTCAGCCAATTTTGCAACTACGTCACGGGCTGCAGGAAAAAAAGAAATTGCATCAGACATATCACACTGTTTAGATTGGGGGAGAACAAGCAATCTGCTTTTGACCAAGGTCCCCAAATGGACCCAGCTGCAATATGGTGACTTAAAATATATTAAGAGTAATGTATATCTGACTGACAAGGATTAAAACTATTTAAATATTTTGTTGACCTCACATGGTACAACCTTATTGTGCCTAGTGGTATGGCTGGCCCTGCTTGATCATTGTTAGACATGGGCATTTCATTTTGGAAGTGGTCCAGTTCTGAAAGAAAACATGGGAGCCCAGCTGGTGTTTAGAACTGGACCAACCATCCAGAATGAAGCCAGCCAATCCCTTAGCTAGCTCTGGGATCACGCAGGACTAAACTCCAACAAGGAAGAAGCCTCCGATGTCATATTTCCTACTCGCTGGTGCTGGCCAATCAGACAGGGAGGCAGGATGATGCATTTCCCTGCACAGCTCCTGATTGGCCAGTGCCAGGGAAAGGAAAGATGATGTCAGAGGTTTCATCCTCATTGGAGTTTAGCCCTGCACTACCCCAGAGCAAGGTAAGGGATTGGCTGATTTCTTTCTGGTGGGTTGGTCTGGTTTTGAATGCCAGCTGGGCTCCCGTGTTTCGTTTTGGAACTGGATGATATACGAAACAAAACACCCATGTCTAACAATGATCAAGCAGGGCCAGCCATACCACTAGGCGCAATAAGGTTGTGCCGTGTGAGGTCAACAAAATAGTTTTAAATATTTTGCCATGACTCAAACAATTTCAATGAATTCATAGTTGTGAAAGAATCTGGCTATTGGCATATACAGCTGAGTGTGCACATAATTTTAAATGTTAGCTTATCTTTAGAAGGATGAACCACCATGAAGCTGAGAAAAGCTAACATTCCACCCACAGAATCAGATTTTAGGATGCATGGATGGAAGGTGCAGAGGAAGGGGATACTGCAGATTCTGACCCAAGCAGCCAGATCCAGCAGAAGTTGTACCATGGGATCTTAGCCCTGACAGTAGTGTTTTATCGGAGGATTTATACAAGCACCATGGCTTCACAGCATATCCAAGAACAGTGAGTTCTTGCACTATTACTTCTCCCTCCTCTTCGGGATCAGCCATTGAGAAAAAGAGAAAGTTTCATAAGACAGATTTCAAGACAGGGTAGCCTGAAAGAGCTACTTGTGAAAAAACAAAGCATCCCCTCAAATCAACTTTATCACTTACTTGATATCTGAAAATGAACATAAATGCCAACCATCTTTTTATCTTGGTCATCTGGTGATGCTCATGGGAACACTTAGATGTGATGTTGATATATGCAATGCCTTACCCAATGTGTCTTTGCAAAGTGTACCAGGGAGAATTTTAAAAGGACCCAGGCTCATGTATGTTAGCATTTTTAAATCCCTTCTGAACACTCATCCCGTTCCTAATCCTAATTTACGCTTGCTTCCATGCCTTCTATGGGTAAGGACATTCCAGCCCCTCTTTTCATATCTTGTGTCTCCCGCATTTCCCCATTCCCCAATCCCCAATCCAGTCATTTACCATGTACATCAATGACTGTGAGGGCCCCCAGAGTCAGTCGGGCCCCACTGGACAGCTTTCCTCTCACCAGCTCAACAATTTCTGCGATCTGTTTGTTGCTTTTCTCCAAAAACATCTGTGGCAAAAACAAACAGTGGCATGCTATTATTCCCAAGTGGGAATGGCAAGGTATCCCCATCACCCCATTCAGTAACATAGTTATGGGAAACTCTAAAGGTCTGAAGACCCAAGTGAACCCAGAAATTAATGGAAGGTCACTTGCAGTTTCAACAAGACAACTCAGGGTTTCAAGAACAAGAATGGCGTTGGGGGGGTTTCAGTTTGTTTGCTTTTTCATTCATTCTGGGAAAACCATGTCTTGTTTCAGATCAGAGTCATATCTCCATGCAGGCACGATTTGGATGGATAGGTAAAAGTAGGAGGGCCTACCAGGGCCACAGAAATAACTGTGGAAGGGCTGCATGTGTGTAGTTTTTGATGTTCTGGAACAAGTGTCCTGTCACATCCAACATGCGCACTACCTCACCCCTACTATTAATCCCTGTACACATGGGCCAGAGTATCCAGGTGCCCCTCCCATGTGTGTACTACTTACATGTCATATGATTTCAAATGCTCTATCTGCAACTAGAGATGGGCACGAATAAAAAAAATGGCATTTCGTTTGTCATTTGGAGGGTCCATTTCGGTTCGTTTCCATTTTTCGTGAATTTTTACAAAAAAATTGTTTCCGTTTCCGTTCGTTTCGTTACCATTTCATTACCATTTATTTCAATTGTTTGTGATTTTTTAAGGATTTTAAGCAATTCACTCATATTGCAGTAACGGAAATGAAACACACTACAAAATTTCTGGTGTTTCTGTTCGTTTAGTTTCATTTTAGAGACAAAATTTGTTTGTCATTTCATTATGTAATGAAACGAAAAACAAAAACGGAAATGAAAAATTGTTTCGTGCCCATCTCTATTTGCAACTATTAAACACTTCATTTCTGTATGCAAAACTAACTGTTGCCTCAGCTATTAGGTCAGTCTGTGAGTCACATATAGTCCAAACCAGCCTCATTTCAGAAGACTGTAACATGTCTCCTGACTTGTCACAGAACGCCTGCCTCACAGGCTACTTTTCTCAGCCACTAATCTTGCAAGACTGACATGACCTTAGACCAGTAGTTCCCAATCTTGCAATCTTGGGTCCACAAATGTTGTTGGCCTACAGCTCCCAGAACTCATAGTACTCATAGTACATCTAGTGGTGAAGGCTTCTGCCAGTTTTAGTCCAGCTGTGGGGTGGGTGTGTGATAGTTAGGAACCACTATCACCAATGAATGGAAGATGTATATAGCCAATGAATTGAAGATGTATATGATATAGAAGTCTCACTAAGAGCTAAGGAGGTCAAAGTCTAGTCAGTGTCACCCAAAAAGGCTGATATACAACAACATGCGTTTCATCATGAAAGAAGGCACATATTAGAAAAACAACAATACTTAAGTACAAATCATGAATCCAATGACTAACTCTGCAGTGGGCTGACTCCCCTATAAAAGCTGTCAGATTAATATTTTATAATAATGGAACAAATTATGGATAACCTGCAGTATATAGGATGGCATATTAATAAAGAATCTTAGATTTGTGATTCAGCATTTCATCATTGAAACCTTGAAACACTAGGTTCAGGTTAATTCTGCTAAACTATTGCTTTATCACCATATGCACCAAGTGCGATTTGTTGACAAACACTTTCTCAAAGAAAGCAAGATATCTCTATCCTATGTTGTTTTTAAAAGCCTTACAGGTAATGTTTTCTCCTTTATAGCTTCTGATACTTCTTTTGTCCAAAAGATTGATGACACACAGATAACTATTTGTCCAGGCCACTGCAAGACCCACTTATTCCTTGGAACCTTGAGAGGAGGGGAAAACAGATAATAAATAACAGCATCAAATGCTTAAGGAGATGAGTGTAGCTAGTACTTCCTCCCTTAAACTAGAGCAGGCTGATTGTGTAGAACTACAGTTCTCAATACCCCTGGCCATCATGAGTGCTGTTGTGCGGGGAATAGAGATGGGCACGAAACGAACAATTTTTCGTTTGTTTTCATTTTTTGTTTCGTTATGTAACGAAATGACAAACGAATTTCATCTCTAAAATGAAACGAAACGAACAGAAACATAGGAAATTTTGTCGTGCATTTCGTTTCCGTTACTGCAATATGAGTGAATTGCTTAAAATCCTAAAAAAATCACAAAAAATGAAATAAATGGTAACGAAATGGTAACAAAACAAACGAAAATGAAAACGAATTTTTTGCAAAAATTCACGAAAAATGGAAACAAAACGAAACGGACCCTCCAAACAACAAACAACAAACAAAATGTCTTTTTTTTTTAATTTGTGCCCATCTCTAGTGGGGAATAATGGGAATCACTAGTTTTGCAAATATTTTGTTCTAATTATGGACCCCTGATTGATTATGGGACCTGTACCAATTGTGGAGACCTTAGTGAAGTGGGACCATTGAAATAGTCCTAGTCCAGTTTCTGTTGCTAAAGCCTGTGAAGTCCTAACAGTACAGGAGGCAGGCAAGTGACAGCAGGGGGAGCAATAGTAGGGGAAAAGTATAGAAATATCCAGGCTGACAATGCTTGGTAGGGAAAAAGGAGGGCAAGTAGCAGTTGCGGAAATGAGGGAAGGAGGGGGAAAAGAAAGATCTAGACTGGTAGAGATAACATTTTTAAAGAAACACAAGAAATACATAAAATTTAATAGCTAGTTTTCCAGATTACCAATTCCTACAGATTTAAAGGGTTCTCTTATGAGGAAACACAGAAGATTCCAAAAAATGGGGAGAGGAAAGGAGTCAATTTCAGTATGTTTGCAAACTATTTTACTCTGAAATCCCATATGTAACACTTCACATTCTTGACACCAGTAACTATCAGTATGCATCCCATAAGCCTGAGGTTATCTATCTTGCTTTAAGTGTTAATAAATCATCATATTACAGAGTGTGTGGGTTTATTTACACAACCAGATTTCTTCTACTAACATCAACTTTGAAGAACTCAGCATATACCCTTATGATTTAACTAAGCCATCAAGACATTTCAAGATTCTCTGCACAGGTTACACACCCTATCACTTGAAATACTGGCTTGACAGTTTCAGTCAGAGTCATCTAAAAATATAAACAGAGTTGATATTACCCAGAGAAAATGGCAATGTGTAGTCAGTGAACTGCAATCACAAGTTCATTTAAAAGAGATCTGTGTGAGTGATAAAAGTTGAAAACCAAATAAAATTGCCTAATTGCCAAAATATATGTACAACTCTTATCAAGGGATCATTTAAACCAGTTGAAATTGTATTTCAGCCATGTTGGTTTGACGGCATTCATGGAACTAAGATGTCTTACAGATAAACACATTATTACAAGACATTTGCATTTTGCTTATTACCTCAACGTATCCTCCAATGCCATTTGCTATGACTTGCCTAATACTTGCCAGCATTGCTTCTTCCACTTGTGACAGCCATTTCTCAACCATGCCCTGGAAAAAGTATTTAAAATGAAGAACAGCAAGGATCCCCAAAACATGCAATAGTTGAACAAGAACTTTGACAGTGCAAAATGTTGCTTTGAAATTAGACATGAGCTATTCATATTCGTATCCCGGGGAATATGAGTACAAATGGGTCATGTCTATTTGAAATTCAACAGAAACCATGGAAAGCTAGCCTTTGTCAATCCAACATTGATCAGGCAGGTTGTAGTACAACTCCCATCATCAAGCACTGTGAATGCATTTGCCATTGGTTTTTTTCAGCTTTCATTCTATTAAACACTGTGCTTTAAATGTCACTTCACTGACCCTTTTTGCATTCTTTAAAAACAACAATAAGCAACTGAGATCCAAAGGCATTTCACTGAAAGCATGTTTTGATTACCAACACATTATCATCACCTCTGTAGTGGTAGTAGGCAAAACTTACTCTGGCATGTGCTGGATATATTTTTTTAATAAAAGGAACAACTTCCTTTTCAGAACTGATCATCCCTACAATCTCCATGTTGTCTGTAAATTCTAGTTTTGCAATGCCCTCAAAGCATTTCTTCAGGTGTGGCTGAACTCGGAGTGGATCTTTGGTTTCAGACAAAATCTCCAGCAGCTCATCGTTAGAAAGGAAGAAGAATCTGCTCAAAGCAAGTTTCAACATACACACATTAATGTTTAGTTTAAAACAGGGGACAAGTGGCAGATTGTACTCTAAGAAATATTAACTCATCACAGTACATGAGAAATCTTTAGAAATGACAGTTTATTGATTCATTTGTTCCCATTATTGCTTTCACAAGCAACAAACTACAAGATTGTAAAGCTTAAGGATCCAGGAGTCCTGTTGGATAGATTTAACTGCCACTACCACCCCCACCCCCAAAGAAGGCTCAAAGTGTGCAACATGTTGCATGCTTGTAAAACTGGATGAACAAAATGGTATCATGTCAGAACTTGGAAATGTCACCTTCAAAATTCCCAGATTCCACCAGCCACTTGTCATGCTATTGGAAATTTTGATAACTGTAGTGTAAAATGTTATGCTTCCAAGCTCTGCATAAGCTTATTGAAAAGTAATGGTATAGTTAGACCATAAAGTGCAGATCAGATATTGACTGGGATATATACTAAAACAACATACCTAAAGAAAATATGGCAAGAGGAGCTAGTAATAGAGCTTAACACAAGGAATAATGGAATTCTATGTGGAATAAAAGGATTATGAAAAACATGTCAGTAAGGGTCAAACAGAATTGCTATAAGGTAGTGTGGATATGGTATTTAACACCTACGATAATGAATTTAATAAATGGATGGATTCCACCTTCTGGTTGGGAATGTAAAAAAGAAAAAGGGACCTATTTACACATGTGGTGGCTCTGTGAAAAGAGGAAAAAATAGTGGATGTGAATATTTCAGGAAATAAAGAATATATTGGGAAAGGAGGTGCATATGTCTGCTAAGACAGCCATGTTGAATAGGGCTGATAATGAATTAAATAAAGTAGAAATAGACTAAGTAAATATTATGGTAACAGTAGCAAGGTTAATTATGGCAAAGCATTGGAGAGTTAGTAGCCAACTTAAAATAGAAGACTGGTATAAAGGAACGTGGAATATCACTATTAATGATAAAGTAACTTGTGATTTGAATATGAGCAAAGGGGTATCTCATACTAACAATTTTAAAGATATCTAAAGTCCATTTTTGACACAGGTACTGGTGAAAGGAAAAGGAACTACTCCCAGAAAGGATTCAATGTATTTCTGGAAAGAATGGGACCAGCATTAGGAAAGATATCAATGAACAAAGTAATAATAAAATACTGTAAGTTGATTTGGAATAAAAGAATAGTCCTAAGGATGAAAGGTACACAAAGTCACACAAGGCCTTGTAGTTGTTTACTTTTTAATTTAGTTTCTACAATTTTTGGTTTATTTGGAATAAAAGAATAGTTCTAAGGATGAAGGGTACACAAAGTCACATAAGGCCTTGTAGTTGCTTACTTTTTAATTTAGTTTCTACAACTTTTTTTGGTTGATGTTTTTTATGTTCTTCTCTACCTTTCTATTCTGATTTTGAATAACTGTAATATTATATGAGAACTGTTTTAAAAATGTTTGTTTTGTATAATTTTTAAATAATATAATAATAAAAATAACCATTTACTGTACAAGAGCCCTTCTCATTCGCTGATATGTATCCATCCAGTTAACTGAATTTCTGGACTTTCCTTGTTATGGTGGTGGATATGAGGACTATTACAGTGAGCATTTTCACCTTTACATTTACCACGACAGCATTGCTTAAGAAAAGCAATGCATGCCTTTTCACAATGTTCATCATATTTATGGTTGTTGACATTGTTATTATAATCAAAGCTATAACCCTACCAAAATTGTTGATTTAATAACTAAGGACACAGCTTGACATTAAAAATCAGTTATATCCACTTCCAATTCCTCCAACTAAAAGAGTTGTCCAAAAGACTGATGACACACAGATGGAAAAAACTTCCAGTGAGTGGTCAAATGGCTGCAAATGATGGCTTTAAACAAACAAACAAACAAACAACAATACATTGCTAGATATCAAAAGAGCATCAGATCTTGTAATGTGTATAGAAATTTTTGCTTACAAGGAATTGTATTCTATGGGTTTGTGGTCAACCCATAGATCAAAATTCTTAATGAGCATTCTTTTGCTATTGATTGGTTGATGAGCCTACCTTGGAAAAAATAACCTTTTCTTTTCCAGGTAAGTGTTCAGGCCCTTCTGGATATCTTCCAAAAGAATATTTGCTTCCTGAAGTCTGTCCAACATCTTTGGCTGTTCTGTAGCAACTAATACTCTGGTGTCTTTTACCTATTTTTAAAACATGTGCAATATAGTAAAGATAAGTTGATACATCAACATTTACTGTATTTAGTGAAAACAACCATGTAGAATATATTACATTAGACAGCATCGTACTTGCCTTGATTACTTCTTTATTAATGCAGTTTTATACATCTTTAAATAATTCTTTTTTATGTTGGGATTCAAGCAGAACAGTAAATTCTATAACCCAACAGTAAATTCATTATGTGAATATAGGCCCTTACGTGGATTCTTGTAGGGAAGACGGCAGTAAAGCAAATCAAAAGTTTCAAAAAAAGTACTGGGGATTACTGAAAGGCATGGGGGGGGGGGGGGCAGGGGGACAAATGAAAAGCCATGGAGTGGCAGTTCAATAAATGAGAAGGTGGTAGTCTGCTGTACTAAATAAGATAAAAATTAAATATGAGTACTGACCGCTTGTTCCATGATATCCTTCCAGTAGGTATCCACAATCACAAACTTTCTACCCTCCTCTGGCATCTGAGCACAGATGTCCTCAGAACTGAAAATGGGTTCCAGATAAAGCCACGTTGCCTGACATTTCAACCAGTTGTCTAAAATTTCTTGCATCAGGACAAGCTTCTCTTCCCATCTCTGTGAAGAGATAATTTTTTTTCAGTTTTGGGTCAACAGACTGAGCGATGGTTTAAAATGGAATGTCATTTCTCTTTTATCCATATTGTTGCATGAGCATAATTTATGTAGTGAACACATAAAGAAAGCACTTCCTTTTTCATTCTAATTGCCTGTTTGTTTGTTTTTACTAGGCTCTGGTTGGTAAAATTGATGTTCCAGTAAAAAAGCCAAGCAGTTAATGATAAATTGACTTCAGATTTTAAATTCAAAAAGGGAGAAATAAAGATTAATAGATTCATTGAAATATGGGAAAAATTTATAAAAGCTGTGTTACATAACTGTAAGCGGGAAAACCAAGCAATGTTTGTATGCATTTTGGACGGATTTTCGCAGTAGATAAAGGGGGGAGGTCTGTGAAGATTCTCAGTCATCCAGGTGAGTTTATCTGGAAGTTGACTCATGACAACTGGAACTCTTTTCTTAAGAGATAGAAATGTTTCACTGGGGGGGAATAATAAAGTTTGAAGATAGAAAATGTATGTAAGATATACAGTCCCAAGGGAGGGGGGAACACGAATACTGTACTTCAAGTATTTGTATTATGTATTATGTTTATGCTTATAAAATTAATTTTAACAATCCATTAATTTAGCCATATCATAGACAAAACATAGCTGTCATCTTTTTAAAAATAAATGAAACACTTCTAGGGATAAAAAAGCATGGATTCACACACAATCACTGTAGGAATGTTCCCCTGAGAGATAGTAGATATTAATATGCACAGATATTAATGATCCAGCAAGCTTCCTGCAATGCATTCTGGGGACAATATTTGACTCTTTCTCCTGCACGGGAAAGCCCTGGGAGAGGGGAAATGGAGTCCCTAAGATTAACATGCAGGAAGCAGATAACTGACTATCTTGTCCTTCCATCCTGGCCATAAGGAACAAACAAGACCATTAATCATTACCCTCACGTCATGGGATGGGATAGCAAGCTGCTGGGGTATCTATTATTTCCATCCCCCGCTAGGTGACATGTCCACGTCACAGAAAGCCCTCCCCGGGAGTCCATCAAGCCAATGACAGGCTGACACATAGGATACCACACTATATCTGTAACTCCGCCTCCTACAGCTAATAAAGGTGTGCCTTGCAGCCTGCTCAGAGGAGAAGAGCATGGCAGCCTGACACTGTGTTGAACCCAACCATCCGTGTCCATGTAGGTTATTTCCCTACAAATCACAGACAAGAAGCTTACCCGACATTCTGTTTCTATTGGTTTAATGAAAGGAGAGCCACACATCGTCTGGGTCTTCACAATGTGATCATCAAGCAAGAGCTGGATGTCATCAATGGCTGACAGAATGCTGGTATCCTGTAGAGGAACCACACTTGCTTTAAACTAATGGTTCAAAGCTTCAGTTCTTGAATGTTTAAAAAGTATCATCCTTCTGTGTTTTGTTATCTTAAGATACCTATCTGCAAACATTTAGGGCAACTTGATTATTGTGGTTGCATAGTAAGAAATATAGGGATTGGGAAGTTGTTGAACTATTTAGAATTATCTCATGTACTATATTGGGATGGCCAGATAGCTTACTGATACAGGTACCTGGCTGTGGAGCCAGAGGTTGGGAATTCATTTCCCCACTGTGCCTATATTATTATTATTATTATTATTATTATTATTATTATTATTATTATTA
>JAHTLZ010000054.1:7088153-7117955 GCA_023846285.1 Phrynocephalus versicolor
TATTATTATTATTATTATTATTATTATTATTATTATTATTATTATTATTAACTGAGTCCTGTGGCACAGTGGTTAAATGCCCGTACTGCTGGAACAGAGACACACTTCTTAAAGGGGGTGGAGCAGGCCAGAAAACCTGTCAGAAATTGGGGGGGAGGAGAGGGAGAGTTTTGAGCATATTTCTCTCTCTCTCTCTCTCTCTCTCTCTCATCATTTTTAGGTTATCAAAAACAAAACAAAACAAAACAAAAAAGGATTAAGGGAATAAAACAACAAAGGTACCAGATAACTGGAAGAGAGCCGGTAGTGAACAGCAGCAGTCATTGAGAAAATCTCAGCAATGGCAAAAAGGAACTGAGCACACCTGAGCTAGGGTGGAGTATATATAGTAGTGGGTGGTCCTAGCTAATGTGGGATATAGCTCTGGAATTTTCCATGCATTTCTGCACGTGTGCACATTTAACCCATATGTGTGCATTCATAGAGTCCACAAAGAAGCAAATAAAAAGGTGGTCCCAAATACAGTTATCAGAAAAGGAAGGATGTACTCACTGTGTCCCTATATTTTACAAAACTGAAACAGATATTGGTCCATTCCGATTTCATTTTCTCCATGTTTTTCTCTAAGGAATATTCCTTGCTAGCTGCTGCTCCTATGGGCTCTAGTCTAGGAATCAGAAATGGAAATCAGAAAATAAGTACAAAGCAATATATATTCAGGTCCTAAAGAGACTGAAGTAGTTGTGTGAGTTTAAACAAATGTTCTTGGTGCACTTTTAAAATATTTTAAAATACACCACCGAGCAAGCCACAGATTGAACTCTGACCTCTATTTGTTAAAATTGAAGTTACTGAAATACAATTTTCAGGAAGAAGGCCCAGGCATTGGGAGTACTGGGTGCTTGAAGAATACATGTATAGTAATACCATTCCTTCCTCCTTACCAGATATCCTCAGATTTCTATTCATCTGGCTGCACCAGAGATCACACAGTTATGTTTTCCAAGGAAATAATTAGTTATAGCCACTGTCCTATCTATGAAGAGTAATTCATCACCGTGATAATTACACATTTTTTAAAATTGGTCTTTGGGTAAAATTGACACTAAGAGGATGTATATTGTCTTTGACTAAACAAAGCTGTGTGTAACTTAAGCTCATGTTTATATAACAGTGAACATTATTGAAACAAAATGTTTCTGTTTCTTGTAAATGAGGAGAAAACATTTGAATGTCACAAGCCACTGGGCTGTGGCAAAAACACATCTCACCTATCTTGTTGCTGCCTCACACACTTGCAAAAGAATGTAGAACATGACATGAGATAACACTGACTTTATGACAATCTTCCCTCACTGTTTTATGAGGCCACATCTCCATTACTATAAAAGTAACTTTATAGATACAGTTATACCACAAAAGGAATTATTGCTTGTTAAGTTGTATTCATCATGTGATACTATACCTTTGTGACTTTTTATTTATTTATTTATTAGATTTCTATACTGAGCCATCTAGCAACAGAAACCACTCTCGGCAGTTAAAAAAATTACCAAATACAACAATAAACATGACTGAATCACTCAAATTACTAGAAAGGAAAGAGCAAAAACTAAAGGCAGAACAGGAGGTGAATAAGCAGCGAGTCAGCATATAATCCTTGGCTTACTTGTGTGTATAAGATGACCCTCAACTTTTAATTTAATAATATTAGGCAAAAATATAGTCTTATATATGGAAAAATACTGTATGCTGCAAAAAGCTAAAGGTAGCAGGAAAAGCGAAAGACCAAAGATGAGGCTGATTAACTCCACAAGGAAGGCACAGCCTTGATTTTACAACAGGGTTGTTGAGAAGAGGACATGAGACTTCCCATTCATAGGGTTACAATATGTCAGAAATGATTTGATGGTAGCTGACATCCAAATTCCAAATTCATTCTCCCCAAATCCACTTACAATGTTGACAAAACCCAGGATTTATTCCAAGACAAACTTATGAAATTAGTTCATCATAAAACACATTTTTAAAAAAATCACAGATGTATACCAGAGGTTGCCAAATTTACAAAAGCCATAATGAGTGACATTCAGGCCCGATGTGTGGTATAGAAATCAATTAAATAAATAAACGTTGGTGGATTCTAAGAAATGACATCCTAAAAGTAGTATTCCCAAGCTCTGCTATTGTTCAATCAATGGACCTCATATATTCTTCCCCTTGCCAACAATTCTCTACAAATGAGTAAATTGTTTCCCAATTTTTCTTAGAAGAAAGCAACTCCATTCTCTTAAAGTATATAGTAAATATTCACTGCACAAAAGTTTTGGCTTGTTTCTTACTTGTCAATAAATTTTGAAAGCCCGTATTCTAACATATTCATGAGTGAAGTAGTTTCATCAGGTCTTATCTCATATCCAACTATATCGCTGATCTGTAAATAAAAAGGTGCAAGAATGAAAAATCCCATCATGATAGGTAGCAAGAAGAGGTCTCTCTCATGGCAGAAGTACTGGCTTTCCATACGGATCTGTGGTATTGACCACTGACAGAATTATATGAAACAGACGGAAACACGAGCTATCAGTGCTTAGAAAGGAGAAGTGGAGGACGTTCAATTATTTCTCACAACAGAGAAACTCCAAGGGGGACATGGAGTTACATATATATACAATTCAGCTTCTGTACAATAAGACCCCGGTATCCACTGGGGATCAGTTCTAGCCCTTCCGGTGAATAATGAAAACCATGGATAAGAGATAATGCCAAATAAACCTCCCAAAACTGCTGTTTTGTGACAGTAGCTTGCTTTACAGCTGCTGATTTGTGACCTTAGCTTACTTTATGGTTGCTGTTTGTGACAGTAGCTTGTTTTGCAGCTGCTGGATTATTTATTTAATTTTTTTCCTCTGCCAACCATGGATATCTGAATCAGTGGTTAATGAATCATTGGATATGGAGGGGGGTCCTACTGTAATGTTTCTTATTGAGGTCAAGGTTAAGTGGGTCAAACTCAAGATATTTCACAGCCTGGGTCAAAGGACAAGACAATGTCTCTTGCATTCAAACGCAGAAGCCAATTGGCCTGGCCAAGTTGAAAACATTGGGAATGGGACAAGATCATCCACCAGTCCCAGGAGCAGTAATCCAACTAGTGTGCACAAGACGTGTTGTATTGTGTGCTCAGCATTACTCTGTGCTATATGGTGTAATAGTAACAGAAGGTTAAATGAGGTGACACCACCACATCACTGTATATAAATAACATTTTCTCTGATTTCAGAAGCTAAACAGAGTTATGCCGGTTAGTATTTGAATGGAGACCACCAGAATACCAAGGATCTCTGGGTTATTGGCAAACAAGAATCTTGCTATCAGTCAGCGCTGATAATACTTATCCAAGTATAACAAACATGGATTCAATATAAAGTGGTACCTTGAGTTACGAACACCCTGAGTTATGAAAAATTTGAGTTACTAATAGAAAAGTGTTGGTATAGGAAAATTTTGAGTTACGAAAAAATGCCTTTTTTAAGTTAGGAAAGAGAAAAGGAAAGGAAAAATTCCTTTTCAAAATGGCTCCTGCTTGTTTGCAATACCAATACTGCCGTCTTGTGGCCACCCAACTACAGTGCTGCAATTGGGAAGAAGAAGGAGCCATTTTGAAAAGGGACACTGAGAACTGGAGCTTCTGTTTTTCAATGTCTTGCACAAGGTGTCCTGTTTTGGAAATATCTGGCACAGTTTGGGGGACTTTTGCGGACCTTTGATCGATTTCCCAACTGGTTATAAGGAAGATTGCTCATCTTCTGTTGTTTGCTTGCTTGTTAACTGTGTTTTTTTGCTTTGGGGGTGGTGATTTCTCACTTGGAACAAATTCATCCGTTTCCAATGCATTCCTATAGGAAACAGCATTTTGAGTGAAGAAAATGCATTCGGAACAGATTAATTTTGTGACTCAAGGTACCACTGTAAAGCACTTTCCAATTTTCCTATGACACCCTTTACTATTCATGATCTAAAGCAGCTGCCTCACTTTGCCTAATGACAGGGCTGGCCTCTGGACTATGCAACTCTAAAGCAGGAAGCTCATCTGCTTGCATAAGAAATTGTGGATTTGTATCTGTTCTCCCCATTAAAGCAAATAAGGGAATCTGTATACCTAAAGGCACCGGTTTCTGTATTTCTGAAAAATTACCAGCCTCAGGTTTCCATATCCATCTGAATTTCTGCTAGCATGGCCAGTGATAAGAGATAACGGGAGTTGTAGTCTACTGCTAAGAATCCAAAGGTTTGGAACACCACAATAGCTATTGTACTGTTTGCAGAAATTCACTTATCCATGTGTTAATAAATGGCAAGAGCCCACATAAAGATAAATGGACAAACAGCTACAAACTGGCGAGAACATGGTAATATCTAGTGCAAGCAATAAGTTATGTGCATACTTATTTCTTTTTTTTAAAAGGGAGTCTACTGTACTTAATACAGCTTTAATGCCTTATCTATCAGACATCTCTTATGATACAGCACCTGTTCCCAATGTCTGTCTTTCATTCCACGATTGCATGCAATAGAGAGAACAGGCAGATGCTGCTTAAACTTGTCAATTTTAAATTTCACATTCTCCGCTAAACGCTTTGGCCCAGGGAGATCAACAAAGGACTTGGTTAGTTTGTACATGGTCCTCCACATGTTTGAGACTTCCTCGCTGATTTCTTCTGCATTCATCTGTAGAACAGGTCCTAAGCGCAGAATCAGAAAAGAAAATGAGAATTTTGAAAATGTCAAATGTGATATTAAATAACAAAAGATCTAGCAAATGGAAATACACAGAAAGGCTTTGTCTCTAAAATTGCCTTCACTATAAGGAAAAATGTTGCATTGTAATATGGAAAAGATCATTTTCACATGGAGACAATTTCTGATAAAAGCCTATATGGATGAGTACTGTTTCATTTCAGAAATAATTTTTTTTCCAAAATCCATTAGCCTTTACAAACCAACTTTGTTGGTCTATTACCATTATGTCTGCCTTGCCACCAGAGAAACCAGGTTGGTCAACGTGTTTTGCGTTCTTTCACCTTGCCTGCATAACCACCCTATGAAGATCAGTCTGACAGATGTTGACTGCCTCAAAACCCTTCTGTGGGATTTACCGAACAGAGGGAACAAGTATCTGGATTAGAGATGGGCACGAAACGAACAATTTTTCATTTCCGTTTCCGTTTTTTCATTTCGTTACGCAACGAAACGACAAACGAATTTTGTCTCTAAAATGAAACGAAATGAACAGAAACACCGGAAATTTTGTCGTGTGTTTCGTTTCCGTTACTGCAATCCAAGTGAACTGCTTAAAATCCTTTTAAAAAATCACAAAAAAATTGAAATAAATGGTAACGAAACGGTAACGAAACGAACGAAAACAAAAATGATTTTTTTTTTTGCTAAAATTCACAAAAAATGGAAACGAGCCGAAACGGGCCCTCCAAATGACAAACAACAAACGAAATGGCATTTTTTTAATTTGTGCCCATCTCTGATCTGGATCTTTCAAGTCTCTGTTCAGCCTTCTAACTGTTGCAGCAGATGGGTCCTGCTTGTAATACATGGCAGACTTTTTCTTGGAATAGGGTAAGTTAGGGCAGCGAATAGGGTAGGAATGGTCAGGGTAAAAGAAGAGCTGGATGCCCCCTTCCCTAGAGACACAGGAGGCAGAGGCAGGGTCTGGCCTTTCCCTCACATTCAAATGAAGAGGAAGCTTCCAATGGGGAACTGCCTGCAGGCTCCAGAGAACAACTGCATCTCAGAATGTAGGACAGCCAGGCACATTTGAAACAGGCATGTTCTAACTCAAGATGTCTCAGCTCCAGAGTTAGCTACTGTGTGATAAATGCATTGCTCACACCCAAACCCATTTGATGAGAACAACTTTCCAGTTTGGCCTCTCTTGCTCCTGACTCTTTGCACCTCTGGTGTCCCTACCTAAAAGCTCTCCTGATGACCTGAACCAGACAGTCTAATGACGTCTATCCTTGGTGCTCTCTGTTTGGATTGTTCAATTGGTATGGCTTTGGTTTATGGCAGGGCTCTGGGTTGAACTTTGACAATGGCTTCAACTGCTCAAAGAACTCTCAATAACATCCCTCTTGCGTACTGCTTTGGACTACCCTTTCTCATCTTTCCAGGTACTGCTCCAACTTTTGACTACGTCTCCCAGCTTGCTGGGCATCCTGCAAGAAATATACCAATGTTTTCTGTTTCCCAAGAAGACCGTCCACATCATATTTCCACCTCTAAGTTGAGGAAAGTTCACTTAAAAATAATGCAACCTATCTAGTGCCATTAATAAATTCTCACCATTCATCCATTCCTCAGATTTGACATGGAAATTATAAGCTGTTACCCAAAGCTGCTCAAAAGGTTGTTTGTGTGTGATGATGGTCTGAAGTTGAGGAAACTGGCTTTTTTCACGTTCAAGTAGTTCCTCTTCCTTGTTAATCGCCTATAAGACACATATTGTTTCTGTTGTCAAGGATGACTGGTACAGCATTAGCAAAAAATGACATTGAGGGACATGCTCTTCAACTTTTTGCATTCTGTTTCCAGCTAACGCCCCTACCCAGAGGTAGCTGAGCATGAGCTTCATTGGACAGCAAACATTTCAAAGGAGAAGTGTTTGTGTTACAGTACAGTGTTACAGTTAATAAAAATTGTAAAATTATTTTTTTTAAAAAAAAGAAGCAGATATATTGGCCTGCTGAAGGTATAAAAGACAGTTTCCTGGCCCTTAAAGTCTACCAATTTCTTTGGCATAATGTTTCATGGACTGCAGCCATTTTTTCAAAGGCATGATGAATCATTTAGATGAGCTCAAGTGGACTCTAATCCACAAATACTTATGCCATGTAAAATCTGCTAGACTCTGAGGAATAACAAGACTCTTTAAGAGATGGGGGACAAATTAAAAAAACTAATCTGATATTCATCAGAAATTGATGATTCATTGCAGATTTGTTGCTCTGTATTTGTCATTTCTGGAAATCCTGAAATGGGACATCCTAACTCATGGACTGAGTGGGCTGCACCTTATTAAAGGAAGCTGCAGTTGAGACATAATTAGAGAGGGGGATGAAACAAAAAATGAATTACAATATTTGCCAGAAACCATTGATTCATCGTCAATTTGTTGCTTCACATTTGTAGTTTCCAGAGACCCCAACCAATATGAAGCAACTAATTTTAGAGCTCAGCACTATATAATGAACAATAAAATTAAGTCAACATTTGCAAAGGGAAAGCTATGAACACTAACTTCGTATTCAGCAAGGGCAAAGTCCAAATTCTTAGACAGCTCATTAAATTTTTCAACATTATTCTTCATTTCTTCCATGGTCATAACATCCTTCTTTCGGAAACTTTCAACTTCTTTGTTATAACCTTCAAGAACAGCCTCAAATTCAGAGCATCTGGATAGGATCAAAGGCAGCAAAGCATGTTGTTATATTTAAAGTTTATCTCTCAAACAAAGTGAACAAAATCTTCAGAAAAAAAATGAGGAACAAAACTGTTTTGAAAGTATGTGACATGCCATTTCACAATGAAATAAAGGACCTTTACTTAATTTAACTTAACCAAAACTAAATTACATAAGGTAGACACAAAAGCCAGAGTCCAACTGAAAAAGTAAACCAGCATAATCCCACCAAACGAGAAATATCAGCCATTAAAAAGTCAGCATAGATGTGCACGGTTGGATGTTATGTTCCCTGTCTGAAAAACAAGCTACAACAACAAATGTTTAGGTTGACTTCTGAATTTGTGCCAATTAGCAGCTGAGATTTATACCAATGGAGTGTATGCTGGTGGCATAGCTAACAGGATTTGGTCAATGGACTGGATCCGGGTTAACACATTTTAGAACATTGGAATCGAAGGGATAAACTTGAGTCCTACTTATTTCAATGGTTCTGTTCAAAGGTCTGTTCCAGATGTTTTAAAATAAGTTTACTCAGTTCCTAAATACTAGTCCTACATTTCGCTAGTCATGTGAGGCAGCTGAGTAGTGATATGTCTGAGGAGTCTCTTCTGCTCATGAAAGACCTCCACAATGCCCATCATGCAGGAATATCAGGGTTCTGGCTTGTGTGGAGGGAGGACCTCTGTAAGTAAAAGAGCCTTTCCTCTTCAATATCCACTGCATTTTATATGAACAAGGTAATTATGAAAGGGGGTGGGTTTGGCTATACTTACTGGACTATCTTATCTGCATATACTGAGCAAACATGCTTAACTCACGAGATTGGCACGACTCAAAAAAATGGTGTTTCGTTTGTTGTTTGGTCGTTTAGGGGTCCGTTTCGGTCCGTTTTCGTTTTCGTGAGGTTTTTTGCAAAAAAAATCGTTTTCATTTCGTTAGGTAATGAAACGAAAAAATGAAAACAAAAATGAAAAATTGCTGTTTCATTACCATTTAGCACAATTCAATGTATTTGCCGTAACGAAAACAAAGCGGTCGACAAAATTTTTCGTGTTTCAGGTCGTTTCGTTTCATTTTGGAGTCAAAATTCGTTTTTCGTTTCGTTACATAATGAAATGAAAACGAAAACGAAAAATCGCTCATTTCGTGCCCATCTCTATACTTGGATGCTCAGTTTTAGCTCCCAAATGCACATTCTGTTGGAGAAATCATACAGAGCTAGACCTCCAAGACAAGTAACTTTCTAAACTTGCCACATCAAAATTTGTCACAATGCATCTATAGCTTTTGGTCTTTGGCGTTGATTTGTTGAGGCAATGTAACATGTCAGAACTAAAAAGTTCCATGTTGTTTTTTAATAAACCATGAGGATGAGAAGTAGGAATAACATATTTTGTTTACAGGAGTTTGGAACTATTTTTGTGTCCTTGAAATAGCATTGTGATGCAGAGGTTAAATGGTGTGCTACAGCTATAACTGTGCTCACAATCTAAACAGGAATGGATGGAAATCATCATATTTCCTGCCAATATCGGTTTCATAAATGTTGATACATAAATCTTCTCTGTCCTGCTCCCAGAGTAAACTATTTCTTTGAAATATCCACATGAATATAATCTATTTTCCCATAAAATGTGAATTTTTGTATACGATTCACCCTAAAATATGCATTTTGTTCTAAAATACATGTGTCGGTACTAGAGATGAACACCATCCTTGACTCAGAGGTCCAGCCCAACTTGTTGCCATGCTCGCACAAGGGTTGTGCAGGCCCAGCGCCCTGCCCCTTCTGCCTCCCACGCACATCCACCCATTTCTTAAAATGCACTTCCCTCACAGCTTCCTCAATGTAAATGGCCACTCAACTTATGCAGCCTGCTCTTCTCCATAAGCCATCCCTGCAGATGAAGTGACAAGGCATGAATATCTGCAGCACTTTTATATGCGGTACTTGAGTCGGCGAGGCAGGGAGGGAAGAGCATGTCACTCAAGAAATGGGAAAGAATGCCGGGGAGGCAGCCCACAAAACACCTGTGCGAAGAAGGACAACAAAATGGGCTGCACCTCCAAACTGAGATTCATGCCCCTCTCTGGTTGATCCATGCATCAATGTAAAAAAGGCATACTGTATTTAGATATATATTTTGGTATGCATTTTGAAAGAACTATATTGTAACATTTGGAACAACAAAAGCATCTCAGAGTTCTAATCTAAATGTTAAAGCAGGAAGTGCAAACCAGCTTGGTTCATTTAAATATATGGACTGAATGGAATGCTAAATATGAATTAAAGCCAATTCATCATACCTTTTAATTAGAGCAAGCTCTACATGATCTCTTCTGTTCATCAGCTGGTTCCTGCTGGTTTCAAAAATGATTTCAATCTCATCTGGCCAATGCAGAACAGTACTGTTTAGCTTTATATCATCATCTACAAAAAGCAGCATACAGAAATTATTTGTATAAAATATTATATTAGTAAAATGCCACTAAACATTGTTGTTGTTCCTGCTGGTGTATTTCTTATTTCTCAGTATAGCTGGTTCAAGACAACAAACTACAAAAGGTTAAGCCAAAAAATTAGGAGTCAATAGGAAAAAAATGCAGGTGAGATCACATGTTTGATTTTTAAATTTGCTAACCAAAGATTTTGGGTTGGAAGACGACCTGATCTTATCGATGCAAGATGAACATAAAAACAAAATAAGGCACCCCGAAAGAACCTGAAATTGAACAAAGATGGGATATGGAATTGATTCATCAAATGTCACAAGATTCCCCACCCCACTTTAGATTATTCATATAATTCCATTGATCTGGTGACCATTTCAATGCTACCCCCCATCACGGATTCTTAATTTAGCCCTGTTCTGCAGTTCTTGTTTGTTTATCTGTTTCAGAACATACAAGGAAGGTCGGCATAGTCCATCAGGAATTCTAGCCTGTAGATAGCCTCCCTAATTTCTCGGCGGAGCTTGAAAACAGTAACATCACTGGATTTTTTCAAATACGCTGTGAGCTCCACAAGCTCCTCTGTGGTCAAAGGCACTTCACTGACTTTGTCGGCAATTATGTTGTATTGATTGCAGATGCTATGAGCAGAAACAGAAAAGAGATGTGTAAATTACAGACCTATTACAAGGAATGAAAATATTTTTTTTAATGGAACCACTCCTAATACTAGATCCTAGGCTGTTTATACACGACCCCTAAACTAAATGGCTCCCAGCTCCGGAGCTTAAAAATGTTTCCCACCAGCTCCGGAGTTTACAGGAAATTAAGTGCGACCCCGCCCACCTAAGCGCGTACCAGCACACTTTTCTTGTACCTGCTCTTGGGAGGTGAAAATTCCTTGATGCGGATGTGCCGGGCTCTCCTCACTTCTTTTTGTTGTTGTTTTAAGAGAAGGAATCAGGAAGTGACGGGGCTCGGAGCAGCTTCCACCGGCACCGGGAGGTAAGTCTTTATTCTTTTGTCCCTTTTTTCCCTCCCTCCCCTCCCTCCCCTCACGCAGACAGGAGCAAGGAAGTGCGGAGGGGTTGGGACGGAGGAACAGCAACGAACCCCAAAGATCTCTGGTCCGAATTTAAGGGGCCAGCGGATCTTAGGGGTCGTGTGAAAAGGCCCCTAATATGCATTTTATTGCACTGTATTGCATGACTAGAATAATAGAATAGTGAAGTTGGAAGTGGCCTACACGGTCATCAAGTCCAACACCCTGGCTCGATGATGGAAAACAAATTTGCCAGGTGGTTGTCCAAATTTCTCTTGAATGCCTCTAGTGCTGGAACACTTACCACTGCCCCAAGGCAATTGGTTCCACTGCCGTACCACTCTAGCAGTTAGGAGATTTTTCCTGATATTCAGCCAAAACCTGGATTCTCCTAACTTGAGCCCATTGTTGCAAATCCTACACTTGATGATTGAGAACATATCCTGCCCCTCCTCTGTATCATGGCCTTTCAAATATTTGAAAAGTGCTATCCTATTCCCCCCTCAGTCTTCTTTTCTCCAGCCTAAACATGACCCCAGTTCTTTCAGTTGTTCCTCACAGGGCTTGGCTTGTAGTCCTCTGATCATCCTTCTCACACTCCTCCAAACTTGTTCCAATTTGTCAGCATCTTTCTTGAAGTGCCGTGTTCAGAACGGAACACAATACTCAAATTGGGGCCTGATCAGTGTTGAACAGAAGGGGGAATATGTTGCATTGTATTCCTCTCTCTAAGATGAGGCAAGCGGATGTTTGTGAGAGAGTTATCATATCTAATGTAGCAGATTTTAGAAGTAGGGAAGCCTTTTTCTAAGTCCAAATGTAAATAATGCCATGCCAGTACTAAACTGCACACTAGCTTGTTGTAGATTTGCTATCTCAAGTCACATTCGAGCCAGAAGCAAGTGAATCCTGATTGGTCAAGGAGGTGACATGTGACTTTTTCCCATGCTATGCACAAGCTGGAGAGAAGGAGGATTTTTCCTGAATGGTTTCTGCAAGATGGACTAATGGGGACATGCTTAGCAATGTAGTTTTAAAGTGGATATAGGGTTGGGGTTTTTTTGCCTCTTAAGCCTCATTTAAGTTAAGAAGGGAAATCATGTCATTATTTTCTAGTAAGAGAATATTCTTGTGTAATTCTTCTTAGTAAATAAATGTTTTTATATTCTTATTCAAGTGAAGGTGCCTGTTGAATAATTATTCTGGTAAGTGAAATAGCTATCACAGCCAGGCCGGGAGACATAAAGGATCCACGTGGGCTTATGTTCTCCAGATTCCTGCTTTCAGCAGCTGAGGTTGATTGATAGCAGATAGGATCTGCATAGAGCAGGCATGTCCAAGCTTCGGACCGCCAGATGTTTTGGACCACAACTCCCACAGTCCTTTGTCATTGGCAATCTAAGCTTAGAATTCTGGAAGTTGTGGTCCAAAACATCTGGAGGGCCGAAGTTTGGACATGCCTGGTGTAGACGGACAGCCCATATTACAGAGCATGGTGGCAGCAGCGGGATGATCTCCCATTAAAAGCCTGCTGTGAAACTATAAAGTTATCAAGCTGCTCTGTAATTACTATGATTTATGGCTGGTGAGTTGTCCATAGGCTGTAGTTGTTCTCAACCTGTTGGCCCTCAGATGTTCCTGGACTGCCCAGAAGTCTTCATCACTAGCTGAGCTGGCCAGGATTGCTGGGAGTTGCAGTCCAGGAACATCTGGGGACCCACTGGTTGAGAACCACTGGGCTAAGGGAAGCTGGCGTTCACGGAAATGCCATTGAAAACTGAAGTATCTGTCTGGATTTTGACAGAGAAAGTTAATGGTACTAAAACCAGTACTGGAAGAGGACTGTGTCTGAGTTACTTTAAAGTGTGGTGCTTGACCGAGGAATGATGACAACTCCTTTCACCTCTAGTTAAACTTATGACTCCTTATTTAAGCATACCTCTGGTTTACCTCCCTGTTTTCCTCCACTGTGAACTCAATCAGCCTGTCTTTCAGCCTTTGAGTCCGGTTACAAAGCTCTTCATTCAGCTTTGATGCATCAAGGCAGAACATGGCCAGGGGAACTGTGACATGCATGGAGGCAATTTCCTTTTTCAGTTTTGTCAGGCCATCAATCTTCTGCATAAAGATAAAGTGGTCATTAGCTTCCCCACCACCACCACCAAAAACAACAACAATCAATAACAAAAGAACAACAATATAATTATTTTAGGGTATTTAAAATAAATACGATTCACATGAGTTTTCATACAAATGGAAAAGGAGAAAAGTCTTTAAATATCTAAAGCCTAAACATAGTTGTCTTCCATGGGGATCCACAATCTCAGGGGATATTTTAGCTACAGTAATCCCCCATTTATTGCAGGAGTTAGGGATCCGACCTGACCCGTGATAAAGGAAAGTCCACAATATGCGGATGCTGGGTCGCATTGGGACTGGGGAGGGGGGCTTTTCTGGGGCCTCCTACCTCAGTCCTGGCACCGCCCCAAATGGGCCTCTGATGGGCTTCCTGGGCCTGTCAGAGGTTCCAGAAGTGGTTTTCGGCAATCCCGAAGGCACTTCTGGTTTTTTGGAAGCAACTTTGGGTTCGCGGGAAACCACTTCTGGGGCCTCCAACAAGCCAAGGAAGCTGACACAGCTTGGCCCAGGAGTCCTTGCCTTTATATACTGTGGTCCCACAATATACTGGGAACGCAGCATATGAGCCGTGAAATGGCCAAGGGACAACTGTATTACCTTCTCACCTTTACAGGATCTCTGCCCTCTGAAATTCTTCCAATCTCAGTATGGCAGAAGAATCAACCATGAAATTGTAAACAATTAGGCACTTATTCAAAGTGAAAGAGAAATGAGGCTGACTATTTGTGGCTTTTTATACTACAGTATCTTCTTTCAAATGTTAATTGACTTTGAGTGAAGAAATCCAAGATACTTTAAAGGTTTTGGTTATTGCAAATGCATAGTGAAGATTTCTGACCCCTCAAAATTTCTCCAAACCATGGAACATTATGGTGAAATTTTTCATAGTGTTCAGTTAAAGAAAAAACATGAGAGCTGCACAAAAATAAAAGGTAGGGTGATGACCACCCCACACTGAAAAATCACTGGCACTTAAAATCACACTGTGAAAATGTGTTATTTCTGTGCACTTCTCAGGTCCCATCCTGGAAAGCATTTTTATTCAAACAAAAATATGCCTACCTTCCAATTGTTCTAAGGCTCTCAGATCAAGACAATGTAAAAATAAGGAACACAGTGTGGGCTTATGCCGTATATAGCCAACATTTATATTCTGAAATAAGGGGCATTTTTATTCTTCAATTAAGTAAGGTAAAGGTTCCCCCCCACATATGCGTGCTAGTTGTGTCCGACTCTGGGGTGGTGCTCATGTCCATATTCAAGCCGAAGAGCTAGTGTTGTGTAAGTCCATGGCCATGTGGCCAGCATGGCTGCAAGGAAACACTGTTTTATCTTCCCACTTTTTGCAGCGGTACCTATTTCTCTACTTGCATTTATATGCTTTCGACCTGCTAGGTTGGCAGGAGTTGGGGTTATCAGCCGGAGCTCGCTCCGCTGTGTGGCACCCAGGATTCAAATCACCAAGCTGCCGACTTTGCAGTCAATAGTTTTTGGAGCCTTAGTACGCTGAGCCACCACACCCAATTTCAATTAAGTAGGAATGGGTTAAAGAGCTGAAAAAAGTATGGTGTTTATATACCACCCATAGCACTTAAAGCACTTTCTGGGTGGTTTACAATTTAATTATGCATGCTACACATTGTCCCCTACCCTCAGCATGCTGGATATTCAATTTATTGACCCACAAATGATGGAAGGCAAAATGAACTTCAAGCCAGATACCTGGGATAGAACCCAGGTTGAGAGCAAAGTTTTGGATGCTGCACTGTAGTTTACCCCTCTGAACAAGGCTCCAAAGAGTAAACAGCTTCCCTTTGGATGTTCTTGGACTGCAGAAATGCTGGGATGCTGGAAATGGCGATCCAACAACCTTTTCTATGCTGGTATTGCAGTAACACAGAGAAGTCTCGTGCATTAGCGGTAGGCAAGCCATCGTCCGCAAAATACTGCTGGTCACAACTCCCCCTATACTCAATCATTAGCAATGCTAGGAGGATCAATGAGTGTTGGGATCCATCTGCATACAGAGGCCCACACCTTCTCCAACCCATCAAGTGATTTTACCCCTTTCAGTGAAAAAAATGCCTAAGTGTTCTATTAGAGTGCAAAACCCTCCGATAAGTAGCTTGTGGAATAGCTTCAAATTTGTGAAGGTAGCTCCACACAAGCTGCCTGTGCATGTGGGCGTGATTTTCTACACTACTGTACTGATATAGCTGGAAGTGTTGTTCTAGAAGTACATTGTACCTCTTTGCAGACACAATAGACTACAGCATAGACAAGTCAACCTTTTCCCAAAATCTTGAGATTCCTCCACAAGCATCACTATGAGTCATGCAATATGCTTACCAGCACAAAATCATCCAGATCATGCCTTTTGCTTAAAAAATCAGTTACATCTTGTTCTGCGTTGTTATTTAAGAGATCACTGTACTTCCTGTACACATTTAAATATCTTAAACACAGAAAGAACATTAAAAAAGTTTAAATCAGGGTCAATAGAAAAGAACAACAAATGGCAGCCAACATTTATCTCTGTAACTGAAAAACACACTCCAGATTTTCAGGAATTTGCTGCATTTTTACTAGAATTTGGTAAGAGTGAGTGGTTCGGGCAACTGGAAAGGCATTAGAAACTAAAAAACTGCAAGCCCCGCTCAATATATTTTGCCGCTGGAGGCAACAGACAGCAAAACTATGTTGTATCCAGGGCTGGCGCTAGGGTTTCTTGCGCCCTAGGTGGCGGGGGGGGCGCGGGCGGCAGGGCAGCGATGGCAACAGGGGGCTGCGGGCGGGCGGCAGGGGGCGGCGGGGGGTGCAGGCTGGCGGTGGTGGGGGGGGTGCAGGCTGGCGGTGACGGTGGGGGGGCAGGGCAGGGGGCGGCGGCGGGCGGCGGGGGGACAGGCAGGGGTGGCCAGCGGCAGGGGGGCGATGGTGGGGGGCAGCAGGCTAGCCAGCGGTGCCGGTGGGGGGTGGCACCCCCTGTCCATGTTGGCGCCCTAGGCAACTGCCTAGTTCGCCTTAATGGATGCGCCGGCCCTGGCTGTATCCTCTATACTCCTCACATACAAAAGACAGCTGAACTGTTCAGTGAATATTAGTAGCAACAGCCCAGTTTAGGCATTCAGGACAAGGCCTGTTTTAAAGTACAGTGGAGTGGCCAGGAACTGAAGAAGAACAGCTAAATAATTGCCACTGCTGCTTGCCAACATCCGCCACCTCAGGTGGTTGACTTACTCTGCCTAATGGTAGGGCCCATCCTGCTGAACAGAATGACCAGAATCCTTTTGGGTTTCCTGCCAGTGTAATAACACAGGCTTGCACGCACGCTGCACAAGTGTTCACAGAGGAAAACTCACTGCCTGCTTTCCAACATTTGGGTAAGGAGGACAATCCTCCATTATTTTGCTGACTGGATACTCGCCAATATGTCCAACCAGATGCCCAGGAATCAATAAGCATAGCCTTGACCCCCTGGGAGCTGAGCTGTCCTGTTGAGGACAGGACATTCTGGAGGTCATTCATTCACAGGGTCACCATAAGATGAGGATTACTTCTTGGCACAAAACCAACAACAATTTATACACGGCCCCTAAATTCAGCAGCAAATGGCTGCAAGCTCCGGAGCTTAAAAATGTTTCCCCACCAGCTCCGGAGTTTACAGGCAATTAAGTGCGACCACGCCCACTTTAGCGTGTCCCAGCGCACCTTTCAAGTACCTTCTCTCTGGAGGTGAAAATTCTTTGATGCGGTGCAACGATAGTGAGTGCGGGGCTCTCCTCGCTTCTGTTTGCTGTTTTTTGGCTCCCACCCCTTTAAGAGCTACTGGAATGTTGCCGCGACAAGAGCCGGCAAGAGCAAGGGGCAGAATGGAGGTGAGCCACGGTCTTTCTTCCTTTGTTTTCTCCCTCCCCTCATGCAGCCAGCAGCCAGGAAGTGCGGAGGGGGTGGGAACACAGGAAGAGCGACAAGCCCCTAAGATCTCTGGTCCAAATTTAAGGGACCAGCGGATCTTAGGGGTCGTGTAAAAGCACCCTACCATTATTTAACTGACAATTATTTTCACAGAAATATCCTTCCCCTCCCCCAGCCATCAGCAACTTTCAATGACTCATATAGTCAGTTGGGAACTAGAGAAGCTTCCCAATCTATTTCAAATCTATTTTTTTTTTTTTTTGCCTAGCCTTTCTCAAAACAAACAAATTAATGAACAATAGAATTAGCAATATTGGTGACTTACTTTTTGGGGCCAACTAAATTGAGATCAAATATCTCAGCTGTTTTTTTCACATATTCTGAAACTAAAGTTTCATCTTCTTGGACAGTACGAAGAACTAAGTCATCCCCTTTTAGTTCTGGGAAAAGTTTAACCTGTACCTAAAACATATAAGTTGAATAAATAAATAAAAATAAATAAATAAATAAAACATAAGGAGGAAAGGTCCCATAGGAAAATTGCGAGGATACAAATTGAAGAAGTGTAGTATGCTGTTCATGGAAAACATTTTAACTCTCTCTGAAGTTTGAGCAGATATGGCAATAATGTAAATACACTCAGAAACATTTAGCCTCCTTAAGTGATAACCAAGCACAAAGGGTTCCATGGGATGTGTACATAAATAGGCCCTGCATGCATACTATTGAAGCTTTGATTAACTGAATACTGAAAGCTCAACTAGATGGAGCATCTGTTCCTTCCACATTTACACCAATTGGTTTGATGTGGGGAGAAATGAGTGTACCTTTACTAAGGCTTCTGTTTGCACATATTCCTAAAACCCCACTTCTCATTTTTTCACCCTAATAAATTGTTAAAACTATATCACAAATCTTGAAGAAATTCTTTTACATTGATTATCTATGCAGGATTTTTTTCTTTAAAAAAGTAGATTAGTTCTGTCTTTGTGAGCTTCTAATCTGAGCCTTTTCCAGCTGAGGTTCCCCACATTGCTGATCTGCTTTAAGAGTCTGTTGTCTTTCACAATAACACTTTCCAAAATAGTGAAGAAACTCTTTCAGTCCCTCAGGAAATGATATTCTATCCTGGATTTTTGCATTATTTGACATAAATTAGTATGAACATTGAAAGCTTCAACCACAGAACCTTCGCCTCCTCAACTCTGCTACAGGTATAAAGTGAAATAAAAAGAGGGGCTTTTATGGCCAGAATATTTGTCATGTATTGTTACTGTTTGTAAGTATTGCACCACTTGAATAGTAAGAAAATATGAATGTCATCAGCACACAATCAGGAACACACAGGAGAACAAATGGTCCATCTGTATGAGCCCTGAAAATAATACAGTGGAATCCAGACTTCCTGTGTGGCTACATACTGTCAATTCATTTTCAGTATCTATGAAGTTGTACCAAAGAATTTGGATCTGTTCAATTTAGGTGGCCACACTTAAAACTCCCAATTGTTGCTCTTCAAAGAACTGCACTGATAGAAAATATGTGGAAACAGGGGATGGGGATGGTAATTTTGGCAGGTATGGAAGAATTTTCTGGCTTCAGAACCTTCCAGGTACTGCCCAGACTATCAGAAAGAAAGAAAGAAAGAAAGAAAGAAAGAAAGAAAGAAAGAAAGAAAGAAAGAAAGAAAGAAAGAAGACATAGGTCACTGCTGGAAGATTTTAAGTGGGCAGTTAACCTTCTAAATAGGTTACACTCCTCCCCAAACTATTATAGCAGTTAGTCTTTAACAAGCTACAATATTTTATATATTTTTTTGTATTTGCTTTCTTTTATGTCCAATATATTCACATAATGTTTTCCCTGGAAACAGATTGATAGAGACTTCCAATTTCTTCTTTCCTTCCATCCATTGTTCCTTCCTTTGGGAAACAGGGATTAGAGGTTTATAGTCCAAAAGTTACACTTTACCTTATCAGTGGAGTGGTCCCCTCCCTTCCCAAACTTCCTATCGCAATTTAACTAGCCAAGAAGGCTAAGGATCCATTAAAATGATAAAAGGCCAGCTGAAACTGCTGAATCCAAACCCCCCTCATAGAACAGAATCACAGATTCATAGAATTATCATAGGGTTGGAAGGGACATTAGAGGTCTTATAGTCCAACCTCCTGCCCAAGGCAGGAGACCTCATACCATCTGGCTCAGGTGGCTGTCCAATCTCTTCTTGAACACCTCCAGTGAATGTCCTCCCACAACATCAGGAGGAGGCAAACTGTTCCACTGTTTAATGGCCCTCACTGTCAGGAATTTTTCCCCCCTATTTCCAGGTTGGCTCTGCCTTTGATGAGTTTCCACCCACTGGTTCTTGTCATACCCTCAGGTGCATCTGAGAATAAATCAATGCCCTCTTCCCTGTGGCAACCCTTCAGGTATTGGAAGAGTGCTACCATGTCTCCCCTCAGTCTTTCTCTGGAAGTTGAGTCATGGCTAGTGGACTTCTTTTTTGAGAGATAGAAACGTTTCGCTGTTCATCCAAACAACTTCATCGGTCTGAATACAGCTAGTGTTGTTTGGATTAACAGCGAAACGTTTCTATCTTTCAAAAAAGAAGTCCACTAGCCATGACTCAGCTTCCAGAGAAACTCACCTGGATGACTGAGAATCTTCACAGACATCCCCTCAGTCTTATTTTTGTCAGGCTAAACATGCCTCATTCTTTTAGTCATTCTTCATTCCTAACAGAATGAGGTTAAAAAATATTACTTTTAGAACTAAGCTCTTCATGGATAGCCTCATAACTGTCCTAGTGGCCGTGCCCTGGGTTGGATCTGATTTAGCTTGGTTTCTCTGTCACTCTATCACCCTTTCCATGACCCTCTTCTGGCTCTTTTGCAGAACAATCTTAACCAGCAACACATTTCTCCTGCTAAGAGAAAAGGCTTCTGTCTATTCCCACCTTTCTGCAGTCACCATATTAGAGATGGGCACGAATCAAAAAAATGGCATTTCGTTTGTCGTTTGTTGTTTGGAGGGTCCGTTTCGGTTCGTTTCCGTTTTTTGCAAATTTTTGCAAAAAAAATTGTTTTCGTTTTCGTTTGTTTCGTTACCATTTCGTTACCATTTATTTCATTTTTTGTGATTTTTTTTTAGGATTTTAAGCAATTCACTCATATTGCAGTAACGGAAACGAAACGCACGACAAAATTTCCGGTGTTTCTGTTCGTTTTGTTTCATTTTTGAGACAAAATTCATTTGTCGTTTCGTTACGTAACGAAACGAAAAAACGGAAATGGAAACGAAAAATTGTTCGTTTCGTGCCCATCTCTACACCATATCCTGGAATATGATTTCACTCTTAGGTTGCAGTACAGCACAAACCTACCTAGGAGCGACCCTGAGACAAAATAATTTGGTTTAAGTATGAGGATAATGTGGTTTACTTTCAGTAAATCGGGATGGTATTATGCCCCAGTGCATGTGTTTACCTTTGGAAGTCCCTCAGAGTTCTTTAGGATCTCCATGAAACAGCGGTAGATTAAATCCCAGCAGGCTCTTGTATCTGGCTCAAACACAATGTTTGGATCCTCCACATCCAGTTTGATTACCAGTATTTGTGGTATAAAAAAAAGCATTTCACTGTATGTTTCTCCAAAATCATTGCCATCCTCAAGACAAAGAAAGAACACTCATTATGCATTTATATGATGTCAAGTTGCATCCAACTTACAATGGCCTTAATATGATTTTCAAGTTATGTGAAATATTTCAGGGGTAGTTTTATCAGTGCCACCCGCCACTGAGTTTCCATGGCTGAATGGGGATTTGAAACCAGGTCTCTTGGATCTTACTTTGTCACTCTATCCACTATACTACATGTCTGGCAAATAGAGATGGGCACGAATAAAAAAAAATGGCATTTCGTTTGTCGTTTGTCATTTGGAGGGTCCGTTTCGGTTTGTTTCCTATTTTGCGAATTTTTGCAAAAAAATCGTTTTCATTTTCGTTCGTTTTGCTACCATTTTGTTACCATTTATTTCTTTTTTTGTGATTTTTTAAGGATTTTAAGCAATTCACTCCTATTGCAGTAATGGAAATGAAACGCACGAAAAAATTTCCGGTGTTTCTGTTCGTTTCTTTTCATTTTAGAGACAAAATTTGTTTGTCGTTTTGTTATGTAACGAAATGAAAAAACGAAAACAGAAACGAAAAATTGTTCATTTCGTGCCCATCTCTACTGGCAAATAAAAATAAAATCTTTTCCAGGAAATCATGGCCAGTCTCTCCCCCCTCTAACTCTTCCTCTTTCACACACACACACACACATACAGATATTCCTTCTATATACACCACCATCACCCTAATAAATCATTTCTGAGTACTTTCTACCTAGAAAACCCTGCAAAGGATCAGTATAAGTAAGAACTGATTTGACAGCATGTAGTACTAATACTATAATTACTATTATCATTGACAGTTGCACAGGACATAGGAAATTGGATCCTGACACACATGCTGCCCTTGGGTAGCCATAGACAGCTGCTGTTTATCTATGTCCAAGAGTTATTTCCTTTTGCTATGCTTTTAAAACATTATGACTATTTATATCATATTTTATATTGCTATTTGCATGTCACTTCACAGAGGTGAGTACCATTAATTGGTTATTTAATAATAATATATATGGCCACTATGCAAGCAAGCTGCACAGAGGTATAAATAATGTTTAAATCACACTTCAAAGCAAAGTGAAATAATCAACTCCACATACCTTGTGTATCTTAAAAAAGGAAAGGAGATCTTCTAATGATTTAATGACCATCTCCCTTAACTGTAATGACATGAGGACAGCTACTGAGGCAAAATACTCTTCTATCTGTTGAGAAGAATCCAAGTCATTCTGGGGAGCAAGATGGAGCCAGTTTTGCTTCAGGTCAATGAAGAGGTCTGCACATGTAGGAATCCACCTGCAATACATAAATTACCTTTGATATGATGATATTGTGCGCTCATTTCTTTAATGTCTTAAAATCTGACTTGGGTACCATGTAGTGAAAAAGTGAGTAAAAGAAGACTTACTGTATATACTCGAATATAAGCCTAGTTTTTCAGCCCTAATTTTGGGCTGAAAAAGGGGGTCTTTGGCTTATATTTGGGACAATACTTTTAGCCACTGAGGTAAGTTTGGGTCGGTGGCTAAAAGTCATTTTAAACATTGTACGCCACTTCTCCTGACCCCCCCCCCATGTTTAAAATGACTTTTAGCCACCAACTCAAGCACTGGCCTCGGTGGTTAAAAGTCATTTTAAACATCACACACAAACACAGCTCACAAAAGGCGGAGTTGCCAGGCCCTGCTGCATTTCCCACCCTAGGCTTATACTTGAGTCAATAAATTTTCCCAGTTTTTTGGGTTTAAATTAGGGGCCCTGACTTATACTCGGGTCAACTTATACTCAAGTATATACGGTAATAGGAAGTTATTATTGAGTTAACCTTAGGCATCTAAAGCAGTCAATGAAATTCTCTTAAATAGTACCCAATCTTGTGCCATAAATTTCTTGAAGTGGTGCTCAGTAAAGTTTCCATTTTGTGCCCATCTCTAATTAAGACCTCTTGGTCTGTTAAGGGTCATTTGTGGTAGATTTGGATTTCTGACACTGAATCAGAAGTGGCCTTAATATTAGTCTGAGTAAGGTGGATGACTCAGGAAGAACCTTGCTAGGGGCAGCAAATTCCTCAAGACTCCATCAGGCCAGGGAGCTAGCCGGTATGGAGAGTTCCTTTGCATGGCTCTGCATAGCTGAGACAATGATTCAAAGCTAATGATTAATCCCTGCTTCTGTACAGACTGACAGCCTTTGTACCTCCATGCCTGACACTAGTTATGGAAGGGAAGGCATACCTTTCTGGTAGGGAATGCTGGGACAACCACTGTCATCTTCTCCACCCTCCCTCACTTCCCCCAATCCTTCTTGTTCCTTCTGTTTCCAACAATTTAACAAAAGTAGCAGCAGAGGATGTTTGGAAGGGCGGCTTATTTCTTGTGCATCATTGTAAGCTGTAAATCAAGAAGTCTGAATCATTTACAAACTCAACCGGCACTTTTAGGTCAGCCATTATTTCTTCATCTTCTCCATAATGGCTGAGCGGACCTGCACAAATAAAAGCTAGATCTGGCAGTTTCAGCAACCAAATCTAGGGTTCTTTCTTCCCATCCTATGCCTCACTGGGTCCCCTGCAGCAATCAATATAAATGTTCTATTTATCTATTACAAGCATTTCCATTTAATACCTATGGCAAGTGATGGCGAACCTTTTAGAGACTGAGCGCCCAAACTGTGAATCAAAACCCACTAATTTTTTTTTTTTTTGCAAAGTGCCCATACAGCAATTTAACCTGAATACACGTGGCTGTGAGGGGGCGATGTTGGGTGCCCACAAAAAGGGCTCCGCGTAACACCTTTGGCACCCGTGCCATAGGTTCGACAACACTGCATCCTACTAGTGTGTTTAAAACCTGTTACTAATTCATATTTTGTAAAAATAAAAACCTTGAAAACATTCTGACCTGTTCAGAAGAATATCATGAGCTTCTTGACAGTGTTTTCGGATCAAATCTTCAAATTCATTGGGTAGTAGAGGCAAGTCACCTGCAAGGATTTCCTTGGTACGAATGAACCTCAGTTCTGAAAACCTGTGTTTGTGTGTGGGGGACATCCATGGTTACAATACATTTCTAATAGTGTAATAATAGAATACCAGACAGCTTTAATTAGGTAGGTGAAAATTACGGTATGTTTCTTTCCTATCTCAATAACAGTTTGTTTAAATTTCTAAATAAATGTATTCATACATAAGATTAAGGCAGCCATGTCCAAAGTCCGGCCCAGGGGCCAAATCCGGCCCAACGGGCCATTCTGATTGGCCCGCGGATGGCTGGCCCACTCCTCCCTTCCCCTCCCTCCCCACGCTTTAATAAACCCTGAAGGGCACAAGAAATCATGGCCAGGCACCGGAGGGAAGGACTGCAGAAGGCGGGCAGTAGCTGATCAGGGTGCAAGCAGTAGGAGGTGGCTGTGGGACCCACATCTGGACAGGCACATGCCCATGGGGGATCCTCCCGCCGCTGCCGTTCCAAGCCTCGCCAGGTCCCTTTCAGCCGCAGGGGGCTGCAACCACCACCACAGCTCCTCACCACCGCCACCATCACGCAGAGCTCCGAGCTGTAGTCAGTGGCAGGGCTTGCAGGCAGGCAGGCACACACACACACACACACACACACACACATACACATTACAATAGAAAGAGAAATAGCTGGCAGCTGATCCCCTGTATTCATGGCTGGCTTCCAATGAAAAACAAGCAGGGTGCTTATGTCATCAATTGCTGGGGAGCCAGCAGGCAGAGTTGCCTGAGTTCGGTTGCAATGATGGGTCATACTGGAGTTGGGCTGATGGCAGCTGATATCCAAACACCTTGTGAGGAATGTCTATGCAGCATGTGCTATTCCCTTGTCCTCATAGTTTATCCTCATAACAACTCTGTGGCATAATCAAAGCTGAAAAACTACGTGTGGTGCAAATTTATTCAATGAGAAAATAGGCATGGGAACTGAGCTTCATGGTACAGTGATTATACTGCAGTACCACAGCCAAACTTATGCTCATGACTCGGGTATCTGACAGCTGGCTCAAAGTTCACTCAACCTTCCATCCTTCCAAGGTTGACAAATTGAGTATCCAGCTTATGGGGGTGGGGAGGCAATGTGAAGCCCACACTATTAAACTGTAAATCACCTAAGTGAGTTCTATAAGCAGCATGTTATGCTTTAATGATGACACAGTTGTGGACATTGCATTTTATGTGACTGCTTGGCATAAAATGTGCTAGTATAGTGGATTATGGAGAATTTTTCAAAATGTTAAGAGTACTTACTCTGTAAACCAGAGTTGTTGCAAAGTAAGCATCATGGGATTCACTATGAAGAGGTGCCTTTCATTCCAACGTTTCACTTCTCCATAGAAATTGTGCCATGGGACCGGGGCACGAATCACTCTCTGTGGGAAGGGCCTGGGAATGTTATTTATAAAGAGTCTTTTTCTTTCATCTGGGTCCATCAAGATGTAATCAACTGGAACAAAACCATAAGAAGAATGAAAAAAAAAAAAAAGCTAGAACCAGGCACCAATGCATCTAAGTCTAGTTATCTACACCAATGGCTGGGTAGTAAGCAGATAAATAGCCTAATTTGTTTGTTTGTATAGCACCCATCTGGATACAAGCACAAACCATTACACCAAAGATACAAACAATTTTAGCAAAATAAAATCCAAATAAAAACCAATTAATAGGGCCTCACTCTGCTGTTCACATCACACATTTCAGCACCATGGATAGCAACTGTAAAATAAAGATCCAAGTTCTCCCACTAGTGGCCTAGAAAAGCTGTTCTGGTTTGCTAACTTGGGTCCAAGAGACCTTCAAAAAGTTCCACACTCTCAAATGCAACATATGGATTTCTGATTTGGTTAAAAACCGTAAATAAAGATTCATTCATTCATTCAACATATGGATTTCATAAAGGGCTAGCACAGAGAGCTGGAGCTTCTTCTCGAACATTGGTTCCCAAACATAAATAACTATCAGTGGTTGCAAGGTTTCTGTGAGTTGCAGTCCAATAACACTTGGGTTACCCAAGATTGGGAAACATTGTACTAGAAGGAGGGAGAATATCAGTGAACATTTTCCTGTTCATTGTTAGAGTTAAAGGTACACTACGTGGAGCTGCAAGGTGCTGATACTTCTCCAGATTTAGTAGACTGGGTGTTGCATCCAAACTGAAAAGCTGTGCTCTTATCTAAGCTACTACTGTTGTACAACTATTGATATTCTTTGTCCAGAGCCATAGCAATAGGAAAGCTCTGCTTTAAGTTATGGAAAAGGATTGATCTAGGGTGTGAAAAGGAAGAGAGGGGAAAAAGAGATGATGAGGTGACAGCACCACAGCACATTGTTCAATTCTGATCTAAGAAGCCATGGTTTGAAGAAGCATGATGATTTAATAATGAAAGCAAGGTGCCTAAGAGGTGTTTTAGTCAAGCAATCAATTAAATTTGTACTTCAGGGAAGGTCTAGTAATGGGAAGGGGAAGGGGTGAATTTGCTCTTAGAAGATACATGCCTATATTGTATTATGGCATGCATAGACTTTCAGCATCCTGTGCACTTCACACATCTGGAAGTTGAGTCATGGCAACTGAGAATATTTTCTTGTGAGATCAAAAGGTTTCACTACTCATCCAGGCAGCTTCATTTGGGATAGGATGTTTCATAAGGAAGGTAGAATGATTGTCATAAACTCAGGAAATGGACTCCATCTTCCTACAGATCTTTCAAGGAGAAATTTTCTTAAAAGCTTCATCTCTCATCTGTAAAGCAGAGGGGATGATGCCGAGATGAAACAGGGGCAGTATCATCCGAGGAAATTTTACCATATAAATGGTCTGTGTACAGTATTTCAGTTTCAGGTGATGGACCAGTAGGTCCACCGTTTTAGCCATATGTAACACAAAAGCAGTGTAATTTCTCATAGCATCCGAGGAGGAAGGTGGAGACATCTCCTCTATGTCTGAATCAGGAGTTGTGACACAGGTAGGATTTTCGGTTTCTTGATCCGAACCCGAAGGGGATATTGAATTCGAATCCAAATCAGAAGCAACTGAAGTGGATGGTAAAGGTTCGGATGGCTGAGAAGCTCGGGTTTGGACACGCCATTGTTTCCCATAGAAATGAAGGGGAGAAGTCGGAAGAGGCGGCATTAGGATGGAAGAGGCAGCAGCTAAGGCAGTTCGATCCTGAGGAGCAGGAGACGAAGGCGCCACTGGAGAAGCAGTCGTTGACGAGATGGAGGTGTTATGGTGTTCAAACCCGATGGCTTTTTCAAAACCCTAGCAGTGGGTTTCAAATCCGAGGACACCTTTGCATCCAAAGCCACAAGCTCTGTCGACATGGTAAGTTCTGTCAACATCGATACAAGTGGTTGACTTAGATTTATGACGGTGATTCTTAGTAGACTTGGATGAAGCTGATGGAGACGCAGCCGATACTGAAGTTGCTAACAGAAAAGTCGGATTCAAATCTTTCGAAGATTTGTCAAGATGGGGCTGCTTGGAGTGAAGGTGGCCCATGCCATGTCTTTTCCTCGCCTTCCAGGCAGAAGGCTCTGGATCGAGTGGAGGAAGTAGCAACAGCTGCTGGGATTCAATCAATGTCAAACAAGCCACATTAGTCAGAATCAAAACATCCTCCGAATCCAAAACAATCACCATAGGAGTTGGAACGAAGAGTTTTTGCGAACATTCTAGAGTTGGGAGGGAATCAGCAGCTGAAGTTATAGTCTGCAATTCTGAATCTGATGAGTCAGACAGGTTCAGTGGCTCATAATGTGAAAGTTGAGGAGTCAGTCCTGAGCATTGCTCAGGTTCAATCGGGATCAGTGGAGACATCAAGGGAAGTCCCAATGTTTTGGAGTGTTTTTCCAATGGAGCTGATACAGATTTCGAACCCGAGTTGGAGTTCTGCCGAAGAAGTGGTAACTTCTTTGTCTCTTTCTTCAACTCCTTAGTCGAAGTCGAAAACTTTTTAGAAGATTGGGAAGTAGGACCTGAGAAGATTGAGGTTTCTCCATTTTTGGGCTAAGAGCCTTCTCCAACAAGTATACGTTCATGCTATGATTTTTAACCTCCTGCAGAACAGGAGAACACTTTGCTTTTTTGCTTTTTTGAGTACTAAAACATTGGCAGAACTCATGCAAATCTGAGTGATGACCTTCTCCGAAGCAGTATAGACACTTGGAGTGCCCATCAGTATGGGGAACTTTCCCTGTACAGGTGGCACAATGCTGAAAGGATGGTAAAATGCCATAAAAGTTCAAAAATGCAGAGAGAAAAATCATCACAAAATTGACGACCGGAGAGACTAAAAAACAGAACCTTCTAAGTTAGAGGGAACTGAGGGGTTTGGGCGGGAAGCCTCCTGCTCATGCGCAGTGGGAGGGGGAGGAGACTAACAATCTTTCCTGTTGCTAGGAAAGTCCAGAGCCTTGTGCACGCACATCGGGACACCCATCTGTGTAGCTTCAAGGAGGCCATGAAGGATTTAAAAAGATCCACCTTTCTCATCTCAAAAACATCATAATTCAGTTAATCCAGTCATTGCAAATTCAGGAACAATTTACTGGAATTCAAGAATCTGCGTACCTGAAGCTATCACACTTTACCTCAAGACAAGACAATCCGAAAAGCAGGATCAGGGAAGGGCAAAATACTGTTAGCCTCAAGCTCTCACCAGTAGAGATGGGCACGAATAAAAAAAATGGCATTTCGTTTGTTGTTTGTCGTTTGGAGGGTCCGTTTCAGTTCGTTTCCATTTGTTGTGAATTTTTGCAAAAAATTCATTTTTGTTTTCGTTCGTTTTGTTACCATTTCGTTACCATTTATTTCATTTTTTGTGATTTTTTTTAGGATTTTCAGCAATTCACTCGTATTGCAGTAACAGAAATGAAACGCACGACAAAATTTCCGGTGTTTCTGTTCGTTTCGTTTCATTTTAGACACAAAATTCGTTTGTCGTTTCGTTACGTTACGAAATGAAAAAACGGAAATGGAAACGAAAAATTGATCGTTTCGTGCCCATCTCTACTCACCAGTCCTAGCCAGCAAAGCCAAGGTAAAAGAATGCTGGGAGCTGCAATCTTACAACATTTGGAGGAAAACCCTTTGCCCACCTCTGTTTTGGTGTTCTGTTTATCGTAAACTAAAGGCTCTGACCACATGAGGCTGAGGTAAACTTTCACCACATCACACCAAATTGCAAGAATCATTGCATCTATCAAATTTCACTCTCCTCTTACCAATATTTTTCATTAGCCAAATCTGATAGTCATCTCGAACTTCTTCTGTTAAACTTCTCATTAATATCTCCAGATCTGGGTTCCTAAGAAGATGACCTGGGATATGCTTTAAAATATTCTCCAACACTTGTTCATCTTGGGGTGCCAGCATGTCTTTCCGGATGCCTTTATGGATGTAGTAACAGTAACGCTAAAACATATATAGCCCCCCCCCCAATTTTTATTAGATATAATTACCATCATTGGCTGAATATATGCATAAACATATCTTACAAATACCATGGCATTAATTAAATTAATCAATTGCTTTTCTAAGTACTGTAATACAAACTTAAAGAGTCATTTGAAATCAGTCACAAGAGCTGCTTCTAGTTCAGAATTCGGACATCAGGCTAAATATGAATGTGAATCCATCTTTCTTTCAACATACTGTCCTGATGAACACCTGACATTTCAAGACTGAATATAATAGATTTTCAGCAAAGCAAAGGGAAAGGGAAAGTAATATAATAAACAAGCAAACAAAACTCAAAAAGTCAATTGTCCAAGGCGTTAAATGTGCTTTGTCGTGCTTGTATTATGCTCTACTATTACGCATTTTATTAAATGTGCTTTATTATGCTTTTGGCCATTTATGCCTCCCTGCCAAGCACCTTCTTAAAGAGGAGGGATGGGGAATATTTGGCCATCAAGATGTTTTAGATTTCAGTTCATGCTATTTATTATCATTAATAAGCATATTCAGTGGATTTGATGGAGCTTTTAGCCCAAAACGTCTGTGAAGATTCTCAGTCATCCAGGTGCGTTTATCTGGGAGTTGAGTCATGGCTACTGGACTTCTTTTTGAGAGATAGAAACGTTTCGC
>JAHTLZ010000054.1:7117995-7136296 GCA_023846285.1 Phrynocephalus versicolor
CTCTCAAAAAGAAGTCCAGTAGCCATGACTCAACTCCCAGATTTTAGCCCAAAATATCTGAAGGGCCGTAACATTTATAAAAGCTGCTTCTGAGTTGCTAAACTTTATTTGTGTTTAAGAAATGGGCCCCCTACCTGTAGATCAGTACTTGTGGGGATCTTTTCTTGCTTGCTTATCTCCTCCTCGTGGTGAAACATTATAACCAACTGTTCTTCTGGAGTTAGAGGCTGGCTGTCAGAATAACGAAGAACATCCAATTCTGGGACTTGCTTATCTGTCTGCAACGAATCCAGACTCCAGCCTTGAACTGTTGTTGTTTCTCTGGAATGAAAATTCTCCAATTTAGGGAGCTAATGACCAGAAACGCAGACATACGAAGTTAACAACGAATTCCTGTTATGCTTTTTACTACCTCCCAATTCTGTTATTTAAAGAAAAAAATGTAGTTAGGAATCCGCAATGTACATTGGGAAAATGTTGATATGTTTACTGAATTAGATTTGCATTTTCCTTGTTCAGAATTGGCTTTGAAGAAATGTGAACATGGCTTCATTTGTGTGCACATATTCGCACATGAAAAAGCTTGGTTTGCAATGAGGCAGTTGCTTCAAGCAGCAGACAAGGGAAAATGGCAAAAGAGAGCTAAACAGCAAACACCCTGCCTTATGCCACACAAGCTACCTTGCTGCTTGCAGGTACAGTGGAAGAAGTCATCAGTTATGTCAGGCCACAGAAGACTGATGTACACCAGTCTTTTGCCACTATCACATCAAAAGTGGCATTATTCACACGCATGTTTCACACGTATATCAAGGATGATCATGAAGACCTGTAAAATGCAACAAGCAAATATTTACTTATAAAATGCTGGTTGTTGCAAATGTTTAATATCATCCAGGAAAAAAGGGCTCTTCCCTTATAGAGCAGAGCTATCATTCTACATCTTAACTGCTCCATTCTATTTTTATTTGTTGTTGTTGTTCAGTCATTCAGTCGTGTCCGACTCTTCGTGACCCCATGGACCAGAGCTCGCCAGGACTTTCTATCTTCCACTGTCTCCTGAAGTTTGGTCAAATCCATCTTGGCTGCATCGATGACACCATCCAACCATCTAATTCTCTGTCATCCTCTTTTCCTTTTGCCTTCAATCTTTCCCAACATCAGGGACTTTTCCAAGGACTCCTCTCTCCTCATGAGGTGGCCAAAGTACTGGAGCCTCAGCTTCAAAATCTGTCCTTCCAGTGAACATTTGGGCTTGATTTCTTTCAGGATGGATAGGTTTGATCTCCTTGCAGTCCAGGGGACTCTCAAGACTCTCCTCTATTTTTATAAGCCACTGTAAAGTGTGGTTTTGCATATTAAAGTTTAATATTTCATTTTATCCTGCTCTTCATAAGCATATCGTAATGCAAATATTCCATGATATTACATTTGCCTGCATTCTGTGATCCCATACTGAGCCAATATACAGTGCTGTATATTACCTGATATCACCTCTTCTCTTGTGGATGTGTATATAGATTATCTGAATGGATCATTAAAAAGACACAAATCTTTATCTTGTATGCCACATAAAGTTCAATTCTCATGAAATGTGCTTATTTCTCATTCCTTCCACCATCATTATCATCTTGATTGTCTTATAGATTGTGGTTTAAATACCAAATAATTGCTGTCTAGCTTCCCTGGTTAATTCTGTTGTGGCTTGAGATGTTTTGTTTGGAACATAAAGTTAGTTTTCTCTGGTGGCTAACAATACAGTCCTATAAACAGCATTTTTTATGCACTGAATTCAAAATAACTTGGGAATAGTCCCACTCAAGACAGCACTGTATATTGCCAAATTATTTTTCTCTATATCCCACTTAGGGTCTGCCCCAGATGAGCGAGGTAGAAACCTCAAGTGGCAGATAATGGGATATAGCAACAAGGTGTTTGAGGAGAAATTTTTATACCTTGCACCTCCCCCAAGCTAGTGTACTGCTTTCAAGTATGCTGGGGAAATGCTCCTCCATCATTAGGATAAAAGAAATATTCATCTATCAGTCCATGAACACATATCTTTATTACTGTTGCTGCTTTTATTATTGTTTGTTTGATTTTATAGTGCATTAACAACCCAGAATAGTGCCCTGTACTAAAGGGGTAGTATATAAGAGAGAGAGAGAGAGAGAGAGAGAGAGAGAAGGGTTGTCATCTCATTCTTTGCTTCACTCAGCTATATGTCTTAAACTAAACCTAAAATGCTTTGGTTGCAGGTTATCCCAAAATGCTAGCTTCTCCTATATTCCCCCTGCCTGTCACTCAAAATCTGATAGACAAATTATTCCCTGGGTCCCATCTAGGGTTAGGACCCCACTCACACCCTGGAACATCTGGTATGATGCCGTTCAAGCAGCCCCTTCTATAGATGTCTATTGCCAATTATTAGCATCTTGTTATGAAATTCAGGACGTCTTGCATTTTAACAAAACATAGTGCTTTCTGCCTGTCTTCCTTTCATTCTGTTGTGTTTGCTCACTACTGTAGTTGCATAGCGATTCTGAGAAATTAAATGTCACAGACTTCCCACAAATTATGTGGGAAGGTGTCCTGAATTCTGTGGGAAGGAAGGGCAGAACAGAAAATTTAATATTAACATATACAATATATTTGCCAGATACCAGGACTAGAAGCAGAACCCAGAAAGCCTCTGGAAAAAGAAGACTGCTGAGGGCACCTTCCGAACTTCAAGTTAGGTTTTTAGATTGTGAAATAAATTTACAAATGATGTGTTGTTCTCAGTACCTGTCAGATTTGTGCCCACTAGTTTTTGGTGAAAGTTTTGCCTTCTTCTCAGAAGGAGCATATTCTTTGGATGCTATGAGACTTACCTAAGGAAAAACAATGGTGATGTAGGGGAAAAGAGAAAAACTAATACAGATTTAACAAAAGCATTCAAAAATGTAATATACTTATACTCTGACATGAACTGAGCAATTTTGTGACTCTCAAAAGGATACATGAACCAGAACTTTCCTCATCAATGTTTGTACTTCCCAAACATTCTGATACAACTTACTACTATTTTAAATTAGATATTTTCAACAAAAAATATTTTAAGAAGTGTATATATTATCATTTCTTGAGCTTATTAATATGGCCTGGGAAGGCCCTTGGAGGCCTGTTCAGGGCAGCCCCAGTCCTGTGGTAAGTATGGGAGGCCTGGAACAGACCTTTGCCCCTTACCCCAGGGGGTCTTTTTTCATATATTGGGGTCCCGTGATATAGCGGGGCCGCAGTATATGAACTGTGAAAGGGCAGGGGACCACTGTATTCCATAACTCCCTATACCATTCCTCCAATGTTATTTGATTGTTAGATTTCCAGTTTTTAGCAAAAATTAACCTTGTCACCATTATCATTATAATTACCAACGCCACCTCCTCTTTCTTCAGTTGTGTTTTCACAACCATATTTAACAATACAATTTGAGGAAACATTTGAATCCTTTTCCTTATTATTTCTTGAATTTCCTTAAAAATTCACGTCCATTCCTTCTTTCTTATCTCACACAACCACCACATATGCATGTATGTCCCCTTTTCTTTTTTTTATACCTCCAACATATTGAAGATATTTCTTTATTTATTATATTTAACTTCACAGGTGTTCCCTCAGGTATCTGGTTGGTCTTTTTGGGAAAGAGAATGCTGGACTAGATTGGCATTTCAGCAAATCTAGTTCTTCTGGTCTTATAACCATGGTTACATTGTTGAATGTATGAGAATGTTCCAGCACCTAAGCCAATACTGAGGAAAAGCTTCCCTTGACTACTGGCAGTAAAAGAACAGCTGAAATGAAAGCCTAGGAATATTGCACCCTGTTACATAGGGTGACCACATGTCCTCTTCTACAGAAGGCAGGCTTCCATTTGAAGGGCTGCTGGTCTTTCTTCTGAAACTTTCCTCCATTTTAAAAGCTATTGAGTCTATGTCCATTTTAAAAATGAAGAACCAGAAGATGGGAGATCAGAGACCTTGAAACTGTCCATCTGCAGTCAACACCTGTCTTAACACATTGCTTTCAAACTCTGCAACTTCATGCAAATCATTTCTCCATCATTGGTGACAAGCTCCTCCTTTTTAGTGATATGTAAATGACCCCCTTGCTGGTATGACTGGGCACCTGTAAGCTAATACTGCCCCACATCACTTAGGCAGCCACTTCTAGCACTCCCTCCCAGTCAGGCCAAATTTGCCCCTGCTGACTCCTGTTGCATTCAGCTGGCTCTGAGGACATACCTTTTCACACGACCCCTAAGATCCGCTGGCCACTTAAATTCAGACCCGAGATCTTGGGGGTTCGTTGCTCTTCCTGCGTCCCCACCCCTCCACACTTCCTTGCTCCTGTCTGCATGAGGGGAGGGAGAAAAAAAGGGACAAAAGAATGCAAGCTCACCTCCGTCTGCTGGTCCAAGCCGCCCCAAGCCCCCTCGTTGTCCTGATTCCTTCTCTTAAAGGGGCGGGAGGCAAAAAAACACAACAAACAGAAGCGAGGAGAGCCCGGCAATCTAGGTTACATCCAGATCTGGGATTTTTCACCCTCCGAGAGCAGGTACCTGAAAAGTGCGTTGGGACGCGCCTAGGTGGGCATGGTCGCACTTAATTTTCTGTAAACTCCGAAGCTGGTGGGGAAACAATTTTAAGCTCTGGAGCTGGGAGCCATTTGCGGCGGAGTTTAGGGGTCGTGTACAAATAATAAGCTTACTGGTATTTTTAGCATAAAGGATACGTGGAGAGTCTGCTTTCTGTTTTGTAACACCAATTGTCTTCTTTGCCTTTATGGGTGAAACTATTTTCTGTAAATGTTTCAGCTTCAGGTCACGTGCTGTAAGCGTGTAGTTATTGGCAATAGAGTCACTTGGGCTTCGGAAATAACGTTGTTCTTTAAAGGGAGCTGCCAACGTCCAGGAGGCTCTCTGCATCAGGGAGGGGTAATAGCTGCTCTTCTGGATCACCTGAAATTGTTGGTGCAGGGCAGAGGTACAGAAAAGCCATTAAGTGGTGATTTAAGTTGGCCAATAATAATCTAGGTGGATTCTTTCACTAGAATATCTGAGACAGAAAGATACACTACCCAATACTGGGCAGTGCTTGATGATAATTCAGTCCAAAAACATCTGGAAGGTTACAACTTTCCTGCTCGTGAAGATCTAAACCCGAACTGTGTTTCATACTAAATCAATTAGCCTTATGTTTCTGCATAAGAAGCAATGTCTCTTCTTAGAGAAAGTCAGTGAGACAGTACTACTAACTCTCTGCTAAACCATTTACAGTATAATCATTTAATACAGTAATACTTTTGTTTAAGAGTAAATTGGTTTAAACGTGTTTTGCAAGACAAGCAAACATTTCTTCTAAATTTTGCCTTGATCAACAAGCAATGCCTTGATATCCAAGAACTGGAGCAGGTCACATGATCACAAGTGAGCCATTGGTGGCTCTCTCTCTCTCCCTCTCTTCCCCAGCTGGATTGTGGGTGATTGTCTGGAATGTTCCATTTCAGGCAGCCTCCAAAACAGAGGGAGGAGAGAGGAATAAAGTTCTCCCTTGCACCAGCCAGGAATGTGCAGGTTCAAGTTTTATTTTTTATATATTTTTATTTTTATTTAATTTGTTTTAAACATTCTTATTTTTTCAAACCACTTGTAGTCATGGTGCAGCTAGTCAAGTGTGTATAGAGCTACAAATTGCACTTTATTATGCTATATTAAAAATACAGAGTAAAACAGTTGTTATGTCCACCATGGTGTGGACGTAGACTTCTAGCCAACTTCTTTTGTGACTTTTGGCATTTTTAGTGTACAGTACAGTATGCTGTCTGTGGGACCCCAGAACGAATCATCTGAGCTTCCATTATTTCTTATGGGGAAATTTGCTTTGGTAGAAGAGTGTTTTGGTTTACAAGTATGTTTCTGGAACAGATTATGCTTGTAAACCAAGGTATTACTGTAGAGCAGTTTCACTTCTTGCACATTTAAAAGAATAAATTACAATCCAATTTGTCATAAGGTCTACAGTTAATCCTAAACATTCAACAGCACACCAAGACCTCCAAGAAACAAAATATTTTTAATCAATCTGACATTCTTAATAAGAGCAGGTGCTACTAAATACATTTTATTCCCAAATTAAAAAACACTGCACTGTCAGGATTCCTTTCATGTGACCTACAGTAAGTCTGAACAATGAACAATTAGATTTGGGCCATGGTCACACGAGGGAAATGTTTTCTAGTTCTGCTGATACTTTCCATACTTCTAGTATGGTCAAGTCCTTTTAAGGCAGGAAAGGCAGGATAAAAATAAATACTGTAAATAAAATTAAATGAAACTTTTCAGGAACTTTTAGTGGCAACGACTTATTTCCTCCTATTTGAATTGTTTCGGCTAGCTACACTATGCTATGGGAGCAGGTTGTGCACACAGGCAATTCTGGTAAACAATGCACTGATACAACAGAGATACAAAATAACACAAGTCCTCCCAGGGAGTGCAAAATAAATTGCAGTTACAATACTAGCCTGGAAAATGTTTCATTCTGGACTGGGCATCATGTGACCAGGGGGGAAAGCAACAACCTAGCTGGGGGATAACTAGAAAAAAATAATCTGTGTAACCTGGCCTTAAACAAGTTCACCACTTTGAAATACGAGAGCTAAGAATAATCACAGTGCCAGACACTGGTTGATTTCTGCCTTATCTCACAGGGCTACTATATCTTATCAGTAAGATAAGAGTATCACTTCACACTTAACCTTTACTTCCAAAAATGCAGGGCCTAAGTTCTATCCAGACTCTAACACCATATTCTGTTATTTAGACTTATTTGGGAAGAACTCAAATAAGTTCTTCTCAATAGCTCAAGTTGTCTATATCCTATTTAAGAGAATATGTGTCATTGGGAAATGAAAAAGCTAAAAAGCACAACTAGCTTAATCATTTAAGTATTTCAAGACTGATAGTGGGGGTGCTGGATATCTGTGACAAGTATTACTACTATAAAAAGTACAAGACTAGTCAGAATCCACTTTTAGCACTCATGTGTATTACTCCATTGTTGATTTCCAAGACTGAAAGGGCAGAATTCTACACATGTGCAAACACCAGCCAGGTTCTTAACTACACTCAGAAAACCAAAGTGTCTCTGCCAACTGATCAAAACACGACTGGCCATGATTTTGTGCCTTCAAAAGAAGGCGGATCTATAAAACTCAAACAGTAAAGTAAAGGTACTTGTAAAATGCGCTGGGTTGTGCTTAAGTGGGTGTGGTTGCACTTTATTTTTTTTTAAGTCCGCTGCTCATGGGAAAATGATTTTATTCTCTGTATCTGCGAGCACTTTGCAGCAGATTTTAGTGGTCGTGTGAAAGCAGCCAAAGAAGATCATCCTTCATCCCCCTTCCTGCCCTGCTCACGTCATGAAATGGGAGGTCAAGAAATAAGCTGCTAGAGTTATCCATCATTCAGTCCCTCGCTAGGTGACACGTCTACATCATGTAAAGCCCTTCCCAGGAGTCCATCAAGCCTATGGCCGGCTGACATGTAGGATATCACGCCATATCTGTAACCCTGCCTCTTATAGCTAATAAAAGTGTGTCTGGCATCCTGCTTGCAAGAAGAAGAGCATGGAGGCCTGATATTGTTAACCCAACAATATGCGTGGATGTAGACTTATTGTCCTACAGCCAAGAAAATGGGCATAGTTGCAGCTGAAAGCAGAGGATTCTACTAAGGTTCTATTCAGCAATACAATAAGACACATACCTGATACAGTTCAGAGGGGCATCCTGCAGCTGAAGCAGGCAAAGGTGGTAATTCTGGTATTTGTTTCGCATAGCTCATATTATATATGGAATCATTCTGTGCCTAGGGATAATTTGAAAAAACTTACAAAAGCTTATAACAGCAGGCAGGTATACAACGTGTATCTATGTACAGGCATACACCTTTTCCCCAAGTCTCGTCACAGTGGTATTATCAGAATAATTGAGAATGATACATCAGTATCCAAACAACTGTCTGAACATTTTTGTACATTATATAAATTTGTAAATGTTAAGTGAATGCAGGGCATAACTACATACAAAAACATGAACCCCCTAAAATCCAGAATTATTTGTGAATTTTAAGTAAACAGTGGATGCAATTACACAAAAAAGTGAGCAAATAATTTTCAAGGCATACAGTACTGTTGACACTTGTGATTCCATAACCTAGGGGCCGCCACTGAGAAAAACCTGGTTCCTCCTTACTGATTTCTGGGTGTCCTTTGGAGTGGGCCCCCTGAAGTGACCTGCTTGAGAAGTCTGAGTGTTTCGGCTGATATTCTGCAGCAGGAGATGATCTTTGACTATTTTGCAGTCTTATGACAGAGAATAGCTCTTCGGAAGAGCAGAGCCTTCCCCATCCTAGTATGAGGTGCACAATTGTGCTTGCTTCTTTCCCACCAATCAGTATTTAATACAGTATTTTTGTCTTAAGCTAAGAGTATTCAGGAAAAGCCCGTTAAAGTACAAAGCGACAGAAATTATTAAAATATTAATCCTTTTAAAGCTGTTCCTCTCTACTACGCACTTAACAGCCTATTCACAGAACTAATACTTTCCAGCTTGACATATTGCAGAACATATTAAAACCAGCATATTTCACAAAAGCAAAGGTCTTGCCAGCATTTAGCCATGGAGTTCAGCAACAAAATTTTTCAGCCAGAATTCCAGAAGCCAGTAAAATTAAAAACCCTTAATTGGAAAAAAGAAGGGCTTAGAGTTTTCAGATCCCTTGATCTTCATCTCAAGGCCCCAAAAGAGTCCAGTAACAAGCATGAAAGCGTACTTACCCTCACAATTTTGGCAGTTTGTCTTGGATTCATTATCCACTATTTTCTGAATTGCTTCAAAAGCGGAAACAATCAGCTCAGAACTCTTAGTTAAGAACTCTTTTTCAACAGCTGGAAAAATATTAATAGAGATCACTTTGGGATTCACATTTAAACTAAAAATGTAAACCTTTACATTCTGCTATTTAAAGATAGAGATTCACAAAATGAATTGCAAATAAAGCAGGAGTTGCCCAGGTAAAATGGATGAATGCAACATATCAAGAAGACTTCAAAAATTAAGCCTGGCTTAAGAATTGTTAATAATGAGTCACTTGTATCCGCTATATATTCAAGAATGCTACTTTGAACAAGTATTTATTTTTAAAATGTATAAATCATATTTCATCCAGTATGGCTTCAAAAACAACGAAGGCTCATAATGTTATAAAAAGACAAGTATGACAGCAATGGTCAAGTTATAAGAAAAGACACACATATTATTTAACCAGCAAAAAGAAAAAAGAACAGAAGAAGAAACAAAATAAACAAAATAACCTCTTTAAATGGTTACATTTTTATACTTTGTGTGTCTGTCTATTTGTCTGTCTGTGGAGTTTTGAATTGACACCAAAAAGATGCTTCAGCCATGTAATTATTTTTCAATTACCTTCATTTCCAAACCTCAACGTACCCAATTCTAACTCTAATCCAATTGTCTTTCCCACACTCTGCTTGTTACTCAAAAATCTTTGCTTGCTTGCTTTCTCTCCCTTTCTCATCGTCCTCCTTCAATTTACTTTAGATCTTTCCCTTCCTTCCCATTTTGCATTATTTTCCCTTATAAAAAACCCTGAATTATCCCATTTTGCAGGGTGTCCATAAATGCACCTTTACAGAAGGGGCAATGGAAATAAATCCAACCAACGAGTGTTTGCAGGAAAGCAAAGCAAATACAAAACTTATCAGTGCCCTTTCTCAGTATTTCTAGCAGGAACTAAAATAAGGGGATGGGGTCTACTTTCTTCTGTTGCCACCCTAATTACCTGTCTCTGTGTTTGGTTGCTGCTTGCAGCTCAAAACTAACTTCTATGTATGACACACAGTCTCTTTCACATCTCAGCCAGGGTAACCAAGGTGACAGCATTATTGTCACTAAGCAACATAAGAATGAGTCCTTCTCTCTCTGTCCACCCCCACCTCCCCAAGTATCCAGCAACTTCTTCCAGCTTAGATGTTATCTGGGCAATACAGTAATCTGCACAGGCATTTACTTTAACAGCTTGAAAAGGTAGGCTGGTTTATTATCTCAATTTGACTCACCAGGTGTAAGGCTGGGGGATGAAGGCCAGACTATCGGTTACATCTAGGTCATCATCATTAGAAATTGAAATCCATGTTGCTTCAGAGAATTGTTTTCCAAACAAAGATAGTGTTAGGTGCAGAAAATAAATGGCTACACAGAGCAAATAAATGTTTGCAAAGCAAAGCTCCTGCTATTATTACAACCACTGTCTTTCAGCATTTGAGGAATTCCTTCATTGATCTGGGCAAACGAAAATACTTTGTTCTGCTGTCCATTACTAAAGGACAACACCTCTCCTGTCTGTGACAGTCTTTTCCAGCTGCAGTCAGCCAAGGATCAAGCTAGGTCGCAATACCGTGGTCTTTCAGGAGAAGGTGGCACTACTTTATATGTGACCGTATTCTATGCAGTCAAGTTGGAACCAACTTGTAGTGACCGTGACAGAGCTTTCAAGGTAAGTTAAATAGTTAAGGAGTGGTTTTTCCAGTCCTACTCTCTGAGTGAGTTTTCATGACTGTGTGGGAATTCCAGCCTTGGTTCATAGAGTCCTAGTCCACTGCTGAATCTCTAACAATCATGTGCTGTCAAGTCAGTTCTGACATATGGTGACCCTTTTCAATGTTTCCTAGGTAAAGAGTAGCCAAAGGTAGTTTACTAGTCTCTTATGTGGGCACCCTAGAACATAAGAAGAGCCATGCAGGATCAGGCCAAAGGCCCATCTAGTCCAGCTTCCTGTATCTCACAGTGGCCCCACCAGATGCGTCCGGGAGCACACGAGACTAGATCTCTGTCTCCTGATACCACTGGCCCTTGAAGTACCCCGGTTTTAAGCCTGGAGATCACACATCTCCATCGTGGTTTGTAACCTGTGATGGACTTTTCCTGTGATGGACTCGGCATCCAAGGCCACACAAACTGGGACTAATTTCAGGTGGTATAATAGGGATTCAAACTCCCAGCCTCTGGCTCTGCGGCGCAATACTTAAACCACTGAGCTATCCAAAACTACAATTTTCTAAAAAGATTATATTCTTAATAAATCTTTATTATAGAAAAAAACCTGCAGAATGAATCACAGATTTAGCAAGAAAAAGAGAAATGTCACTACGTCATCAATCTACAGAAGCCCCAAATGCTTATGACACCAGACTTTAAACAGTATTCAGTATACACACATACACACACATGTATATATGTGTGTATGAATGTATGTATGTATGCATGCATGTATGTATGTATGTATGTATGCATGCATGCATGCATGCATGCATGCATGTATGCATACACACACACACACACATACACACAGTATACACGCATGTGCAAAAGACAGGGGCACCCTATTTCCTTATATTCGTGGGAAGCGCCTCAGGGGAAAGTTAGGCTAACATCTCCCCAGAGGAGCTCGCTGAAAGGACGAAAGAGGAGAAGGAGAAGGAGGAGGAGAAGCAAGAGGAAGCCGCCGCCTCCGCCGCCCATTTGTGGGTGCAGCTGCTCCGGCCGGCCTGAGGCGGGCGGGCGAGGGCGGTGGGGTTTCCGTCCGGCCCAGGGCCGCCTCTCCTCAGGCGCTGCCCGGGAACCCCGTCACCGAGGCACGGGCCGTGGCCGCTGAGGTACTAGCGGGGCGGGGGAGGGAGGGAGGCCTCGGGAGCGCGCCAGGCCTCGGGAGGGAAGGGGAGGGAAGGGAACGAGGAGCGGCATAATAAGGGGCTGTTTTTATGCCGTTTCGGATCCCCGTTTGCATATATAGATCCTTAAAGGAGGACTGGGGGGGCGGTGGGGGACAGAGAAGCGGCATCTTTCGTCCCTTCACCGCCCCCGCCTCTCTCCCCCTCCCCCCCCCCGCGTTTTTAATTTTTGTTGCTTCTGAAGGCGTGGCAGGCAGGAAGAAATTCAACAGGAAGAGCGCCCCCCCTCCTGCGCTTTGCCTCCCTGGGCATCTACAAGTGGACCCTTGTATAAACAAACAGCTTGTATAACATAAAATTTGTACAACATAAAAAAATTCCGGAGATAGGGGACATTTGCTTCACATAATTGCCTATGGGGAGAATCCGTACAACATAAAAATGGGATTACTCCGTTTTCAGTGCATTCCTATAGGAATTTGTATAATGGAAAATTTGCTTAACATAATTTCATTTGGAACGAATTACGTAATTCCTTTATACAAGGAAGCCGTTCCTCATAAGATTCCCTTCTTGCCTGTGGCAGACAGTACTGCGGTAGATTGGTGCAAAGAAAAAAGAGTAGAACTGGAGAAAAAGAGCTGGGGAGAAACGAGAGGGGTGTTGTTGTTGTTTTGCCTTGATAGATTGTTTCATTTTAATACAAACTGAAGAAGTAAGTTTGTATTAAAATTGTCTCTTAAAAGCTTCTTCAAGGAGACACTGTCAGTGATCCAACTGGAAAAGTAGCTCTTTTGAAAGAGTGCCTGTCGTCCTAAGCCCTGTACAGTATTGATGACTGTATAGCATTTTGAACTCATTTTAGATATTAATGGTACTGTATCAGTTTATTAATGTTATTTTAGGAATGCACCATACACTGTTAGATACAGTGACTGTAAAATATTAAAGCCTTCATTTTTAACATTTTGAAAATAGAGGTACCTATTTCTAGTATCCCTGTGAAAATATGTGTCTTTTTCTGAAAATCTGTGAATATTCACCACTGATGAAAACTGTTCTTGCTGGTTTTGTAATGATTGTTATTCTAATGTAGTTTGGTAATATTTATTTACTTACTTACTTACTGCCCATTTGGCTACAAGGCCACTCTATGTCTAACATATACATCGAACATAATTTAGTTTACATCTAATGCTTCTAACATATTTTACTATAGTTAACATCTAATACATCTAACATTGCAGTTATGCTATTATAAAAAATAAACATTAGCAATTAAAATATATTTATAGAATCATGAAGTTAGGAGGAGTCTACAAGACCATCGTGTCCAACCCAAGGCAAGAATACAAATCATAGGATATATAATTTCTCTTGAATGCCTCCAGTGTTGGAGCACTCACCACTTCTCAGGATAAATGGTTCCATTGTGGTACTGCTGTAACAAGACAGTTTTTCCTGATGTTCAGCTGAAATCTGGCTTCCTGTAACTTGAGCCCAATATTGCATGTCCTGTATTCTGGGTTGATCGACAACTGTATGACAGCCTTTCAAATACTGTATTTGAAAAGTGCTATCATATCCCCCAGTCTTATTTTCTCAAGGCTAAACCTGCCCAGTTATTTCCTTCTTTCCTCATAAGACTTGGTTTCCAGGCTCCTAATCACCCCCTTCACCGTCCTCTGAATATATTCCAATTTCTCAGTCTCTTTCTTGCAAGAGTGGTGTCTAGAACTGGACAGAGTAAATAACATGAAATATCAATTGAGATTTTAAAGTGCAATATTTCCCTTTTTATGCCCCTTTCTTTCTTTTTCTTCAAACAGCAGAACAAATAACATACCGTAATGGCTTTCTTTGAAAAGTCGGTGACATGAATAGTAACAATTTACTTCAGTAGGGATGCAAAGTGAATAGAGAATTACTTTTAAAAAGTAATTTTGCTGTCTGTGGCTCTTCACTGAAAGTATTACATAATTGCAGAAAAAAATACATATTGTACTTTCCTACATTGTGTGCATTCTCGGGTAAGGGGCAGTAAAGATAAGCAGGGGAAAGCCTCAGATATGCAGCCTCCCCTCCTAAATTCAGCATCTATGAATTTTACTATCATTTTAATCTTCCAGACAACTGAAGCTTTAAAGTGCAGCTCCTAAACATCAAAAACATGTCTGGATTACAAGAGTAGGGTATTAACAATCATATATTTTCTCTTTCTCTTCAGGTTTGGTTGTTAAAAAGTCACTAATTTGTTTATAAGGAGATCCCAGGTGTGATCTGCAAGCTCCATCATGTCAAAAGAGATTAAGAGCCTCCAGAAACGGTGGAATACCATCCTGGAAACTGTTCACAGCAATTCCCATGTGAGTCATAAATTTCACTCTCACTTTTATGATCATGTGTTTGGCTTCTGCTTGGGAACGGGTAGATTCAACTTACCCACTGTAGCAATACTCTTTAGTTTGGACGGATTTCTGGGCAAGCCAAAGAGAGCACCCACCCATTTCATTGAGTTGCCACCTTAGTTGTTTTTCCAGTTCAGTAACTAGCACTTAAAAGAGTGTTTTCTATTCAGAGACTGTCCTAGGATGGTTTTCTACCCTGTACAACTGGGAAGGACAGTAATCCTAGCTTTGGATACAAGGCATTACAAGGTGAGAATTCCTTTATAATACCTCCGAGATAGAAAACAGTGTGCTTCTGTATAGAGTTGTGGATTCTGGAACTACAACTCCCACAATTCCCCAGACAGCTGTGGCTGTTGTAAACCATAAACATACATCTATGCACCTATATCATTTGTTGGTGAACAAGAAAAGGGAGTTACTGCTGAGTTCATAATGTCCTTGTGGACTTCCACAGCGTATCTGCTCAGCTGCTGTGGATACGGCAGGGTCAATTAGCTAGAGTCTACCTTCGGGCTGATTCAGCATGCATCTGTTTATATTATTCTGATTCAACTCCTGGATAACCTGCATAACCTCGCCTGGATATGTGAGAATCTCCACAGACATGTTCTACATGAGTGCTTGCTCTGCTGTGCATTATAGATTAGGCTGAAATCAGTAAGCGTCCAGAATAGTCGTGTAAGTTAATCATGCTTCGTTTAAGTTCCATAGTTTGCCATAGGACTAAATCTGGCTCCAGGCCAATGTGCAAAAGACAACATTTAATTGTAAACCGCCCAGAGTTCCGTCTGGAAGATGGGCGGTATAAAAATATAACAAACAAACAAACAAACAAATAAATAAATAAATAAATAAATAAATAAATAAATAAATAAATAAATAAATAAAACAGAGGGGCTGCATTCCATTTTAGCTAGAATAATTTTTTTGGATGTATGTGTGTGTGCTGTATTCAATAATCAAACCTCTCTATAAGTGTTTATGGTAAATGATATTGTTTAGTCTCCTAAAAACCAAATACCATTCAATGGTGCCTACTCACAAGTATGTAGGTGTAAAGTTTAAGCTGTAGCATTAATATGATTTGGCTCTCATGAATTCCTTGTTGCAATGCCTTGTTGCACGATTACAAATTCACATAGATGTTATTGTTCATGCTTTTCCCTCTCCTTTTTGCTCTCTAGTGGCATGTATCAGTTATGAGGCTGACCAGTGTCACACCGAATAGGATAGCTTCACTACATTATTAAAACACTCTGCTGCAGAATGACAACCCTGACCTCCGAATTACTCTTTGTTCCTTCTTTCACCTTTGAGGGAAACTTGCAAATAATACCTCCAGTATTGCCTCCTGCATTTTAATGGTTCTAAACTGCTATTTAAGACCCTTGTTTGGTTTGGTGTTTGATCAAAGGAGTTGTCTTCAGCTACAATGCAAGGCAGAACCTGTGAAGTTTTCTGCTTAACAAGCCTTCTGGCGACATCATCCCAGACCGTTCAGTCTCCAATCCATCCTTGATAGCGTCTGTTGGACTATAGGTACAGAAACCTGTCTCCAACCATTTCAACCAAGCCGTTCCTGAAAAGAAGCACTACAGAACAAAAATACAAAGGGAAACGGGTGACATTAATAAACTAAGACTTAGTACATTTCATGGATCTGATGAAGCAGGGTACAATTCACAAAATTTGCAGCCAATAAAACATGTTAGTCTTTAATCTGCCAAAGGAATGTTATTGTTTTTAAGCAACAGAAAAATACTGTTATCTTCTGGGAATTTTCTTAATTTAAATGAGTTATTATACTTCAAAAATAGTTATTCAATATATTTATAATAAGCATCTTCCTCTCCCCTCCAACTTGTATTTCAGGTTGTAGCCTTTATGAACTCCCAACTTGGCCGCTACCTAGATGATCGTCCCTTTGTCTCCCTCTCACTGTTGGTCTTCATTGCGGCAGCTGCAATTCCTGTTGTGTTTTTTCTGGTTTTTGTTGTTGCCACCACTGTAATTGCCTGCGTTGGAGTGATTATCATGGAAGGTATTGGTTTTGGTTGGTTGGTGGTCGGGTGGATGGGTGGGTTAGTTTTAAATTAATGCAGGGTGACTGAACTACCTGCTCCCAAAGCAAATATAGAGCCTTTTCACACGACCCCTAAGATCCGCTGGCCACTTAAATTCGGACCAGAGATCTTAGGGGTTTGTCGCTGTTCCTACGTTCCCACCCCCTCCGCACTCCTGGCTGCGTGAGGGGAGGGAGAAAAAAAGGAAGAAAACAATGCCGCTCACCTCCGTTCTGCCGTCCTGGCACTGCATTCAGATCTCTTAAAGGGGTGGGGGGCAAAAAAAAAAAGAACAAACAGAAGCAAGGAGAGCCCGGCAGTCACTACGTTATATCCGCATCAGGAGTTTTCACCTCCAGAGAGCAGGTACCTGAAAAGTGCGCTGGGACGCGCTTAGGTGGGCGTGGTCACACTTAATTATCTGTAAACTCCGGAGCTGGTGGGGAAACAATTTTAAGCTCCGGAGCTGGGAGCCATTTGTGGCGGAGTTTAGGGGTCGTGTACAAATACCCTAAGTGATATTACACGCAGATGGTATCAGGTCAGGTCTCTGGTATCTCCATAGGATGAGGAAAAGACACTATTTGAAGTCCTACAGAAGCACCTTGGGTCCATGACCAAGGATCAAGCCAACAAAGGGGAGCTGTGTTCCTAATTCAAAGCAATAGATACACTCACAGGAGGTCCAGGTTAGGCATTGGTCCATTTAGAGAGGTGAGACTGAACAATATCGCTCTTTTGGACTACAACTCCCAGAATCCTCCGGACAATTAGCACTTCTGGGGGTTGAAATCCAAAAATGTAGCTACAACTCTGTTTTTTTTTTAATCTTCTTTAGCCCCCATGGATGTCACTGGGTGTCCTTAAGCCTGCTGCCATACCTCGTTGTTGAAAGTTGAACACTTGCCTGTAACAACCTTGAACCACTGAAGGAGATAGACAGAATAATGGTCAGATGAGCCCAAGTACAGTGGTACCTTGTATAAAGGAATTAATTCATTCCAAATGAAATTATGTTAAGCAAATTTTCCTTTGTACAATTTTCCCATAGGAATGCATTGAAAACAGAGTGACCATTTTATGTTGTACAGATTTGCCCCATAGGCGATTCTGTTAAGCAAATTTCCCCTATCTCCATAATGTTTTATGTTGTACAGATTTTATGTTATACACACCGTTTGTTATACAAGGACCCACTGTATACAATATTTGTCCTTGCTGACTTTCTAAGAATACTTGTTGATCTTTCTTAGAATAAACTTTATTCTGTTTTCTTTTGTTCACCATTCCACACAGCAAATAGTCAGGTGATGCTTTCCTGATGGCTATAAGAACACCGGCACTCATGAAAGATAGCTCTGTGGAGAGGGGCTTTTGAACTATGTTAAGCTTTATTATTATTATTGATGTATTTAGATTTACTGTTCTGCTTTTCATCAAGTGAGTTCAGGATGGCATCCACACTTTCCCACTCTGTTCCCAAGGGCTAGTGGTATATAGTTGTCAAGGAGCAGGACTACGAATGTGTCTATTGATACAGCAGGATTTCCCCCACAATATGCCCAAGCAAGCATAAAAGTGTACCCCACTGTATGTAGACTGTTCTGGACTTTCTGCAGACCGTGTAGAATTTAACTGCTGCTTTCTCTTGACAGGTTTTTTAATATCATTAGGTGGTGTTACATTGCTCTGTGTGCTCATTGGATTGGGTATGGTATCTTTGGCCGTGTCTGGAGTGCTGAGTGTTTTCTACGTCTCTCTTACAACTCTGCTTAACTACTGGCCCACTCCACAGTAAGTGGCAAACTGATTTTAGGATGGTAAATGGTCTTCCGATTAGCTTCATTAGCAACTATAGTTTTAATAGAACTATGCTAAGTGGTAAACCAATGTTAGGATCATAAATGGTTTTCTGATTAGCTTCAGTAGCAACTATAGTTTTAATAGAACTATGCTAAGTGGTAAACCAATGTTAGGATGATAAATGGTTTTCTGATTAGCTTCAGTAGCAACTATAGTTTTAATAGAACTATGC
>JAHTLZ010000054.1:7136306-7163638 GCA_023846285.1 Phrynocephalus versicolor
TTTTCTGATTAGCTTCAGTAGCAACTATAGTTTTAATAGAACTATGCTACATACTCTGGTCTACACAACATATCTGTCAGATATACAGTGGGCCCTCGTCTAACAAGTGGTTTGTTTAACAGAAAATCCGCTTAAAGGAAAACATTTCCGGAGATAGGGGGAAATCGCTTAACAGAATTGCCTATGGGGCAAATTCGTACAACAGAAAAACTGCCACAATTAAGGATTAATCCATTTTCAGTGGACTCCTATTGGAAAGGAACATTTGCTTAACAGAATTTCATTTGGAATGAATTAATTCCTTTATACAAGGTACCACTGTACTTTGATTTGGATTCCTGCATTGAGCAGGGGGTTGGACTTGATGGCCTTATATGACCCTTCCAGCTGTATGGTTCTAGACATAAGTTACCTGCGCTGTTTTGAGTATGGGTATGTGAAGGGCTTTCCTAACCCCAGCAGACAAAGCAAAGCACTCTATAGGTAGGTGACATGGAAAAATGGACAGCAAAACCTTGATATGTGTTCACACTGTGGAAGAGTTTATTTTTTTGGATTTTATTTCTTCATTTAAAACATGTGTAGCCTACCTTAGTCATAGGATCTCAGGGTGGGTAACAGAGCCATATAAAATGATTTTGAAACAAGATATTTAAAACAATTTAAAATTTATCATAAAGCTTAACAGCTCAGGGAATTCAACCAAGAAGGAACTTTTCAACATTTTACTTGCATATCCTTCTTTCAACTGTGAAATAGTGAAGGATATGAAAAAATTGTCAGAGTAGGAACAGGGAAAAGATGCTGTGTTAAGTCATAGTTACATTCAGTGGTACCCCGCTTAATGAAATTAATTTGTTCTGGCGGTCACTTCATTTTAAGAAAATTTCGTATTGTGAAGCGTGGTCTTTTACAATGCTAGGTCTTTTACAATGCCTTGGTCTCCTCACGAGTTCTTAATACTGTCTTGCACGCTGCATTTTGTACTCTGCAGTTCTGATCATTTGATTTTAATTTTTAAGAAAGAAAGAAAATATTCTGTCTCTCTAGGCCATCAAAAAAAGAATTTGCCAATGAAAGCAATGTTCTGCGAAACAACCCTCCAGACTTAGACTCGGATGCTACTAAGAAGGAGAGTGAATAAACTGGATTAATATTTGGAGTACTTCCTTGAGCAGAGCTTAAAAGTCCAGCTTTTCAGAAAAAAACAGACATTTGTGAATGTTTACTTGCCAGCACTGGTAGCCCATGTTCAGTGCAGGAGGTACATCTCCTCCTGCATCAAGGGTGCTTCCCCTATTCCCATAGGACTACAGCCTGTCAGTGCCTGTTGAAATGGGCAAGACTTGTTTTGTTGCTTATTTTTCTCTCTTGATTGCCAATGTAATGACTGGGTCCTTATTAAATTTGTTGAGTAACTCAGCATCTGTATAAGACCATTCTCTTTCTCTGGCCCTATCCTCCCACTAGGCTGGTGGGTATTTCATGCAAAACATTTGTGATACATTTGTGTCCGCTGGTTTTTATAGCTTCTTAAAACCCAAGAGTTGGAAACTTCTCAACCCGCCAGGAGGTAAAGCTTCCCAACCCAACTGGAGCTATAATTAACAGCGCTTTTTTGAATGTAAGGGGTCAGATCTCTTTATGATTGTATTTTAATCACTCAGTCACTTCTGTCCTGAATATTAAATTGAGAATTTGTATTATTTTAGGATTTTTTTTCCTGACTCAAAATACAAATGTAGGGGCTTTGTAGAATACCATATGGTTAAGTATTGTGCCTTATTTTATGTGTATCAAAATGCATGTATTTCAAAATACATGTATTTGGGGACTGATGTTCCATATCTTCAAATCGCTCTCTTAAAACAGAAACAAAATGTTATCATCTTACTTAACTTGTAATGCTATTGTCAGATATACGTTGACAGTAAAGAGCAACTTGTTCATCCAAATGGTCTCCATCGTCTTCTTTAGTTTTTAGGGCCCATTTTTTATCACTCAGGTGCAGGTATGTGTGAGAGAAGGCATTCAATAATACCAGGTATTTATTGAATTCCATTCTGTATATAGGAACAGATAATGTTCACAAACCCTGTTACACATTGCCCACTGATTCTGAATCAATAGTGACTGAATGAGTCAACTCCTCTTTAAGTTCCGTTGTCTCTATTTTTAAACATAGCTATAATATTCCCTCTCAGCCTTCTTTTTGTAAGGCCAAACATTCCCAGCTCCCTAAGTTGCTCCTCATAAGACATTTCTTCCAGACCTTTAACCATCCTGGTCGCCCTCCTCTGGACCTGTTCAAGGTTGTCAACATTTTTTTTAAAATTGAGGTGCATAGAACTGGACACAGTCCTCCAGATGTGGTCTGACCAGAGTAGAATAGAGAACTATTTTAGAATAATAGAGAGTGCAGGAGTAGCACGTGCCAGAGTAGGAAACAGAGGAGTAGACTTGAGGGGAGCAACTTTTTTTTTATCCACCACTACTACCACCACCACCACCAGACAAACAAGGAAACAAAAACTGTCTACCAACAAAGCAAAACCTAGAATTTAAACCAGAAATATGTCTATTAGGACATATTACCAAACTTTGTGAACAAAGATTGTAGCTGCTTAATACTGCATGTCCTAACAGCAGCCAGAATGGTGTGGAAAAGTGAAGCAACACCAACAGAAGAAATGCTATCGAATAAAATAATGGAATGTGCAGAGATGGATAGGTCAACATACAGAATGAAGGACAAAGAAGAATGTGATTATTTTTCAATACTGGAATATGTTTTATAAACAGAAAAATGGATGTAGTAGAATAATAAGAATTGGATATAAGTTGAACTGTCTACCAGCTAGTGGTATTTTTAACTGGCTACTGGGCAGACCAATCACAACCAATGCCATACTTTCAAGGAACAGAACAAGTTTGCAACTAAAGGCCTTTTCGCACAACCCGTAAGATCCGCTGGCCACTTAAATTCAGACCAGAGATCTTAGGAGTGTGTCGCTGTTCCTGCGTTCCCACCCCCTCCGCACTCCTGGCTGCGTGAGGGGAGGGAGAAAAAAAGGAAGACAAGAACGCCGATCACCTCCGTTCTGCCGTCCCGGCAGTGCATTCAGATCTCTTAAAGGGGTGGGGGGGGCAAAAAAAGAACAAACAGAAGCAAGGAGAGCCCGGCAGTCACTACGTTATATCCGCATCAGGAGTTTTCACCTCCGGAGAGCAGGTACCTGAAAAGTGCGCTGGGACGCGCTTAGTTGGGCGTGGTCGCACTTAATTATCTGTAAACTCCGGAGCTGGTGGGGAAACAATTTTAAGCTCCGGAGCTGGGAGCCATTTGCGGCGGAGTTTAGGGGTCGTGTACAAATACCCATAATTGCAAGTATAGCTTTGATCTTGATTCAGGAGCACCCCCAGAAGAAGGGCCATCTGTCGGGGGTACTGTGATGGGAGGTTCTGCATGGCAGGGGTTTGGACTAGATGGCCTTCGAGGTCTCTTCCAACTCTTTATGATTCTATGATTCTATACTCTTTACCAGGAAAATCCTGAAAAGGGTCACCATGAATTAGAATTGTCTTGACACATGATTCAGTATAGCTTCCCCAGTGGGCCTCCATAGAGACTACACCACCCCATGTTGCCCGGGGACGATGGAAATGCCAAGATGTCCTGGTCCATCTACTCAACAACATACTCCCTTGAAATAATTCCATCCCAGCAGCCAGGTTGCTTGGATTTCATTTTTATTCAGTTTACCAATATAGTTCTCTTCTGAGCCTTGAACCAACCTAGTATGGCTAGCGTTACAGCGACGAGGCAAAGTGTCACACCAGTCACCAGTGTAGCAGTCGCCCAAGTTCCACTACTCCACGTCTGCTGGCCTAAAGAAGAATCCAGGAGGAAACATTAGTAGACTTGCTCAGACCTCTTAAAAATGGGGAAAGTTTCACCATTTATTGGTCAACCTCATCAAGCCTTAGGAGGAACAGAAACTGTGTTCCACAGCTACCATTTTGCATGTGGTGTGCATTATGCCACACCATGTAACTTGGGCTACCATTTGAGAACCAATGAGAAGCAAGTGGCTAGATTTGGAGCTCAGAAAGCTGTCCGGGTGGAAGGGGTGGTGCTGGAACCACCCAGTCCGCTGAATGAGTCATAGCCTACAAAGTCGTCTTCCCTAAGCTTCAATTAGCACATTTTAATTGGGAGTTGAGATATGAAGGTCCTAGACAATAGGGAGCCATAAAGCTCCATCGTTGCTAGCCTGGCCTAGTGAGCAGGATTGCTGTGGAGAGAAGGTAGAAGAAAAGACATTAAGCCACATACGCCACCTTAAGTTCATAGGAGGAAAGGAAGGACACAGCAGGGAACAGAAGGCAACACTGAGTCGTTCTTCACTTACATGGGACATCCTGGCTCATGGGCTGAGTCGGCTGCACCTTATTCGAAGCAGCAGCAGTTTAGTCGTATTTTAGTCCGGGCATGTCCAAAACTTCAGCCCTCTAGATGTTTTGGATCATAACTCCCACAGTTCTTTGCCATTGGAAATACAGGCTTGGAATTCTGGGAGTTGTGGTCCAAAACATCAGGAGGGCCGAAGTTTGGACATGCCTGTTCTAGTCATATTTAGACGTGGGGATAATTCAAAGCACGAATTACAATATTTGTCAGGAAACCATTGATTAATCGTCAATTTGTTGCTTCGTATTCGTAGTTTCCAGAGACCCCAACCAATATGAAGCAACTCATTTTTATCCAGTTTTAATCATTGATTTGTCTATTTTTCTGCCTCTTTGGATATGCCAGGCAGCCAACAGATCTGATGAAAGGGCTGTGGGGGTGGTTCTGGTTAATAGGCTTTATAAAGCATGTTCCTGCACCCATTTTCATGTCTGCTCCTAGTCTTGGCTCAGGCAGTTGCAAGAAACACAGGTGAAAGTTGTGGGGATTTTGATCTTAGCTCACCCCTGTGATTCTGTGAATGAGGCGGGGGGGGAGGCCACATGACAAAAGCCTTGCTGGGTAAGAAGCGAGCTGCCTAGATGGCCTAAGTACATCCAATCTCACCTGATTTCGGAAGCTAAGCAGGGTCAGCCCTGGCTAGTACTTGGATGGGAGACCACCAGAGAATACCAGGTGCTGTAGGTGCCTGGAGTAGGAAATGGCAAACCACTCCAGTATTCCTGCCAAGAAAACTCCATGGACATGGGGTCACAGAGAGTCAGTCACGACTGTAAGGACACAACACGGGTAAGAAGCACTGTGAATTCACATGTGTTTCCTCCAAGTTTTCACAGTGGCTCCTTCAATGTCGCCCATTTAAACCCCCATCGCACCTCCTCCTTCAACACACACCCTCCCCCGACCGGCAAAGTTTACCTATATAAGAAGGAGACATACCTTTGACCTCAAGATGCTTCTGAGGTACCAAGATGACAGCGTGAGGAAGAGTCACCAAAGCAGCATTTTCTGACCATGCCACATCTGCCAAAAATAAATAAATAATCTCTCATTTGTATTTTACTGGCTTTCACAAACAAGATTACTCTGCAATCAATCCTTGTGGACAGGGACAGATGGGGAGACACCTGACCCCTACAGCCTCCAACTGGACCAAAATCTTCTTCTGTTCTGAATCTGATCACTGGTCAGTTTATCAAGAGCCCAGAAAGTGGCTGGGCAGAACTGAGCACCACTATTGGACCAGAGCTACTTACAGGGATCATTATCAATTCCCTGTTATTGCAGCTTCACTGGCTGCTGGTCCAATTACCAATCCCAATTCAAAATGGTGCCCATGACCTACAGAGTCCCACCCTGCCCAAGTCTCAAGATTTTCCAAGGGAGGGCTTCTGCTTAGTCCCGTCACCTTTGAAGATACTGCACATTTGATGAAAAACCAAGAGAGTGCCTTCTTGGTGATGGCTCCCAGGTTATAGAATGCCCACTCCCTCATGAGTCTAGGACCGTGTTGGCAAAGCTATGGCATGGGTGCCAAAGATGGCACTCGGAGCCCTTTCTGTGGGCACCTGACATCACCGCTTCACAGCCACCTGGATTCAGGTTAAATTGCTGCATCGGCACTTTGCGAAAAATTAGTGGGTTTTGAATCGCAGTTTGGGCCCTCGGTCTCTCAAAGGTTCGCCATCACTGGTCTAGGATGTCCCTGTCCTTCAGCAACAAGTGAAAGCCTTTATTTTTGGCAAGCTTTTAATATTTAATTAAATATTAACTAAGTTAGATACAGTATTTGATTAGGTATTCAGTATCTATCTAATATTTAATTCAGATGCCTCAGGTTGCAGCTTTTATATCCTTCTAAAATGCCTTTCTAAAGTTGATGTTTTAAATTGTTTTCAAACAAGTGCTTTAAATTATTGTATGCAAGTGCTTTTTAGTAGTTCTATTTATTTTTCTTTGGATTCTTATATACATGGTGTAATGGTTTCAAACTACAGCAAAAGAGATTCAATTTAGACATTAGGAAGAATTTCATGACAGAGCCGTTCGGCAATGAAATCTGCCGCCACAGGGGGTGGTTAAGTCTCCTTCTTTGGAGGTTTTTAAGCAGAGTCTGGATGGCCATCTGTCGGGGGTACTGTGATGGGGTTTCCTGCATGGTAGGGGGCTGGACTGGATGGCCCTTGATGTCTCTTCCAACTCTATGATTCTATGATTTAACGACAGTATGTGTGAGTCCTCTCAACAGGAGAAACATGGCATAAACATGGAATAAAAATAAATAATAAATTCAGTTACCTCGTCTATTCCTGGGAGGATGAGGACATCTGGTCGTACACAAAGGGGAGTCTGGGCGAAGCTTATCACAGATGAGAACACTGCAGTGAAAGTATATCTAAGAGCAGGGGATAAAATGCATGCATTATGGGGTCAACTCCGACTGAAGCGAGACATCTAACCCATTAGAAGGATAAATCTGGACTAGATCCTAAGTGGCTTATCCTATGTTAAGCCAGTAATACCCATCTATGATTTGCTTCAGTCCCTGTCAACCCTTTATGGCAGAACTGGCAGCTTACGGGAGTTTCTTAAAAATAGCAGTATAGTGCTAAGACAAGACGTGGGATAGGAGCTCCTTGTTTTAGACAAAGAACTCTCCTCTTACAGCTTTCAGAGGTGCAATCCCCTTTTGGGGGCATGTTTGCCGTGGGGGCTCTGGAACCAGGATATCTCACAAGACCCTGGCCCTCATATTTACACTGCACCTGAATTTTTCTACATGAGAGGCTGTTTCATGTAGTATGAGGCAGGGAACACAGGGGTTGTGAATGCTGATGAACTCCATATTCCAATCCCACACACCCTCCCTGACAGTGACCAGGCTGGCAGGAATTTAAAAGGCCCCTTATCTGGAGAATCCCAGGTCCCCCAGCCATGCTACAGCAGAAGTAATTACAGTACTGGTATATGGTTACTGGCCCATTTCTGTTGCTGCTCAGAATCCATCCCTGATATGGCAGGGTTTTCCTCACAAATGTAGCTGCCTAACTGGGGCGGCAGCTTTTGGTTCCTTCCCTTACAATTGTCTGTTGGCTTATTTTACTATCGTAAGCTGCCTAGGCCCATCTTGAGGAAGCAGGCAGGGTATAACTATTTTAAATATACAGAATCCAGCTACTACTCACTAGGCTAGGTAATGCTTTGTCACCAGAAACGAAGGCAAAGGCCTTCACTTCAAATCTCTGCCGGAAGTTGGGATAGCTGACAGCAGGGCCCACAGGATGGAAGATGGTTTTATAGTTGTCGAGTTCATAGTCACACCTAGGAAGCCAAGGCAGCACAATCAAGGAATCGTCTTCTGGAGTCACGTCCTTAGGCAGCTACAAAAACATCGTTCAAGGGTTGGGTGGAGACTTCTTGGTTCCTAAGTGAAGGCGCCACTGAGTCACTGAATGATTGTAATGGGGCCTGTCCTTTCCTCTCTCTCTCCCACAGAGAAAGATACAGCTTTAGTACCTACGAACACTCCTTTAGGGAGGGAATGCCCCCTGTTTCTGAACAAGAAGGGGAGAAGGTCACATAAGTGGTACAAGAATTGGAATGAGATGAAAATACCAGTAGGAAAAAAGCAAAATTTAATAAGAACAAGACTACCGGCATTTAGATATACAGTATTCCTTAGTGGTATGGGGTGTGTGTGTGTGTGTGTGTGTGTTTGTGTGTGTGTGTGTGTGTGTTTGTGTGTGTGTGTGTGTGATCCCATCAATACATTTTCAAAGCAAATAATAGAATCATAGAATAGTGAACTTGGAAGGGGTCTACAAGGCCTTCGAGTCTAACTCCTTACTTCATGTAGGGATACAAATTCTTCATGGAAAGCAGCCATCATTGCTGCCACATGGCTGCCCTTCTATTTTTTTCCCCCTCCATGGCCATAGAACTGATGCATTGGTAAACTTATGTCAGAAGCTTTACAGGCATTCATAGGTGTTGCATCACTCCACCTACTCTCTGGCAAGTGACACGACCCTTGGATGGGGTGCTGAGCCCACTGAGTCCAATGCATTGCTTTCAGGGGCACCGGTGCAACAGAGGAACTTCTACCCAACAGGACACACTGCTGACATAGCAACGTATTGTTTAAATTAATTTTGTAAAAAATTAAAATTCAGGGGCTGCAGCGAGCTGTAATACAAAAGGAGAAAATAAACCGAAAACACAAGGTAGACGGTCCTAACAATTCAAATGGAAGAAAATGAATCGGCAACATTAAAACACATTGGTATTTTTTATCCAGGTATATATACACACCACGTGTATCATTAGAAGTAGGTAACATATCCCATGTGTGACCATGGCCTAATAGAGGTACACCTCCTGAAACCAGTTTTGGCCAGGGACCCCTCCCAGAAACAAAACACACCAATCTTTTGTCAGGATACCATCTAGATTGTACTGATCTCTTCTGATTATGGATGTTAAGCAGAGCCAGGCCTGGTCTGTACTAGAGATGGGCACGAAACGAGCGATTTTTCGTTTTTGTTTTCTCGTTTTGTTACGTAACGAAATGAAAAACAAATTTTGACTCCAAAATGAAACGAAACGACACGAAACATGAAAAATTTTGTCGACCGCTTCGTTTTCGTTACAGCAAATACATTGAATTGTGCTAAATAGTAACGAAACAGGAATTTTTCGTTTTCATTTTCTTTTTTTCATTTCGTTACGTAACGAAAATGACATTTTTTGCCAAAAACCTCACAAAAACGGAAACGAACCGAAACGAACCCCTAAACGACCAAACGACAAACGAAACACCATTTTTTGAGTCGTGCCCATCTCTAGTCTGTACTATTATGGGTGACTGGTAGAGATGGGCGTTTCATTTCAGAAGAGGTCTAGTTCCAAAACGAAAATACAGCAGCACACCTTCCGTTTGGAACCAGGTCACAACCTCTGGAATGAAATCCGCCACTGACTTATCTTCCTTTGGGTTATATGGGGCAAAACTATCAGGAAACAGCCTGCGACATGTCATCTTTCCTTCTCCCTGGTGCTGGCTAATGAGACAGGGAGGCGGGATGATGCATGCCCTTGCACAGCTCCTGATTGACCAACACCAGAGAGAAGGAAAGATGTCACAGGCTGCTTCCTGATTGGAATTTTTGCCCCGTGCAACCCAAAGGAAGAGAAGTCAGTGGCTGATTTCATTCCGGAGGCTGCATCCCGGTTCTGAATGGCAGCTGTGCTACCATGTTTCGTAATGGAACAGGACCTCTTCCGAAATGAAACGCCCATCTCTAATCCCTACATAGGTTTTGGGAAGAACCTTGGCTAATCCCCTGGGGAGCTCCGGCCAGCTGGAAGTTACAATGCTAGGCTAGATGGATCGAGGGTCTAATTAAATAGAAGTCCCGTTCCTACATACCTATTACTCATAGTAAAATCACTCACCCGTCCACCACAATGTTCCAACGTGGCAAGGAGGCTGGATCCAGAGACAGAGTGGCCCAGCAGTCATCTAGCATTAACTGGATGTTGGGATCATTACGACTGAGTACTTGGACCTCCAAGAAAATGGGCTGTCGCAGGTATTTTACGATGGGATATTCATTATCATTGTACGGGACTGTGTAAGAGCCATCTGCAAGGCAGGAAACCAGAGGAGACACATCTAATTCTGATGCTCAATTTTACTCCCAAATGACCATCAGTAAATTCTTAGCAGGATGCCACGAAAAAAACATCTTGAACACCGAGAACAAATTTCAGCAGCCACAGCTTTGCGATTACTGTTATCCTTCTCTGTTGGAGAACAAGATTGGCTTGGTTTCTGTAAAGGATGCTTCTGAGAAAGGATTCTGCCAAAAGAATTAACTTTCTAAATGGACCAAGGGCCTGGAGTCTAGGGCTCCATCTTCAAGCATGGTGCATCAGAAGCAAACTAGTGCAACTTTTTCCAGAGGAAGTCTAGGTTCTTCTGACAGTACCCAGCAGAATTTAAAGGAACAAACAGAATAAGCCTTCTCGTGATACAACAGAAGGACCGGCTGCCCCATCTTAAAATATCATCTTAGTGTGTGTATGTGCTCATACATGTGTATTTACAAGACAAACACATTCTATTGTCAAATGCAATATACGATACCTTTATAGGCCATGGATAAAAAATTAAAAACCATTGCAAGCTTTCATGAACAAATTCCACTTCTTCAAGGCAAGTACCAAAAGCCCAAACATGGCAAGATGCTGTTCTCCATTCTATTGTCATCTACCTGCTCTGGTTAAAATGCTTTTAGATCCTAACATTCCCTTATTTTGCAATGTTTTTGTATGCTGTGCTTTCCTTCTTCACTGCTGGTTGCACCATTTACTACCTCCGATGGGCTGGATTGGCTGGCTATGGAATTAGGAGCCAGATTTTCCATTGTGCCTCTTGGAAGATGGGTCAAGCAAGATCAGCTGAAGCATGTGCGGGCTGATGGGGTTACAGTACTACAGTCCCAGAGCACCCCCATAAAAAGGGACTAGTAAACTAGTTGAGTAATTTACCTTTAGAAAACCCCAAGGGGGTCATTGTAAGTCAGAAATGACTTGACAGTCCATAATCAACATGATTTATTATTTCATGGATTGCATTTTATATCTCTATTTTGTACAAGGTTTATCAGACACTCCAGAAGTGCAATGGATCAACAAACCCCAGTTCCACAGATGTCAGATCAGTATCTGATTGCAAGCTGATGATCTGGGTAACAGCCCTGCACAAATTATACCTGCAACAAGAAACAGGAGCCTAGTGCCATGAGGAACTTTAAAGAAGTCCCACCTGGATAGATGAGTAGGATCAGGGAAAGAGGCCCTTGGTTGATGACCGACTCGGGGGCAGGAAGGGTGTTCATCTGGACATTCAGGGAGGCATCATCACTACCATAGGAACACATCACTGTTAGCCTGCAAGAAGCAAAACCAAAACAATGTAGGTAGTTAGCACCAAGACACTTCTGCTTCCAACCTGAGAGCATCTAGAGATGACAGAGCTCAGAAGCACTGCAGTTTTGAAATAAAATTCCACCAGTCCCCAAGCAGCATGACCGGATCTTAGGCGTCGTGTAAAAGCGCCCAAAGAGCTCTGTTGCCAATTTTTTACAAGTCAGCAACAGAGGATGAGACACACACCTGAATTCACTGTCTCTGGAAATCCCCTGAGGCGAAAGATCTGCCCAAAGTGCACGAACTTCATTCTCATAAATAACTTTCTCTCCATCGATCTAAAAAACACACAGAAGAAATGGTTTTATAGCAGTGGTCAAGTTGAAGCGATCGGATGGGCTACAGTTCGGGAAGAAAAACTCACCTTTTGGGTCGTCCCACACTTATTCAACGGCACACGAAACCGGACAATGTCATTTGAAGGGGATCTGGAGACTGGCTTGCAGGTGGGGTCTTTAAGCTTGAGTGTATCAAGGTTAAGTGCTGGTTTTGTGCTGTTACTAAACACATCAAAGTCCATGTAGCCATCTTGGGTGCACACGACAGCTGTAACAAGAATTGGAAGCCAAGTTACTGTATGTTAGAGGTACAGACAAGCCATTAACTATTTAAATACTGAAAAAGCCTGACTGTCATAACATGTTTTTCATATATCTTGTAGTTTGACAGTTAGCTTGTTTTGCTTTGCGACTGGTCACTGGGAGGTAAACATGGACTTCATTTGCAAGTATTATTGCCCAAGGTCCTCCAAACAAATGTTTTTGATACAATAATAAGTCTAGGCTTCTTTATTTAACATTCTTTACAAGTTAGGCATTCAGTTTCTGTAAAGCACATCATGTTTTTTGCATACTATACTTTATCTCTTTGAAATGTCCTGAAATATTTGTAAATTGGCACATATTTGATGCGGCATCTGTTCCTTCACCCAAACACAAAAATGTTGCTATCTTCATGGCTGCCAAAATTCTTTTTCACTAGTCCTTTCCATTGCAGTCACCGTTCCACAAAATTGATCCCTGACAAGTTTAAGACCTCAGCTGGGGGAGGAAAGACTCCCGTCCCCCATTTTCACCATGACAAGCAGGTGGGGGGTGGACAAGTAGACCCAAAGCATAGGAAAAGCCTTCACCCATCATGTTTTCATGAGAAATTTGCCTTCTCTCTACATCCTGGGACCAAAAGAAAAATGCCCTCCACTGATACCAAAGGACATTTTCCAAGCAAAACATGGTAGAGTTTCCCTCATAACTTTAACCCCCTTTTGCCGCTCCTCAGCTCTCTTCTCTTCATGGACCCCAAGAGACTCTCTTTATGTTCTGCTGCATAAATATGTTGAGCTCCCCGATAGGCCAGGCAAAACATTTATTCATATTGTTGCATTAAGCCCACTTGAGATTATCCTGGTCTCCTTTTTTGTCAGGTTAGCTTTACATTTCCTAAAGCTTCTCAGGCCAATTGCCTCTTTCTGGAGAAAAAAAAGCAGTAGGATTTTGTTCATTTAAAAAAAATACATTTACCAGAAACTTTAGGAAATGGAAACAGCCATACAATCCATCCATAGCAATGATGCTCTGAAACTGAATGTTGGTGTTTGGGATGAGAGACCCTACACTGGGTTTAAGATGAGGCTTCAGGAACCTGGAAAAGGCTCCGGGAACAATCTGGAAAAGAAGACCGTTCTCTGCAATCACTGGTTCCTACCTTCCTAGCCCATAGTGAGATGTCTCCTGCTACACCATAACCTAGGGGAAACCTTACCTATTGGTGCATTTTGCTCACAAGGACATTCTGGATACGTCACCATCGTTGTCACATGACCCTGATAATCAAAGTTCAGTTTCAGGGTCGAGGCATACGCCTGAAAGCCTGAGCAGTCACCATTACTGTTCATCTGAAACGAGTAAGAAACACATGGAGCTTCTTGCATCATGTAATTCAACCAAGAGTGCAGAACTGCACCTGTTCAGATGCTGTTGGACTGCAAAGCCATTATCCCCTACATTCCAGTAGAAGTGCCTATGGCTAATGGGAGTTGTAGTCCAAGAACATCTGAAGGGCTAAATTGTTTTACAGCTAGAAGAAGAGGGATGGAGAGATAATGGAGTCAAAGTTGTTCATCCAAGATGCAATATAAAAACTGCAAACTTTAGAACTTGATCAGCAACTTGTTTCCAATAGAATTCAGAAAGCCTTCAGGGCTGGGAAAAGGAAGCCTTGCATTAGAGCTCAAGAAAACACATCCCCAGGAAAAGAAAGAGAGCAATCTGAGATCTAGAACTCAGATTTCTGAAGACTTCTGGCCCACAAGCTCTGTCTGGTAGATCTTAGTGTCTTAGTAGCTAAAAATCAAAACAGATCTTGTAGGCTTTCAAGGCCTCCTGCTCCACAGCTCTAGCATTAAACACTCACCCAAGAGGTCAGGGCTCGCTTGCTAATGTACAGCTTTAACCCTCTCCTTGTGTTTGCACTGATTCCGTTGGCTTGCAAGTGGTGGAGTGGGATGTCCTTGTTGTTAAGAGTAGCAGCTGTCAATCTCCCTGGGAAACGTGGGATGGTAATTATCATGTGGGTGGAGTTGCAGGTCGCTGGGTCTGGAGAGAAATCCAAGAGAGGCAAGGTCTGTAATTCAGATTGCTTGGCTACCACAGCCAGAGGCTGAGAGTTCAATTTGGGAGATTAACCCTCCTGTGTAGCCCTGGGGAAGCTGCACAGCCCTAGAATGTCTCCCTGCTCCCCCAGGGAATGGAACGGTAAACAAAGTCTGTGCATTCTCTACCTAGAAAACCCTGAAAAGGGTTGCCCCAAGTCAACATTCATTACATGACATATAATTCTTATATATAGTTTTTTTCCAAGAAGTCATTTTCAAAGAAGCTGTAGTCTCAAAGACTGGTGGTCTAAACCATTAAGTATCAACTCAACCTACCCTGCTCCTCTTGGGTATGTACAGTGGACCCTCGTATAACAAGCGTTTTGGTCAACAGAAAATCAATTTAAAGGGAAAAAATTCCAGAGATAGGGGGGAAATCGTTTAACAGAATCACCTCTGGGGCAAATCCGTACAACAGAAAAATGGTCGTAATCAAGGATTAATCAGTTTTCAATGCATTCCTAGGGGAAAGGTGTACTAAGGAAAATTTGCTGAACAGAATTTCATTTGGAACGAATTATGAATTTCAAGTTATCCCACTCAGATATGTTTTTTTCATATCATCTGGACTTGTATGTGCTTCAATCCAGAACTGAATTCAAAATTGGGATTGAAAGGACCACAGCTCAGTGGTGGAACACACACAAGGCATCCAGAAGATCCCGGGTTCAATTTTCAGCATCTCTAGGGAAGACTAAAGAATCTCTTCCCAAGATTCTAGAGGTAGCCAGGAGGAAATACTAGCCTGGGAAGACCAATAGGCTCATTATATAGCAGCTTCCAACATACAGGAAGATGCAGAGAAGAATATATTTGAGATACCCTGTTTCCCCAAAAATAAGACATCCCCTGAAAATAAGACCTACTTACAGTTTTGCCCCACACTGAAATATAAGGCATCCCCCCAAAATAAGGCCTCCCCATAATAAGATAACAATAAATGGGTACCGTATTTTTCTTCATGGAAAAATAAGACATCCCCTGTAAATAAGACCTAGCACATCTTTGGGAGCAAAAATATAAGACACTGTCTTATTTTCGGGGAAACACGGTACATGGTTTCAACTACCTTAAGAGAAACATCCAAAGAGGTAGAAGGGGAATTATGAGGGCCAGGAGGCCATGACAGCAGCTAACTGGGACCTCACAACCAACGCATGCAAGGATCAGGCTGCCCATGTTTTTACCTGGGACACAGATCATTCGCGTTTCCACCGTCAGGCGCTGCTCAGGAGGTCCATAAGTAAGCTTGAGCGCCACTGTGAACAGCACTCGGCCATCTTGCTGCAACACAAATCCAACATACACTCTTGACAGAAGACGAACAACATCAACTGGGTGGTCCCTTTCCCACTTCTGTGAGGAAGCTTGGTTTCCAAACAGGCAATAGGAGTTGGTGGGAGAGGGTTCGTTGAGGGACCACCTCCTATCATGGAGGCTGACTGGAAAAATCCCAACCAAATGGCACCAGGGATGAGGCACCTGAAAACACCCCCTCCTCCACCCTGGTTGAAACCAGCTCTCAGCTCATCTTAAGCCACAGGCTGGCGAATCTCTGACAGGACCATTCGGGCACTTTCGTTAATATTCTTTCTACCCTATGTCCGAAGAATAGGGCTTTGCTGTCACAACAACACCAGTTACTCCTACCTTGTATGTAGTAACTCCGAGAGCATCAAATGCGGCTCTGAAGACAATCAGATTGCTGTCCTCTAGGAGGCTGTAGCCTTGTTGCATGGCTTGCCGGAGGTTTAAGTTGTGTGTCTGCGTCCCGTCATCTATTGACACCACCCACTCTGCTCTAGACTCTGCCGCCTGCAATGCAGAACAGTGGTTCATGTGCTCAGATCTTGTGCACACAGCTGACACACGTGACAAGAGATGTGCACACAGCTGACACACATGACTTCTGGAACGTCACGCTGAACCCACTGGCAGCATAACCATGCAGGCTTGAGCACTTCCAGGAACTGTAGTCCAACAACAGTAACTTCCTGAATGCTTGCATTAGGCTAATTACTACTACTACTACTACTACTACTACTACTACTACTAGGATTAGTAGTAAAATAAGAGATTCCACAAGAAAAACAAGGGAAAATGGGAAACTGTCTTAGTGAAGAAATTCAGGAAGTTAGCATCAAAAGAGGAATATTTCAAAAGAAATCTTTGTTACCATTGCTTTTCGGTGTCTTGCTAACTCACACGTCAATGATTTTACATCAAACTGGATTGGGCTACCATATTTCAGAACAAGCAGCAAAACTCAGTTATCTGTTACTCATGAATGGCCTAAAACTACAGTAAGACCCCCCCCCCATCTGTGGGGGATCAGTTCCAGGTTGCCCCACGGATACCAAAATCCATGATTAAGAGCAAATGCTCTTACACAAAGATGATGCTGGGAGTGAAAGCTTTTTCCCCTGACACTCCACCCCCACCCCCTTTTGCTGGGGAACATGAAGAGCTGAGTCATGTGGTGGCACATGCAATGCAGGGGACCGTGCAGTGCGAAAGGCGCACTGCTGCACTACCTGGTCTGCCATGATGGCCAGCAGGGGTTGTGGGGTGCCAGGGGCGAACGGGCTGGGCCACACAGTGCAGCGTTCACTCTCCGGCACACCACCACTCCCGCTGGGCAGTGAGGTAGACTGGGCAGCGCAGAGCAGGCTTTCATGCTTCCTGGTCCACTCACTGCCATGCAGTGCAGCTTTCGCTCCTTCCACCCCAGCACGCCACCACTCCCACTAGTCAGTGTGGTGGACTGTGTGGCATGAGAGCGCACCACGGTGGATGTGATGGGGTTGGGGAGGGCTGGAGGGGTGCAAAAACAACTTTGTCCTCAGGTGCCCCAAAGCCTTGCTACGGCGCTGACAGAACTCCTCCACAAAGCCACCATGGCAGGAGGTTTTAATGGAGCCTTGAACTGGCCACCTTATTTTCAAATCAGAAGCAAGTTTAACCTAACTCAAGTACAAAATCCAGGTTGGAGAACCTTCTAGCCCCATTCAGCCTAACTATTTGTGAGGTACAGCAAGAGCTACAGGTCAACAACATCTGGAGGAGTCCATGAGTCCATGCCAGTATGACATTATCGTGAAACAAAAATCAAACTTCTAATAAGTTTGTAAAACAGTTTTCTTGTCTGAACTGGAGAAACAAAAGCTTTGAGCCTCGTGGCACATTGGTTAAATGCCTGTACTGCAGGTAAAACTGTGCTCACGACCTGGGTTCAATCCCTGGTAGCAGGCTCAAGGTTCACTCAGCCTTCCATCCTTCTGAGGTCAGTAAAATGAGTACCCAGCTTGCTGGGGGGGCAATGTGTAGCCTGCACACTGTAATTAAAATTGTAAACCGCCCAGAGACTGCTTGTAGTGGTATGGGGCAGTATATAAGCAGAACACTTTGCTTTGCTTTGCTTTGCTTTGGGTGGTGGTGGTGGTGGTGGTGGTGGTGGTGGTGGTGGGGAAACCTGTAGTAGCCGTCCCTTAAAGTTCAGCAAGGCTGTCTGTGTAGCTCAATGAATTAAGAGAGTGTGTTTCCCCACTGTGCCTCCCAAGTCTTTATGTTAGCTCTGGGATAGCTGCACAGAAGGGAATGGTAAACCACTTCTGAGTATTCTATACGGGGGGGGGGGCATATACATGGTCGTGATGGAACATTATTATTGGACTTCAACAAGTGAAAGCTTTAGTGGAAGTTGTTTTGGAAAAGTCAAATTAGATTTCTGGTATTAAGCAATTTTTCTAGAATACAGTAGGACCGCAGTATCCGCTGGGGATTGGTTTCAAGCCTTCCCATGGATAATGAAAACCGTGGATAAGAGAGAACATCAAAATGTTCCCCAAAACTTTTTTTTTGTGATAGTAACTTGCTTTACAGCTGCTGTTTTACAACAGTAGCTTGCTTTACAGCTGCTGTTTTATGACAGCATCTTGCTTTGCAGCTGCTGATTTATTTATTTTTCCTCTGCCAACTGTGGATAACTGAATCAGTGGATAATGATTCAGTGGATACAGGGGTCTTACTGTACTTTTAAGACTTGCATGAAAAACAGACAATACCATACAAAAGAATGCTGCATTCTTTCACAGACAGCTACGTACCGTGAAAACATGGAAGCTAGGAATGAGCCTTGGGAATGCAACCTGAATGAGATCAAGAAAAGACATTTTAGAAAATTACTGAGCACAGAGACCTCGTACTAACTTAATGCATTTGCAGGCTATGGCACATTTTCATTTTAGTCCACTTGTATCACCCCCCTCCACCCGGAGAGGCACGCATGGGCAGGTAACAATAAGTCAGTGTGGTGTCAGTTGTGGGACTGCTGATATCCAACAATCCATGACTTGTGCACCATGAAGCAATGAAATTCACCAAGCAGCCTTTAGTCATTTACATATTCTATCGCTGGCCTACCTCAAAATGTTGCTACTCTAAGAGATGGAGAGACTCTTATAATCTCATGCCTTTTTATGTTTATTGGAGTAAACTGATAGAAAGATAACTGATACATATGTAAAATACCTGGTTGAAATCAGATTTTTAAGCTACAATGCAAAGCCTGAATAATAAGGATGAGAGCCAAGGCTGCCCATCTGAACAAGAAGATCAGGCAGGATGCAACATTGTGCAAGACACAGCTCCCAACCACAGGCTCCTGTGGATGTCCACTGACCCTATCCACACATTTAAGGAAACTGTTGTACTGTTCCCCCCCAACCCCACCGTTTTAGCTTTTTAAAAGTCATCTTAAATGCAAGTCAGAGAGTAGCTTCACTGTGTCACAGCAGTTGGGACCGACAACTCAGCCATCCCATCCTAGGGCCTTTCTAATTTCCTCTGCTGGTCAACTACCAGCTGCAATGAGTCCCATTGTACTTACAGACATGAAGTCCTTGGTGCAGTTGGTATCGCTGATGAAAGTGCTAGGGAACGAGGGCTCATCTGCCTGGACAACCTCACAGCCAACCTCATATATTTCCTCCTTTGAGCTCCACCTGCCTGTGTCGTTGAACTGCTGTCGAAACCTCAGGCGATGATGCATATGCTGTTAGCAGAATTCATATTTCAAGATCTAACGAGTTATGCCCCTGCAGATTTGTTCAGAAGAGCTGTCAAAACTACAGGTGGGCACAAACCAATTTAAAAAGGATGTTGACAACCTCAAGTGGGTCCAGAGGAGGATGACCAGGATGGTTAAAGGTCTGAAACATATATTTTACGAGGAGCGGCTTAGGGAGCTTGCAATGTTTAGTCTTTCAAAAAGAAGGCTACGGGGGGGGGGATCTGATAGCCATGTTTAAATTTCTGAAAGGATGTCATATCAAAGAGGGGGCTGGCTTGTTTTCCATGGCTTCAGAGAGTAGGACTCACGGCAATGGTTTCAAACTACAGAAAAAGATTCCATTTGAACATTAGGAAGAACTTCCTGACAGTTAGAGCTGTTTAGCAGTGGAATATTATTTGGAGGTCTCTTCTATCTCTATGACTCTCTGATTATCTTCAAATATTTAAAAGGCCATCATGCAGAAGATGGAGCGAGCATGTTTTCTGAGGAGACTGAGGTCCTTCGGAGTGTGTAGGCCTATGTTATGGATTTTTTATGACTCTGTGGTAGCTTCAGCTCTTTTCTATGCTGTAGTCTGCTGGAGTTCAGGTAGTACTGAGCGGGATAAGAACAGACTGAACAAGCTGGTCAGGAGGGCTAGTTCTGTCTTGGAATGCCCTCTGGATTCTGTGGAGGAGATGGGTAAGAGGAGGATGTTGGCCATGCTGACATCCATTATGAACAATACCTCTCACCCACTGCACCAGACAGTGGAGGCTCTGCGTAGCTCTTTCAGTGGCAGACTCAAGACATCCTTGGTGTGGGAAGGAGCGCTATTACAGGTCCTTTATTCCCACTGCTGTGAGACTCTTCAACTCTACAGTTTAACATATTCATATGGGGTATACTGTAGCTTCTCTTTATATTTATTTTCATATACAAATTTTGAGTGTAATATTTGTATATTGGGTTTCTTATTTTATTTAATCTCTGTTAGCTATTTTGTTTTCTCTCTCACACACTTTACACTTTTTTGTGCACCTAGCTATCTTTACTTGTTTTTTTATACTGGGAGCTGTGTAACAAGTAAATTTCCCCAGATGTGGGATCAATAAAGATTTATCTTAAAAGGACAGGACCCAAACAGATGGGCAAACTGTAAGGAAAGATTTTGACTAAGCTGTTTATGAAATAGTTATCTAAAAAATAAGCCTTTGAAATGATCTTCTTTGCTACCAGGTCTCATAGCCTTTTGCAAGAAGTCAATTCATGGCTGAATGTGACAGCACTGACATATTAGCCCAAAGGATGCTATTTTCAAATCGAGGTACCCACCTCCTCTTTGGTGCAGTTCACATATGCTGCAGTTAGTGCTTGCTTTTCATAGTCCAGTTCATACTGACAGCTTTCCATTTCTTCCCCATTTGCATCTAAAGAGAAATAGGTCTGGTGAGGTGTGCATTTTGGTAAGAAAGCAACAGTTAAGTTTAGCCAGAGCAAGGCAGGGACTGATCCACAACCAAGCAATACACACCAAGAATTTCCACTTGCCAGGAAGATGAGTTTGTGAATTCCTTGGGGAACCAGATTTGCACTTTATCCTCATAGCAAGATATTTCACCTGGAACAGGAAACAGTGTGAAGAACTCAGTTTTGTAAATTTTCTTGTAAACCAAATAACAGAAAGCTCCATGGTTTGGGCTTCATGACTCAATTCACCACCCATTTAAAAAATGCAGTAAAACCTAGTTCTGAAGAAGGGTGCTTTGCCCCCGGAAATATTAGCCTAAAGGTATCACCTGTTCCACTTTTGTATTCTTCCTCCAATCTGTATGCACATGAGTGAACATTCCAACATATGGTCAAGCTGCATTTGACTTATAGTGACCCTAATACAAGAACAGTTACCAAATGGCTTCCACACCCACCCCAGTGAGTTTCCATGGCCATATGGGGGATTCAAACCCAGGACCCCTGAGCTTTAGTACACCCATCTATTCGCTGCTTTTCAATCTGCTTTTTATTGCTTTTGACATTTTAACATAATACTATTAAATGTTTAATATTTGAGTATTTCACTGGCATTAATTTTTAATATTGTGGTGTTAGGGATGCAAGCTGCCTTGGGTGCTTTTTTTTTTTAGTAGGAAGGCAGGCTAAAAATATTTTCAATAAATACAATACATCATATTGGGTACTTCTAGGCTATTTAAGGCCCCAGGACATAGTTCCATTTTGGCAATTGTATCTTGATTTGCTATGATGGAAGAACCATTAGTCCTCCAGATTTGTTGGCCTTTATCTCCCATCAGCCCCACCCAGCTGGTTGAGCCATGACAGACACACAGGGAACTTCAACTATCTGTAGTGGAAGAAGATCCCACCACCACCATTTTACAGCTTTTCTACATCTTGCATCTTTCGTATGCACCTTTTCTTGGTTACATACTGTTGGTTGCTATAGATGTGAATTGTGGCAAGAATGCAGAAAAATTATTTTCATCTGCTGTAGTCTCACCCTACCCACCCACTCACCCACCCCCCAAAAAACTCCTATTTGATTACTTATCCAGTGGTCACACTGGATGGAGATTTTATGAGGTGTCTATTAGTAAAATAACATCTCAAGCTTCTGAGTATGACCCTATACAGGAAAATAATGTCAAGTGGAGAGGAAAAACTTCTTAGTGTTATGTAAACATATACTTAAAACTTCTTAGCAGTATGGCAAAGGAACAAATTACCTTGGGAGGCTGGGAGCTCTCCAGCACTGGAGCCATTCAAGAAAAAGATCTTTGACAGATCTTTGATTTCAATTCCTGCACCAAACAGGGACTTGGAGGTTTTATAGGCCCCTTCTTTCTCCGCTAATCTGTGAAAACTGGCAGTTACTGCAAATCATTCCCTGGAAAATATAGTTTTCGTCTTCTGGAACACGAAGGCTACTAGCTAAGAGAGTGATGGGTTTATTTGTGGCCAGTCTTTCGACTTCAGATTTGCCTTCACAGATGTGCTGAGGAGTGCTAGTTAAAAGCAAGGAAACACCTGGTGCAAATTCAAGCACTGAGTCATTATCCGGAAAGAGGCAAGAGCAGCCACTGAGACCCTTTTGAAACCTGAATGTGCTGCTGAGGACATCAGGCAGAAAACATTGCAACCATGAACCACACTAGCTACCGACACCCCAGCTGGTCTCAGGCTATTCGAACTTAAAATTCCAACCCAAGAGTATCATACCATATAACCAAAGAAAGAGTCAGTGGAAAACGTTTTCTGTATTTTGGTCACTCCTAACAAAATTATTATTCCACTATGGAAGTGAATGCATCTCCCCAGAAATGCAAACCCATGGAATAACCAAGCAACAATTAAACCTTAAAAGAAATACCACGCCAATCGGGCTTGTCTCCAACAATTCTGAAAAAAGAAAGAGAGGAGAAAGGATACAAATAAATACACCCATTTCTCTTCTCCCCAAACATCCCTCACACATACTTACCTGGAAAATCTACAGGCACCGCATCAAGAAAACATCCAACGAGGCACGCAAGCAAAAACAAGAACCTAAATTAAAAAAACAAAAAGAAAAGAAACATTAACTTTTAAAAAATCTCTCTCACACACACATACACACCCATCCCTTACATTACCGCTATTAAAATTTACCGCATATTACAAAAATCCCAAATCTTCTTAAACCACATCCTGGAGCATCAACATAGAGCAAAATAATAATCAGCTGCCGAAGGGGACGCGTCCAGTTTTTATGCCAAGCGTGACCACGCACGCGCACCGTTTATCCATTCACACGTTCGGCCGGTCTCCAATTAGACCCGGGATGGGACGAGCCGCGCGGTGCTTCTCACGTGCCTCGTGTTGGAGGCAGGGTTGCTTCTTTTTTCCGCATCAGCGGCAGGTGTTTGTGCGCCTCGCGTTATATGCCGCGGAAGGGTTTTTAAAAAGGGGCGCCTAGAAGGAGCGGGCGCCTCCGCAGACTTGATCGTGCAAGCGTTGTTAAACCGAAGCACAAGTTGGAAAAATTCAAGGGAGCGCCGAGCAAGCTTCCCTAGGAGGATCGGGGCCGCGCCATTGTACAGCCCATAATATCCACGCCCTCCTGTATTGCTCCTGGAAGGTTAGAAGGGTACGGGTACGCTTGCACGGGTTTTTAGTCCCCTGCGACGCGCGCATCCGTTTCCCTGGCTAGTGAATTCCATGGGTCGCTTTCTCAAGGGCATCGGATGCCAGCCTTGCAAGGACTAAATTTGTGTTTGCTCAGGTAATCGCACTGAGCAAAAACAATGCAAGGGACGGATAAAGGGGACTGAGGGGGAAGCTCTTTTCTGTCTCACGCAAGACCAGAACACGAGGTCATCCACTCAGGCTGAGGGTTGGGAGAGCGAGAAGCGTGCTGTTAGGCTGTGGAACTCCTTGCTGCAGGATGTGGTGGGGGGGGCATCTGGCCTGCTAGGAGCCCTTAAAAGGGGATTTGGACAGATTTGTGAAAGAAAAGTCCATCACAAATGACAAGTTGTGATGGGGGATACTTGTTATGTCCAGGCTTAAAAGGGGTGTTCCTCCCAGTGTCAGACACTGGGGAGTGGTATCAGGAGACAGGTACAGTGGTACCTTGTATAAAGGAATTAATTCATTCCAAATGAAATTATGTTAAACAAATTTTCCTTTATACAAATTTCCCATAGGAATGCATTGAAAACAGAGTGATCCCATTTTTATGTTGTACAGATTTGCCCCATAGGCGATTATGTTAAGCAAATTTCCCCTATCTCCGGAATTTTTATGTTGTACAAATTTTATGTTATACAAACCGTTTGTTATACAAGGATCCACTGTATCTAGTTGTCTCCTGTGCTCCTGGAGACATCTGGTGGAGCCACTGTGAGGCACAGGAAGCTGGACTTGAGCCCTCTGCCTCATCCAGCAGGGTTCTACTTATGTTCTTAAGAGCTGTGCAGCTTAAGTGGTCTGTATGTCTCATGTTTCAGTTCCATTCCTGTACACCTCTCTCTCTCCCTCATCTCCCCCCTCCTCTTATTTTTTATTTTCCTCATCTGTTTTCCCGGCACAGAAAGCAGAAAGAATTCTTAAATTCTTTGCCATCCCGATGTCTGTAAGCTTGGCCCAGGAAGGAAATTTTGAACTGTGTCACCTACAGGTGATTCAAACAGAACTACAATACCAGGGCTTATTTGATATTGGTCACTTAACAATCAGTCAGGACCTTTATTAGCATCAAACAAAACATAAAATACAATAGGCAATAATAGATGCACATATTTCCTTTGAGAGAAGGGCACCCTCAGAAGGAGAACTGTCTGGCAAAAATGCCAAGCAGTGAGTCATGCGCCTAGCCATCCAAATAACAACCTATTACACAACAAACAGTTCTCTTTGCAAACAGATGTAGGCTGCCATCTTCCATGTGCTTGTTCAGGAACTCAGACCATGAAAAATAATGAGGCTTGCTTTCCAGGAAGCTTGCCTAACACTTGGGTTGTGAGCATACGGGTCCGTGGTGCCGTTTCAAAAGCATCATTTCAGACTTGCATCCTTTTGAGTCCCCTGCTTTCCTCCTTGGGGTTCTGCTTCACCCATTTCACAAGGAACTGGTTCTTTTCACTGGATAAGAAAGAAGATCATTATTTCTTTTCTTACCGTTCTGTTTGAGGCCCACCCTAAGGACAAATCAACTACTGAAATGGGATTCAGGGTGAGTTTGTCTGATCTTTTCCCAAATGCCTGAGAGAACATATGAAGGAACTCATTGAGCAGCTCCTCCCAACTTCCTGGAGCTAAAACTAGTCAGAAACAACAAAAGACTGGAACTCTTTCTTACTGCTGCCATTTGTCTGCTAAAATCTCTTATACTGTACTGGGGATAAAGGCAAGAAAGAGAGAGAGAGGAGGAAGGGGGGATTAAGGCCATTACTTCACACCCAGTTTGTTGCTCTAGAAAGGGCACTGAGTAGCGGAATATAAAATTGTTCCCCCACATCTGTTGCACTCTATTCAAAATATAGTACCACCACACACCCTGAAGCGCGACTCAGTGCACTAAAGTTTACCTGGCCTAGGGGTAATGTTTTTCTTGTCGCTGTTCTGTTGCAGTTTTTATACTGGTACAAGGCACAGTGGGGTAATGTTTGTTCCGCATCTTTTCCATTATCATCCCCGGATGTCTTGTGGTACAGTCAAATTCTCACCCCAGCCACGACGTTCCCCTGGGACTAAAAGTATGGGGAACACCTGGGGGTGGACCTATTGCCCCCTGAAGCCATAAGAGCAGATATGGGCACTTCGACTCTTGTTGCAACACTGGAAGGAGCTAGCGCTAAAGTTGAACAGTTCACTTTACCCCATACAGATGGATCATTATATTTTAACCCCAGTAATACCAATTTGGCCATTGTTGTTTTTCAACAGGGCTCTGGTCATTATTATAAGCACAAGAATTATTTTCGGATATGTGTATATGATGATTTATTATTTTTATTTAAAAAAGAATTGTAAATGTTAGGAATGTAAAAAAGATTACACAAAGGCATTCTTATATGAGTGAAGAAAATGGTAAATGAAAATCAATATAAAGGAAGCGGAACTGAAGCAAAGTTTTCCTGGAAAACATGAAGTAGAATGGACTGTTATGGTATATAATACTGAATTGACTTTTAATTTATCAGTAAACTTTTAACAAAATAGAGCTCTGGGGCCAGCCGAATGGGCTCCATCATTGATCTGAGTTTCCTTCCTGATGAACTTGGTAATGTGGCGAACCTACCTTTGCTTCCTCCCCACTCCTCCCTCCCTCTCTCCCCATCCCATTTCCTTATATGTTGTATCATTTGAAATGCAATATACAGTGGCACCTTGTATAAAGGAATTAATTCGTTCAAAATGAAATTATGTTAAGCAAATTCTCCTTTATACAAATTCCCATAGGAATGCATTGATAACAGAGTGATCCCATTTTTATGTTGTACAGATTTACCCCTAGGCAATTCTGTTAAGCAAATTTCCCCTATCTCCAGAATTTTTTTATGTTGTACAAATTTTATGTTATACAAACCATTTGTTATACAAGGGTCCACTGTACGTATTTGTAAGCAACCCCAGGAGCCTTTGGGTAAAATAGTGGGGTGAATGTATTGCTCTTAAGTTAAGCTTTATGTATAGATGTATATAAACAGAATATATATAAAAGCCAGATTCTGAAGACTGTGAGGTCAAGTGCCTCAGTTTGGGTTCCCTGCCCCCTCCATCTATGACCCATTGGGCTTACACTTAAATTTCATCAAAACCACACACACACAATGTCGAGAGAAGATACAGAATTTAATTTGTTTGCAGTAACATCATATGCAATCTGGCATCAACATGTAAATAAGGTGCTGGAGGAAATGACCTTTGCTTCCTCATTTCTGTCTTGCCTATGTTGGCACCTCTGTCTCTGATTATTAATTAACTTCCCATCCCTTCAGAAGCATATGGCTGCCTGGTCTGACTGCCTCACATTCTAACTGGAGTGGTAAAAGATGTCCACCCGATACCACCAGGCAGCTGCTGACAGCAATCTGGAGCTCCTGAAGGAAGCCACCAGAAAAGATCTGAATACTTCAGACCGAGATGGGATGACACCCACCTTGCTGGCAGCTTACCATGGCAACCTCGAGGCTCTGGAAATAATTTGCCGAAGAGGGTAAGCACACAGCAGGCCATTTATAGGGACCCTAATGTCTTTTTCACTGGTAATCTTGTTGGGCAGAGGTCAGTGTGACAAGGCGTCATTGCTTAACATTCTTAATTGGGGATGGGAGACATTTATTAAAATGCCCGGATTTATTTTCACTTCTGAGAAAATTAGGGGTGCGTGTAAGAAAGAGAGACAGAGTCAGAATTTACTGCTTTTATCCTGTCTTATGGTCAGAATTTTCAGGGCAAGGCAAATTCTATAAAGGAAGCTGAAACAATTTAAAAATATGTTTCAATTTATTTTTATTTATTTTTGAGTATTTTTATCCCACCTCAGTTTATACACACTTGTATGTCCATGTGTATATCTCTCCCCCTCAATCTATTCCAAAAGTGTGACTTTCTTTTCTTTCTTTCTTTCTTTCTTTCTTTCTTTCTTTCTTTCTTTCTTT
>JAHTLZ010000054.1:7163648-7180213 GCA_023846285.1 Phrynocephalus versicolor
TTTCTTTCTTTCTTTCTTTCTTTCTTTCTTTCTTTCTTTCTTTCTTTCTTTCTTTCTTTCTAACTACAATGCCCAGAATCTCTGAGAATTTTAGTCCAAAAAAGTAACTTTTCCAACTTCTCGGCAGAGTCTGTAACTATCTTCTGCATATTTATTTTTGCAGGAGACTGGTCTCTTTATGAATTACACGTTTGTCTCCCCTATTGATGATGCTATAAGAAGTATAACAAGTGTTTCTGTGCTGATCCATATGTTTGCCTCCACTCCCTTCTCTTCCCATTCCTTTTCATTTTGTGGAGTTATAACCACACATAAATACCAGAGAAAAGGTATACTGTACTGAGATAATGAGACGAAGAGAAAGGAGAAATTGTATTTGGAAGGAACTCTAGTGAAAATGACTAATATGAAATTCAGACATTTTCGTGGTTTCTAAACCTAGGAATTCAGGTCATGGAATCTAACCTTCATACAGTGTTGAAAAAGAGAAAATATATCACACCCATCAACTCAGAAAGAACTCAAAAAACGGGAGTTTAAATTCAGTTCCCATAAATTAATTTGTAAATAGATACCAATTTAGAAATAATGGCTATAATTCAAATAGAAATATAATGTTTCCTTTGAAGAGGCTAATCATGGCCAAAATGGCCAATTCCAACTAGAACAGGTCAATCGAATCAACTGCCATAAGATAAGCCAACATGAATCTCATTGATTCAGTGATTCTATTCCAACTGAAACTAGCAAAACAGGATGGACTGGAAAACAGCAGGAAAGCTTCCATTCCAATGCAATGTCTGCTCTACCTGTTAGGTTTCTTGCTTTAATTCCCAGCAAGATGAGTTTTAAAAATCTGCTGCTGCCTGAGGCAAAATACAAGGTATTTCCCTCTTATTTCCCTCCATGAAAGATGATTGGATTAGACTGGGAGATGAATTTCAATCAGCCTTCTCCTTGGCTGGGTGCTTCAGGCTAGATGTTTCAAGCTATATTTGTAGTGAAATCAGGAGAGCTGCTCACAAGTTAAAACAAGCAACTGGTTTATTAAATACAAAAGTAGATCAGGTGATACCTTTAAGTTACTAGTAAAATAACAAAAAGGTTACTAATATTTCGAGGGCAAGACCCTCTTCCTCAGAGCTGTACCAAAAGTTCAAACATGGCAAAAGGGGAGTTGCCAGGAGTTATTTCTTAGATGTAAAGTCCTTAGCAAGATGGGGAAAAAAATGCCAGCTAGTTTCTTAGTTGAGGACCGGAGCTGAGGTGTTGTGAAGCTGCATCTGAAGTAATGGGTGGTGTTTTTATTGTCCCAGTCCTTCAAACAACGTGTCACAGATCAAGTATACATTTTGCTTCAATTGGTTTATTAAAGGAGCTGTAGACCACAGAGGAGGACAGCCATTTTCCTACTACTAGCCTGGTACACCACACTCAGTCTAACTCTTTCCTCGGTTCCTCACTGCCTGTTCCTTCCCCACACTCTGCCTCTATTATAGCTGCTCTTTAATCTAATAATGACATATTATATATACTGTTACATCTTTTCTTCTGGCAATTCAAAACAACTTTTTTGTTTTGATTTGATTGAGTGTGGTGGGCTAGCGTTTACCAGCATAGAGCCCTGGGAGAGACCGAGCCATTATTCCCATTTGGTTTCGTAGTCATTCTGATATGCTGGTTGTTTCCCCATCTTCTACTTCCTGTGAGTTGTAGCACTTGGGCTCCCCTATTCCCTTTGGCTCTTCGGTCTTCATTCTGAAAGCTGAGCTCTTGTGTGTGACACTGTCATTGGTAAGGTTCTACTCTTCCACTTATCTTGCTTTAGGCGTGAAAGGGATCTCGGAGTCTGGGTGGACCATAAATTGAACATGAGTCAGCAGTGTGACACAGCGGGAAAGAAAGCCAATGAAATTCTTGGTTACATCAACAGAAGTGTAATGTCCAGATCAAGGGAAGTGATAGTACCACTCTCTTCTGCTCTGCTCAGACCCTATCTGGAGTACTCTGTCCAGTTCTGTGCATCTCAATTTAAAAAAGATATTGACAGCCTTGACTGAGTCCAGAGAAGGGCAACCAGGATGGTTAAAGGTCTGGAAGAAATCTCTTATGAGGAGCGGCTTAGAAAGCTGAGAAAGTTTAGCCTTACAAAAATAAGGCTGAGAGGGGATGGGACAGCCATGTTTAAATATTTGAAAGGATGCCACATTGAAGAGGGGACTGGTTTGTTTCCCATGGCTTCAGAGACTAGAACTTAGGGCAGTGGTTTCAAACGACAGAAAAAGAGATTCAATTTAAACATTAGGAATAACGTCCTGATGCTTAGAGCTATTCAGCAGTAGAATATGTTGCCACAAAGGGTGGTGGAGTCTCCTTTGGAGGTTTTTAAGAAAAGGCTGAATGACCATCTGTCGGGAGTACTGTAATGGGGATTCCTGCATGGCATGGGGTTGGACTGTATGGCCCTTGAGGTCTCTGCCAACTCTATGATTCTATGATTCTATTGAATTGATTGCAGACTTCCTAGAGATGGGGAGATCCTGTATCATAATGACAGATTCTATTTCTTGTTCTACAGACAAACCTTCATTGGGATTCCATCACCATATTAATTGCCTTTGTAAACCCAGCTCCCAGTCCTGCATGAGTTCTTTATGCTATGTTTCTTGGGGTTTTCTCCCCCTACAGTGGTGATCCGGACAAGTGTGACATTTGGGGCAACACCCCTCTTCACCATGCTGCCTCCAACGGCCACATCCATTGCGTTGCCTTCTTAATCAACTTGGGTGCCAATATATTCGCTCTGGATAACGACCTGCGTTCTCCTCTCGATGCAGCAGCCAGCAGGAATCAATATGAATGTGTCAACCTTCTAGATAATGCTGCCACGGAGCAGAACATTAAAAATTCCAAAAAGGTCGCCCGCCAGAAAGCTGAGGCCCAGCAGCATGTCCAGAGACAAATCCGCGAATGTGAAAGGCGCCAAGAGAAACACGAACAGAAAATGGCTCAGAATTTCAGCAAAGGATCCGTGTCTTCAGCCACAGCCACGAGGCCCAAGATATCTAACCTCTTCACTTCTAGCTCCTTAAGGACCTTCCCCAAGCAGTTGAAAGACACTTTCAGTCTGAGGGGGAAAAAGAAAGAAGAGAAATTAAACAATAAAGAAGCAGAATGGGGTGGCAGCCAAAAGGACATTCCAGCTGGACGACCAGCTGTCATGGACGTTTTCAACGAAAATGATGAGGAAGACCTGGCCCATGAATTCCAAGGGAAAGCTAGTCTTTCTGAAGATGACGATGGCGAGTTAGGACCAAAGTCGATTTTCCATCGGCCTGGTCTGGGCAACCTTGTGTTTAGAAGCCACTTGTCTACAAGCAAAAGTGCTGATCCGTTGCTGACGGCGCAAGAGAGGGTGGTGTCCAAAGTACCCAACACATTGTTCCAAGTCCCAGAGGATGACGGTGAGGATGAAGGCGAGCTAGATCCTGATGCTAATGCTCCCCCAGACAGCCATCCCGAAGAACCTTGGATCGAAGAGGAAATTGCATGGGATGCTGGTGAAATGGAGACCACCCCGCTGGAGGTATTCCTGGCATCACAAAATCTGAATGAATGGCTTCCGACGTTGATGAGAGAAAATATCGATTTAGAAGCCCTTATGCTTTGCTCCGACGAAGACCTGCGAAACATCCAAATGCAGCTGGGTCCTAGGAAGAAAATCCTCCACACCCTTGAGAGAAGGCAGCAGGCCCTTGCAAACCCAGGCAAGGCCCGAGATACTCAATTATGAAATCATATTTTTATCACTGAGTATCTTGACCGCCACTGCTTTACATTGTGGATGCTCTTCAACTGAAAGAAATGTGGGACAGACAAGGTTTGAGCTTTAATCACTCATGGAGATGCTGGTCAGATTCAGGACCTACCATTAGCAGCTTGGTATCTTTGAGGATCGGTTCCATTCACAGAACGGGTTTGCGCAAAGAGACAGACAACAGCCTTGCCTGTAACCATGACATTAAAGAAGTGTCTTGGACTTGGGACTGAATGATATTCTTGTGGGTGTTCCTTTTGTGTAACTTCTCTGTCATAAATGGTGATGGTATCATCAGCCTGTAATCTTTGATTTAATTTAAATTCTTTAATATTTCAGTCATTTACTGTCTTTAACTTCTAATACTGTGTAAGCTGCCTTGGGTCCTTTTTTTAAGGAGCAAGACAGGGTAAAATTAATTAATTGATTTAAAGTTTCTGATTTACTCCTTGGTTTCTAATGCTCGCTGGAGATCCCTTTACCTTTTCACACGACCCCTAAGATCCACTGGCCACTTAAATTCGGACCAGAGATCTTGGGGGTTCGTTGCTCTTCCTGCGTCCCCACCCCTCCGCACTTCCTTGCTCCAGTCTGCGTGAGGGGAGGGAGAAAAAAGGGACAAAAGAATGCAGGCTCACCTCCGTCTGCTGGTCCAAGCCGCCCCAAACCCCGTTGTTGTCCTGATTCCTTCTCTTAAAGGGGCGGGAGGCAAAAACAACAACAAACAGAAGCGAGGAGAGCCCGGCACTCTAGGTTACATCCGGATCTGGGATTTTTCACCCTCCGAGAGCAGGTACCTGAAAAGTGCGCTAGGATGCACTTAGGTGGGCGTGGTCGCACTTAATTTTCTGTAAACTCTGTTGGTGGTGGGGAAACAATTTTAAGCTCCGGACCTGGGAGCCATTTGCGGTGGAGTTTAGGGGTCGTGTACAAATAGTCTTAGAGAGCCTTTGGGAGCCAGAGGATGTAGGAAGAGAGGACTTTAATATCAATATATATATATCACTATCTCATCAACAGTGGTCCCCATCCCAGTGGCAAAAATCTGGTGCACCTGGAAACTGAGGAGATGAATGTCCCCACTTTAGCCACAACTTATTATCACTCGACAGCCACTCTCTATTAAAGGGAGTGACTTCCTAAGTATTTCCTTCAAGAAATAACACACACCTAGAAAAAGTGTCTCAAGGAGCATTTGCCCCGCCACATGTATATCGATACCATGCAAACACAGATCTATTCAATGCTTTATGTATACTGTAGTTAACGTGGTTATACATGAAAACTGTTTAAATGTAGCTACATAGAATTCATATAACCTTAGAAGAAACACAGTGTTTTAGTCTTTTAATATTCCTCATTATCAGGAATTTATTCATGTCCTGTTGATGTTTTTTTTTTTTTTTTGCAGCTACTGTATCTTTCTACTACAAAAATTCCATATGGTAAGAGAGAAATGCATACCTACTTAATGTAACTGTGTTAAAGGCTGTGGTAAACCCTCATAAGTATATCACATATTTAAGAAAATCTGAAATAAAACCCCTAACAGAAACTTGAAATGTTTCCAAGGAGGGGGGTTAGTGCTGGGCCCCCATAAATATTTATCCAAATAAAAGAATGAAACAATGGTCACTCAAGCTATTGCTTTTGAGATATAGAATTATTTATTCTCGAAAGGTTTAACCACCTTGTTAAATGCTCTTGAGTTGCCTACAACCTACTATGGCCCTATGAATTAAAGGCCCCCATTGCTAACATTCTCATTCAAATGTTGGTAAATAACGCTGTACCTTCCCTTTGCTAAGTTGATCCCTCTCCGTTTAAGTCTTCTGTAAAAATTGGCCCCCATTTTTAACTTATTGAATATAAAATAAATGGTACCTAAGGACATATAAAAATAAATGTACAGCTCAAGTTACAAAAGTTAACTTTCTCCAAGCCTTTTTTTATTATCATTATTTTCAAGGGGAAAACTACAAAATAGTAAAAAGAGTTAATGATGCAACAGGGCTACTCCAGGTTATCTGGCTAAAAAGGATGACAACATCAGAGGTTTTAGCAAGGCATTCCAGTTTTTAAGCAAATCCCCAGAGGCTGGAATGCCACCAATCTTGACACAATTTTACTGTTCTGTTGCTTGAGATGCTCACGACTCTTCGTTTCAGTGATCAGCTGACCAGGAATCAAAAATCATTTTTGCTGCCACTGTGTCTTCGATGGCCATGCCTGAAATAAACAACCTCATTATCCACCACAACCCAAAGAGCATGACAACACACACAAGATTTTCACAGGGAACAGAACAATTAGGAGTAAGTGGACTGTTTACAAAGATCTGTTGCTCCAGTGAGCAAGAGTCGTTTGTCTACCACCTTCTACTGACGAATATAACCTCAAGCATTTTGAAAAACCTAACACCCCTGAACCCAAAATACTGGTGACTCCTCACCCCCCACACACCCCCAAAATTCAATTCTGCCTAGGATGCTCTCAATTGCTGCACTCCCTTGTGGGCACTTATGACTAGTAAGATTCAACTGATGTTTTGGATCAGCAGGGATGCTTTTTTGATATTTTTCGCCACTACAATTCCCATAATTTGCTATTTTGGGAGTTCCACTGGACTTACAATGCCACAGTTAAATGTGGTTTACTTAGGAGAAAAACGCTATCAGTAGGAAGGCTTTGTGGCTTAGCTAGGCTCCGCCTAGCTTACTGATTAGAAAGAGAGTTTCCAGCTAACTCCAAGCTTGAGTGGACCTAGAGTACTTAAACCTCAAAGCCTTCCAGTTCAGGCCTTTTCTCCTAAGCAAGCCACAGTAAGATGTTTGTAAGAGAGAACGCCCAGAATAGGAAATTATGGAATTGGTCATAAAAATATTCTAAACATCCTATCCCTACTGACCAGCAGCTGTATGGGGAGCAGCCTTGCCCTCCACCTCAGGCAGCCAGATATCTTGGGACAGTTATACATTTGTGCATAATACTAGTAGATTTTGGCAAGGTTATTTCCCAAAATGCCAGATAAAAACATCCTGGGAACTACAGCCCGAAAGCAATGTTTCTATTTTCAGGGCATTGATTGGCTAGGCCCTTTTGATGTCACCCAAACACATTCCCCCTGATTGGCTAATCCCTAAAAAAAAAAAACTCATCCCTAGAGGAGTTTCACTCTTTAAAAGCGAAAACTGAGAAGATAAGTAAGGAAGTCCATTCTACTGACATGCCATTTACGCCATTTTTAAAAAGTAGACGGCCCACTGGAAGCATTCAACAAGGGACTCTTGGCAAAAACAGTCGCCAATAGAATTCCAGTGGTGTCCAGAAGCAGACAATGCATTCATTCATCTTCAGCTTTCCCACTGATAGTGACTGCTCTGATCTTACATCCTTGATGGGGAAAATAGGACAGCTGCTTCTTGTGATGTCAAGGGGAAATATTTGCTTGCAACCCGCTCTTCCATGCAATAATCAGTCATTGTCTTGCAATGTCAGTGAAGCACAGGAGGTTTTTTTTCCCCTTACCCAGTGATTTGAATACAGTCGTTTTCTCACGGAGAGCTGGTTGTATTCCCAACAACACCTCGCCCAGCTCGGCAAAAATCTTCGCCTGTGTGAAACAAACACATTTTTTGTCTCTCCTTCTGATGTTCAGGAACTGGAGGGAAAGGGGAGTTCTACTGGACTTATAAACTTGCAGTTACGGCTGGCACTTGCCTTCTCACTGCATTTTCAAGTCTATTCCTTCCTTGAGGCCAAGGCCTCACGACACTGCTGTGGTAAATGCCACAGAGAGTGAGTCTCCAACCACACTTTGTCCAGAAACCCTAGCCGGAGTTCCATCACTAAACTCAGCTCAGTTTGAAGTATGGCTGGAATTTTTTTTCTGGGCCAAGAACAGGGCCCCTGCTCTGTTATGGAATTCCCTCATTAAAGTACTGCTGTTCCTCAAGCCTTTGGGGCAATCAAAAGATGTTTTTTTTTTTGGATATAGAGCAACAAACACTGTGGAGCTTGGCCCACAGTGTCTGCTCACCACGCCATTTTCATATTAGTTTTAGACCAGGACAACAGGCAAGATATTTATCACTTCTGAAAGCCCCTCAGAATCACAGAGCATTTTCATTGGCAAGATGCAATGTTATGCCCTCAGCAGTGTTGGCTGGTAGGATTTAATGGTATCCCAAATGACAAGAGGTTCTGCCCCTGTAAATGGGACAGGGTGGAAACTCTTGACCATATGATTCGGTATTGCCCCTTGCATAAGGAGATATGAAAAAAAATTCTTGAGTCAGTTTTATTAATGGTACATGGAAGATCTGACTCGGATAAAGTTAATGCTCTCTTCAACATCGGTTGACACGATTGAAAGAGTAGCCTCGTGGCGCAGTGGTTAAATGCCTGTCCTGCAGGTAAAACTGTGCTCACAACCTGGGGTTCAATCCCAGGTAGGAGGCTCAAGGTTCACTCAGCCTTCCATCCTTCCGAGGTCGGTAAAATGAGTACCCAGCTTGTTGGGGGGGGGCAATGTGTAGCCTGCACACTGTAATTAAAATTGTAAACCGCCCAGAGACTACTTAAAGTGGTATGGGGCGGTATATATAAGCAGAACACTTTTTAAGTGTAATTGTCAAGAAGCAAACTGCTGTTTTATCTCATACAAATGGCAAACCATGGGGATCTCAATGCATGTTGTGAAACCTCTGTGTTTTATTTGAAAATGCCAATAAAGGTTATCTTATCTATCTATCTATCTACTGCCGTTCCTTTTTTCCTTACAACTGACTCTATAATCAAGGCAGCGGGTTTTGCGCTAGTCCTTGATTCTATTCTAAAGAAATGTTTTACCCGACTGTGATTAGTATAAAATCTGTTTCAATTGATGATCTGGAGCATTCCTCCTCCCTTCTAGCCTCTGAAGGATATATTTTATATAGTCATACATTTTGACCAAAAAAGGAGGGGAGGGAAATAACTTGCTTAATCTGCTCTTCACCAGGTTGAATGTGAATCGTTGTTTTAAGCAATTAGTTGGGGCCCCAAATTAGCATCTCTTTCATATACCACTATGTAAACTATCTAAAGATGAAAAAGTTTTATTTCTCAAAGGCTTTTCTGCGCTGAGGCCTTCAACTGCTGGGCTGTGTTCTAAGAAAAGACATCAGTGCTCTGGGTGAGGAGAAAGCCTCACTTTCCAGACTCTTTCCAGGCCTCCCTAAATGTAAAGAAACGGTAGTGGTTAAATGCCTGTACTGCAGGTAAAAACTGTGCTCACGACCTGGGGTTCAATCCCCTGTAGCAGGCTCAAGGTTCACTCAGCCTTCCATCCTTCCGAGGTCGGTAAAATGAATACCCAGCTTGCTGGGGGGGGGCAATGTGTAGCCTGCACACTGTAATTAAAATTGTAAACCGCCCAGACACCACTTGTAGTGGTATGGGGCAGTATATAAGCAGAACACTTTGCTTTTTTGCTTTTAGTGAACATGCATAGGATTATACTGTTTGCTTGTTTTTCCTGAACAATGGTAATTTTTTACTTGGGTGCACTTTCTGTGCTTGAAAGGTCCTTCCTCATTAAAAATCTTAGCATTTCTCCACATCCTTAAGTTGTCTGAGGGCTGGGAGAGTGAGAACAGAAAAATAATATATATTTTTTACCCAGCGTGTTGTTAGTCTGTGGAACTCCCTGCCACAGGAGGTGGTGATGGCATTTGGCCTGGATGCCTTCAAAAGGGGATTGGATAGATTCCTGGAGGAAAAGTCCCTTACAGGTTACAAACCATGATGGAGATGTGTCATCTCCAGGCTTAAAACCAGCGTACTTCAAGGCCTAGAGGCAGGGGAGTGGTATCAAGAGACAGAGATCTAGTCTCGTGTGTTCCCAGAGGCATCTGGTGGGGCCACTGTGAGATACAGGAAGCTGGACTAGATGGGCCTTTGGCCTGATCGAGCATGGCTCTCCTTATGTTCTTATGTTCTTAGCCAGACCCTTGGCTGTGTCCTCATGTTCCTCAGCAACATTACTTTCACAAGCATCCCTGCATGCCTCTATAAAAGGATGGAAGGCAGGGCTCAGAGCCTAGAATGGGTATCTGGGGTGAACAGGAAGAAAAGCCTTCAAGACCTTCTCAGAGGAAATGGCTCCCTCACATCTCTCCTGAAGGCTACTGTCCACCTGGTACCTTTCAGACTTGCTTGAATACAGTAAATCTGTCTCTCTCTGTCTCTGTCTCTGTCTCTCTCTCTCTCTCTCTGTGTGGGTGTAAGGAAAGATGTAAAAGCTCTTCCTTACCTCTGATAAAATAATATCCCCCGATTCACGTAAAGCAGCTTCTCTTGAATCCACGTACAACACTGAGTTCTGCATGATGGCGTTGTCTAGTTCCCGCCAGTCAGGCCTGCTGGCCCCTACGGCTAAAAGGCAAACAGGACAAGGAAACTGATGGAGGAAGCACATCCATTTCTCAAGAGGCAAGAGGTTCAAAGGGTGAAGGCACACCCAGCCACTCCACCGACTCCACATCTGCACATCCAACCGCCAAAGATTGCTGTGAATGAATTGCTCTTACAGAACAAAGGTTGGATACCATGGTCGTAGCTCCCATCAAATTGAAGGTTGCGATAGCATAATCATAATCTTAGAACTGCAAAGCTGGAAGGGATCCGATGGATCGCTGAGTCCAGCTACTGTCAAGAAGGCACCGTGGGGAACTGCACTCCCAACCTCTGGTTCTGCACCCAGAGACCTAAACCAGCAGTCATTATGGCTGCTTTTACACAACCCCTAAAATCCGCTGCAAAATGCTCACAGATACGGAGCATAAAATTGTTTTCCCACCAGCAGCGGACTTTAAAAAAAAATAAAGTACAACCATGCCCACTTAAGCGCGTCCCAGCGCATTTTACAAGTACCTGGTCTGGAGGAGGTAAAATCCTTGTTGCTGTTCCTTGTTGCTGTTTTAAAGCATTGCATGCCTGGCCCTCCTCCGCTTTTTCTTTGTTTTTTGTTGGTCCCCCCCCCCCCCCCCGTTTTAACAGACAGGAATCCTAACGGGCTGGGACAATTAGCCGCTGCCAATGGCAGGCGGAGGTAAGCCTCATATTTTCTCTCTCCCCTCACCGCAGACAGAAGCAACAGAATCAGAGTGTGGGAGGTAGGAACACAGGAAGCAGAAGAAAAACCACTTTGGGGGGTCTGCATGAATATGAATCCCCTCATCTCCCATACCAGTCCCAGCATTTTGGCCATGTTGTTGCACCCTCAGCCACTCCCAAGCTAGCCCTGGCTCAGCCTTTGCTACATCACAGTATTGTGAGCATAAAACCAAGTGCAAGAGCACAAAACTAGCCAGAGCACCTTGAGCTTATTTGGAGGAGAGCTAAAAGCACAGAAACTAAACTCAATTCCTAAGTTTGTGCTCTTTAGCTTATTTCAGTAAATCTGGAAAGCTTTGCCTTCCTTCAGACCTTTCTAGACAAGGAACCTCTGCCCTTCTGAAACCCTCCTTTTCATTCAATTACCAGTGCAAGGAGAGCAGCCATAGGTAAGTACCTCATCTCTGATTTAACAGCCTGGGAAGTAGCAAGGAACCTGGCTTATTTCCCTGGAAAAAACCCACTCAAGCATTAGAAATGAACTCCCTAGGGAGGAAAGAAATCAAAGCAAGCCTTGTGTCGGAGATGAGGGCACGACCCATCCCTTGATGCTCCATGCCAGGCTCCACTGTGAGACGCAAAATACTTCCGACAATGCACTGATTGCAGCCTGGGAGAAGCCTTGGCCAGCCACTGATGGAATGTAGGGCTGCATGTCTTCCGTCTGGCTGCCTCCCCTAGTTACTTCCTGTCTCCCCCACCCCACCCCTCCACTGGGAGACAAAGGAAAAAGGGACCAGGAAAGGCAACCCTGGCTGGGATAAAATATGTAAATAGGGAGCTGATGTCAGGGCTTGTTCTCCCCCTTTCAGATTATGGATCTGAGTTTCCTTTCCATGCTCTATTTACTCTATGCTTGCCCTGGGTTTCGGTTACAGTGGCCTCATGGCCTACTTTGCAAAGGACAGTCCTTGGTTTGAAGCATTGTCAAAGGATAAGCAGGGCCATCTGGTCCAAGGTAAAGAGCTCTTTTAAGAGCCTTTTCACATGACCCCTAAGATCCGCTGGCCACTTAAATTCGGACCAGAGATCTTAGGGGTTTGTCGCTGTTCCTGCGTTCCCACCCCCGTCCACACTCCTGGCTGCTGGCTGCGTGAGGGGAGGGAGAAAAAAAGGAAGAAAAGAACGCCGCTCACCTCCGTTCTGCCGTCCCGGCACTGCATTCAGATCTCTTAAAGGGGCGGGGGGCAAAAAAAGAACAAACAGAAGCAAGGAGAGCCCGGCAGTCACTACGTTATATCCGCATCAGGAATTTTCACCTCCGGAGAGCAGGTACCTGAAAAGTGCGCTGGGACGCGCTTAGGTGGGCGTGGTTGCACTTAATTATCTGTAAACTCCAGAGCTGGTGGGGAAACAATTTTAAGCTCCGGAGCTGGGAGCCATTTGCTAACCATGCTAGCAAAGGAAGTGATCCTTTTCCTAGCCATGGAGTTAAAATTAAACAACGTATACTTTACCATTGATATGGGCTCCAGGTTTCACCCATTCACCTTGCAGAATTGGTTTTGTTGCCATGGTGACTGTTATGATCACATCTGCCCCACTGGCAGCCTCCGACACGGAAGAACACACTCGCACTGGCCCGTTGACAGAGCCTGCAAACTTTTCCGCTTTCTCCTTGGTGCGGTTCCAGATCCTCACCTTCAAGAGAAATTGAGCAGCTGGGCAGTGAATTCTCTTAGTGATTCCTACTGTCTAAACATCGCGTACCAAGGCTGACCTTGTAAAGCTATCCATGGCCTCCTATGGCAAACGAGAGCAGACAATTTTGCAATACAGTCACTCATCCCAACATGGAAATGTATCCCATAAGACAGACAACTGTGTTGATCCACATCAGTGAATTCACTAGCAGCAGTCTTTTGTAAGGCCCACAGGTCTTCATGACTTCTTTTATAGTAGAATCATAGAGTTGGAAGAGACCTCAAGGGCCATCCAATCCAACCCCTGCCATGCAGGAACCCCCACCAAAGTACCCCCAACAGATGGCCATCCAGCCTCTGCTTGGAATCCTCCAAAGGAGACTCCATCACCCATGAGGCACCCCAAAACTTAAGAAAAAGTTGCAGGTCCCTTTCCCGGAGGCTAGGACCAGTTCTGGTGCCATTGACTGACACCCCCTCCAACCTATCAAGCTGTAACTCACTCTTCCCCCCCCCCTTCCTCCCTCTCCTCCTCCAGACCCAAGCCGTTTGTGCCTTTTTCTTCACTGGCTCATGGCAACCCCTGTGAAATGGTCGTTCAACCCCCAAATGGGTCCCGACCCCCAAGTTAGGAACCACTGCTAGAGAGGCTTCCCTTACTGGGCCACTCAACTTATGTTAGGTCTTCCTCTTTTCTTGCTGCCTTTGGCTTTTTTTCAACAGGACTATCTTTGCCAGCGTGTCTCATTTTCTCATAATGCGCACAACATAAAAAAACACACAACGAGAACAGTCATTCATCTGGTTCAACTGGGCTTCTTACCTCCTTAAACGAGAACAGCTCGGTAAAAATCTCATAATGGCTGTAGGCTTGAACGCCAGCTCCTAGGATGCATAAGACTTCGGAATGTGCTGGCATTAAGAGCTGGAAACACATAAGCAGAAGAACAATGTTTTAGTGAAATTAGTCCCTTCCCATTTAACAAACTCTCCTTCTCCACGGCCTCATTTTCCCATTTCCAGACTGACTTTCCCACTTCCTTCTTTTCTAGCCGCTAATTCACAACTGCGGAGATAAGTTGTATTGATTTAACATAGCACCTAGAAGTCAGCTGCAGCTTTCCCCCCAGCCCACCCACCATTTTAAGAACTGCCAAGTTCTTTTGTAATTTAAGTTCTGTCACACAGGGGGGACACTCTTCCAATTACAGTTTGATCTGAATAATTAATTTTGCATTTCTATCGGACGAACTGTTGTTTCTTTTCAATTCCATCATCTGTTCTTGATGGAATTTGAACGCCGCCACTGTTATGTCCTTTCAACCCACATATCGTGAGCTGATGAATTAATGGCCTCCATGTGAGCCCTACCAGAAGCAAGCTAAGCTGTTTACATACCTTCTACAACCTAAGGATAAGCCGTATCTTTATTATGTTACAACCATGTATTTGCTTATTAATTAAAATACTAATCTCCAGCTGACCTAGAAACGATCGTGTTTCTTTCTCTCTGCTCTTAGTTAAGCCAGAAGCCCACCAACTGTGAAAAAGATGATTAGCAATGGTTAAAATCTCAATCATGCCTCTGGCCTGCAGAGGATGGGAAGAGAGCTTTTCCTCTTCTTCCAAGAAAGCTGTAAACAGATACTTCACCCTCCTCTTTCCATTGAGTCTGCATCCTATCTCTTGCAGCAACTGTTTTATATTCCCCTCCCCTTTCCTCATTTTTGTATTGTCATGCCTGACAAAGAGTCCTCGTGTTCTCTTCAAGATTGATCTTGAGGTAAATGAGGTCTTCTGCTTTGCCACAAAACCAACCACGAGGACTGCAGAATGGCCAGTCTGTGTATTGTTACATTGCCATTTTTGTTCCATCTCTGCCATCTTTGGAACCTTTTTTAAAGCCATTCCTCATAAATCAAAAAAGGGTGATTACTCAGCTCTGTGTTTTGTTTGTGAGGGATTTGAGAGTTTTGTTTCTGAGGGTTTTTTTTTCCTTTTTCTTTATCTGGATCGCATGGGTTACAATTCCAGTTACCCCGTGCAGTGCTAGGAAGACAGGATGGGAACCAATCAGATAAAAATCAAATCAACTCAATAAATAAATGCCAGCAAAATTTTAAAGCTTTGCACATCTGGCAAGCACTAAAGTAGGGAAGGCCACCCTTCTGTTTCAACTGAGGGGACAAGGGACTGCTGTTAATGACTTACTCTCAAATGCACTGACGTCAACAAACGAAAACCTTTGAAGAGAAGGTAATCGTGCTTGAACTTTTTGCATTTTTTAAATCTACACATTGTTTAAATCTCTTGCCACAGCAGGCTTTTCAAAGAATCCTGAATAAAAATATACTGTATACTTTTAAAAGGAAAGCCTTAAACAAGGGGATAATTGGGGTGGAAAGCCTTTTAAAAGGAAAGCCTTAAACAAGGGGATAATTGGGGTGGGAAAAGCAGGCAGAAATAACTGTCTTCTCAAGAAGTTCTGTTTGACGTTCATGTCGATCAGTGTTTTACTGGTTGAAGATTAACCCACCCGAGTGCCTCTGAGCCAGGCTCCAACAGACTTGATTAGTTCTGGGACAGGCTTAGCTGAAAATGGCTACAACCTTTGGTTTTAAAATTGTTCTAGCAGTTCCTGAAACTCTCTCCTACAGATGTTCATAACGTAATTCACTTGCTTTCCAAACAAGAGCATAAAGCCCAGGGGTGCAATAATTCACGATCTGGCAAGATAGTGAATACCCAAAATAAAATTCTGATTTTCCTCCAAATTCCACTTTCGTTATAGGTTTGCTTTGGAGAGCATTAAAAACAGCTTCCCATATTTTTCTATGGAGTACCTCCACTTACCTTAGTAGCTATGGCAGAAACAGCCGCTGTTCGCTTGGCTGTAATGACGCTGCCATCCATGACCTTTCAAAAACAAAGCATCAGACATACTAAGAAAGTGTGAGGAAATATAAAATGCTTTTCACGTGTGAACCAGACACATAATGTAGCTATGTTTTCTTTCTGTTTAACAGGTAGCAGCTCATCACAAACAAGGAATTCCTTTTCCATTCACTTGTTTCTGCAGTTACTAAGGCATAACCAAGCTGTATCACAACTATAAAATCATATCCCCTTCAAGGTGTAACTGTTTTGATTTACAGTTACATAACTGAGTTATATTTACATTACATGCCATTACTGTATGGCCTCATTAGGTGTATTGTGTAGCATGTATTCTAGTGCTTTAAAAGGAAGCAACTCAGAGTAACTAAGGTAATCTTGAATAATGAGAAAGTAAAGAGCTGCATTTTTATAAAGGCATCTATAATGTTTTCATATTTACTGGGCTATTGTGTACATAAATACAGACATATCTCAGGTTTTACTTCTAGCTATACAGTCCCGATTCACGTTTGATCAACACTGGAGGAAACAGGTCTAAAACAGTGTTTTTAAAATAATCTCTGATAAACCTATAATCTGAACCCTAATCTCAAATGTTGTGAACCTCCCAGATATCTAGTTGAAGCATTACTTCAGATCCTAGGTTATTCCTGGTTATTCCTGGTTATGTCTGCTTCCCATAAAACCCTGGGAGACTTACTGCCTTGAGAGTGCCGTTGCTGGGGTCAAACAAGAGTACCGTTGCCTGATGTGAAGGAACTGTCAGGTCTGTTGGGTGCTCATAAAAAGTCACCACCTTGGTTGCCAGAGCATCGTCGTTTGCGCTGTAGGCGGGCATGACCCCTAAAAAGCTGCCAAGCAGAAAACACAGGCAATGTGCGAATTATTCCACTGTGTTTCCATCCATTGCAGTCAAGCTTGCAAGAAGTTGATCTGCAACGCAATGAATTACTTAACTCTGAAAAGTGCAATGAATCCACTTTGAGCCCTTAAGTCCCTTCGTATTTATTTATTTATTTATTTATTTATTTATTTATTTATTTATTTAT
>JAHTLZ010000054.1:7180223-7248051 GCA_023846285.1 Phrynocephalus versicolor
TATTTATTTATTTATTTATTTATTTATTTATTTATTTATTTATTTATTTAGATTTGTCACTACCCATCTCCCCAGAGGGGACTCTGGGCAATTTACAATAGAAACACGATAAAACAATAAATATTTAAAAAATCTAAAAAAACATTTAAAACTGACAGTAGTATACAGTGGTACCTTGTATAAAGGAATTAATTCATTCCAGATGAAATTATGTTAAGCAAATGTTCCTTTATACAAATTCCCATAGGAATGCATTGAAAACGGAGTGATCCTATTTTTATGTTGTACGGATTCTCCCCATAGGCGATTATGTTAAGCAAATTTCCCCTATCTGCGGAATTTTTTATGTTGTACAAATTTTATGTTATACAAGCTGTTTGTTATACAAGGGTCCACTGTACATATAAATAATTATTAGGGGTAAGTGACGAGGCTTTAAAAGAGATGAACTCTATGATATTAGTCATCTCCACGATTGCTGGCTACTTGTTCCACCCGAGGCGAGCTGGCCGAACCAAATCTACAAGCTTTTCTGGAAGGCCAGGAGCAAAGGGGCCTGTCTCATCTCTGGGGGTGGGGGCATGCTATTCCAGAAGACTGGGGCCACTGCAGAGAAGGCTCATCTCCTAGACGCCGGCCACGTGAAATTCCCTTGTGGGTCTGCAGCATGCTCTCCCTGCATGATCAGGTGGGACAGGTTGATGGAATGGGACAAACTGCTCACATGCATAGCTCTTAGACCAGGCATGTCCAAACTTCGGCCCTCCTGATGTTTTGGATCACAACCCCCAGAATTCTACGCTTAGATTGCCAATGACAAAGGACTGTGGGAGTTGCAGTCCAAAACATCTGGAGGGCCAAAGTTTGGACATGCCTGTCTTAGACCAAGAAAAGGGGAGCTCCCTCACTCTCAAATGTCAGCTCCCCAAAGATTACTGCCACCTCTGAATGTGATGAGTCCACAATGGAACAGGAAGGATGCTGGCAGTTGCTAATCAGGTTACACCTGTTCTGCAAGGGCTGGACTTATCACCGGCAAGTTTTCCAGGAACCCCTGAAACTGCTGGTGACAACTTTCCAAGTTCTAAATGGCTTTGCCCCACACATGATACCTTAGGAATCACCCACACCCAGTGTATTCGGATGGTGACAATGCTATGAAACATTTCAAATGGGTGCAGAGCATCACACATTTACACACAGTCAGACTAACCACAGCTGTCCCTCTTGACGGCTAACCTTGTGGGCTGGAATCAACAGGCACCAGAGTGTCTGGAGGGACAAACTCTCCCCTCCTTGGTTTGGCTTAAGCCAGTGATGGCAGCGAACCTTTTAGAGACAGAGTGCCCAAACTGCAATTCAAAACCTACTAAATTTTTTTCAAAGTGCCAATATAGTAATTTAACCTGTATACAGGTGGCTATGAAGGGGTGATGTCAGGTGCCCACAGAAAGGGCTCCGAGTGCCACCATTGGCACCTGTGCCATAGGTTCGCCATCACTGGCTTAAGCCAAGCCAGCATTTGCAAAGAGGGCATTCCCAAAAAGAATAAGGGGGAACTGCAGAAGGCCAGGCTCTTAAGCATGTTTACTCAGGACATGGGTCACTCATGGAACTCAATAGGCCAACCTCAGACTTTGGGGAAATTCCGATCTCCACCACAACTCCAGAAAAACAATGCTGGATTCTGAGAACTGCCATCCCAAAGTAGCAAGGGCAAGGTTGGGGTGGTGGTGGTGGGGTTCTGGGAGTTGTAGTCCAAAATCGGACGGCCCGCTGGCGGGGATTGGAGGAGTTCTCTTTGAAAAGCTGGCTTGGGGGTCTGTCGTCCAAGGACAACCGTGGGTCCTCCTACCTGGCGGCGGCGGCGGCGGCGGCGGCAGGTGCCTGTTGGAAGTGGTCGCCCAACGCGGCCACGGGGCCAACATTTCCCCGTCCATCCCTGCAGAAAGCCTGGACAGGGCGACTCCCACGATCCCCCCCATCTCACGTTCCCACAGTAAGAAGACCGGGCGCTTGGATGGATGCATCATGCCCCGTCCTCCTTCCGAGGGACCACTAGGCAGGGCAGCCGCCGCCCTCTCCCCCCCTCCCCTCCCCTCCCCTCCCCTCCGGTCTCACCCGCTGTACTTCTGGATGGGGACGACGGTGCGCACGGGCTGGGCGACTCCGCCGGCGGCTCCGCGGGAGAAGTCGGCCAGGGCGGCTTCGAGGGGGGGCAGGAGGAGGCTGGCGCGGGGCAGGTACCGCTCCACCTGCGCGGCGCCCAGGAAGGCGGGCGAGGGCTGCTGCATGGCGATGGCGGGGCTCCCGGGGAAAAACACACAGACCACGACGGTGCGCCTCGGTCGCGCCCGGGGAGGAGGAGGAGGAGGGGAGGGGGAGGAGGAAGGGCCGGATTTGGGGGCGGGAGGGGGGTGTCGTTGTGGGCGGGCAGGATCCTTCCTCCGTATCTCTTGTAAGAAGGTCATGGAGCGTGTTGGTGAGTTGGAGACCTGCCTTCCTCCGAGTGGCAAAGAGGGAAGCACAGGTGCTCGTCCCTTATACAAGTGGTACCTTGTATAAAGGAATTAATTCGTTCCAAATGAAATTATGTTAAGCCAATTTTCCTTTATACAAATTCCCATAGGAATGCATTGAAAATGGAGTAATCCCATTTTTATGTTGTATGGATTTTCCCCATAGGTGATTCTGTTAAGCAAATTTCCCCTATCTCTGGAATTTTTATGTTGTACAGATTTTATGTTATACAAGCTGTTTGTTATACAAGGGTCCGCTGTAGTTCCCATTTTCTCCTCCTGAGCGGGTCTGGAATTTGAGTCATGGCTACTGGACTTCTTTTTTGAGAGATAGAAACGTTTTGCTGCTCATCCAAACAGCTTCATCGGTCTGAATACCGCCAGTGCAAATCCTCCAGGGTGACAAGAGGTCAAAGCTGCCTATCAAAGTATCAAAAGCAATTTGACATTCTTGAGTCCAATTGACTTTTGCAGATCTTCTCTTACAGCCATTTCCCTTGTTTACACCATCTAAATGACACAGCATTCTAGGAAAAAAGATTGGGTTTGGTGAGAGGCAAATCAAGTTTAAGTTTCAATTCCATTTTTTAATTCTTGATAAGGGTGCCACCCAATGGCTGTTTCTTGTAGTGTTTCTTCCAGTGCGGCTGGGAGTTGATTTGCTCCATTTGCTGGGGATCAGATGATGTGTAATTAGAGTGAACTACCCATTCCCAAAGTTCTCCTACGTTCACCTTTCTAGCTCTCTATCAAGGTCTACTGTTTTTATATTACAGGTTGAATCATTCCATGTTGCTTCATTTTCAACACATGAGATCACAGGGATCCAACCAAAGCAGAGCTTGTGGCTTCAAATTCTGCTTTCGGTTTCCCAATATTGTTAAGTGGCTTAAGACGACCGTTTAACCACCTTGCAATATTGGTGAAGTAAAAACTTCCTGTGCTCCTCCACACAGAAGAGGAGGGAAGCAACAGGTGTAGTGCAATTAGTACTGTCATTTTTGAACCATGAGTTACCACAGCTATGATGCACTACATCTTTTAGAAAAATAAACTAAAATTGAAAGCTTCCTCCCAGGAGGAGAGGGAAATATTTGTTGTTGTTTCTTTATTAAATGAGATGGGCCATTAGGGAGGTATATGTCCCAACGAGGCAAGGATCACATCAAATGGCATTCCAGATCTCTACTTGATCTTAAACATCCCAATTTAACCTGCTCCAATTGTCCCATGTAGATGAGCCCTTAATTTACCTTGTAAATCTTCTTTCTGAAAGAAAGGAGGGAAACCAGGACCTCATCATAATTTCTTTTCTGGACAACAGAGAGGATCAGATTTTGGAAGTGGATTTTGCTATGAAACAGCTGGGGTCAGATTTGGCTATGAATTTCCTTGGATGGCAAGAGTTCAGCCTTCCAGGAGACCTTGATATTCTGGCCAAGGGCATGGGCTAGACATAAAAAGGCAACTCTTTGGAATGACAGATTCCAGAATCCACCATTTGTCATGTGACTGGCCATGCTGGTGGGGATTCTGAGTCTTATAGTCCCAAAAAGTAGCTTGCCTAATCTCTAGCCCAAATGGTGCTGCCTTCAGCTCAGCAGTTCCATAGGAGACACAATCAGTGTGTATGTTTTTCTCCAGTCAGTGCTTTTTTTGGGGGGGGGGGGGAACTCTGCTTTCACTGAGAATGATGGTACTAAATTATCTACAGGTCTCATTTCCTTTGATTGCAAATTCTTAAGGAATGTTTTATAAAAATGGCAGGATTCCTCCCAAATATCCCCAACAGTGCTACAAGTTGAGCAGCTTGGTGAGCTATTATTTACCCACATAACAAATCCTTTGAAGAGGATAAAGGTAATTGAACACGTGGAGCCTCCTTATCACCATTCATTATGAACAACCTCTTTGATGTTGTTTATTCCTCCGGATTGTGAATGTGATACAATCCAAATTGATGATATTGACTTACTGAGAACTGAGGAGTTCAAACACCTCGGTTTCATGATGACAGCCGATGAGAGTCTTAATCACAAAGTCATATCAAGGATCAACAATGTCTGACTAAAATGGCGTATGACATCAAGTGTCATGTGCAAAAAAAAAAAAAGGTCAGCGACCATTTAAAGTCAAAGATCTATTACACCATTGTACGACTTGTCATACATTCTCTACGGTGCAGAATGCCGGCCCGTGACTAAAGAAGTTGAATGTCGTGTTGTCATGGAGACAAAGGTGCAAACTACCAGCCTCGTGCAAAAGGATCGTGTGCAATATGGCATCCAAGCAAAATACAGCATTGCATCAATCGCCAACAAGATGTGTGAAACCCAAATACCTTGGTATGGACACGTCTTGTGTGTCGATGAGGAAACTCTGGCCAAAAAGGGTCTCACCCTGGAGGTCTGTGGATCCTGACTGAGGGGGTGTCCAAAACACCACTCCAAAACACCATGGGCATGAATTTCACCCAAACCTAGTCCACAACCATGCCAAATGGAAGGAAAAAAGAATAGCGGACCCTACCATCAAGTGGGACAAACACGAAGAAGAAAAGAAGAAGGAGGAGGAGGAGCAGGAGGAGGAGGAGGACAGTTTATTTCCATAAGAAGACAGTGTGTATGAAAAAGACAGTTTATTTCTGTGTGTAAGAATGTATTTTTGTCTAACAAGACAAAAATAAACTGAATATGCCCTGGCACCTCTGTGGTTCTGGACAAACAATAGTTGTCTAAAGACAGACTGGTAAATGACATCTAAGTACTCAATACCTAGAAAGTCCTACAGCAGTTGCTATAAGCTGGAAACAATTTGATAGCATGTGATTTATTAATTAGTAAATAAGTCAATTTAAGCCTATGATGTGACAGTGGTACAGGGGTGGTCCTGGAGAAAAAACAGGTAGATCTATGAGGATTGTACTGAGCCACGTACTGAGGGACCCATGATTTTTTGGGTGTAGTCAGTGGGCAGAGATGGGGCCTATGATGAATTGGGGGTGATCCTAGAGAAAAATCAGGTGGATCCCTGAGGCTTTTTGCACCTCTACACAGCCATGTGCTGGAGGCACCAAGATTTCTCTGGCAGACTTTGTGTGGAGATATGGTCTATGAAATGAAATTGGTTTTGAGAAGATTCCATTTTAAAATCATCTGAAATCATGTGGATCCATGGCTCGGACCCATGGTTTTCCACCACTGCAGAGCCATGCACTGCAGGATCCATTATTTTTGTGGTTCAGTTTGTGGGAAGAGATGTGATCTTTGATTTGGCGGTGAAAAGGCAAGGGTATCATGTAAAATTCATATGAAATCACAAGGATCAGTTCTTGATTTCAAACACCCGCCTTTTACCCACACACTCTCTACTCTTGAAGCTGAAAATCCTAATTCTGCTTCCAGTTAATCGCAGTAAGTAGCCAAGCGGTCATCAACTTCATTATTGTACCATATTTTTTTAAAATAGATCATTAGTGACTGAACTTGTGGTTTCACCTGGAGACACTCTAGCCCTCCTGAAACCTAACTGATAGCCTGCTATGGGTCAATATAGGCTCATGTGTATATGTGTGTGTTTGTGTGTTGGCATTACAGTCGTGACCGACTCTTTGTGACTCGTCCCTGGAGTTTTCTTGGCAGGAATCCTGGAGTGGCTTGCCAGTTCCTAGATCCAATCTCACCTGATTTCAGAAGCTAAGCAGGGTCGGCCCTGGCTAGTACTTGAATGGGAGACCACCAGGGAATACCAGGTGCTGTAGGAGTAGGAACTCCTACAGCACCTCCAGAATTCCTGCCAAGAAAACTCCATGGACGGTCAGGACTGTAACGACACAACACACTCTCTCTCTAGGCGCCTAGAGCACCTGGTATTCCCTGGTGGTCGCCCATCCAAGTACTAACCAGGCCGGACCCTGCTTAGCTTCCGAAACCAGGCGAGATCCCATCTACGTCAGGGAGTCTCAGCGGGGACGCCAGCGTCTCTATGGTCCGGTGGTTAGGACAGAGAGGCCGCGCAGTGTATGCTGGGAAAGTCCGGGTTGTTCCCCTTCTTCCTCCTCCTCCTCCTCCTCGGCCGCCATCTTAGTTTCCCCCCTGAGAAGCGGAGGGCGTCCGAGCCGGTGGGAAGCGATGAAGAAGGCCGGTCTGGTTGCGGCGGCGCGGTGCTTGCCGGTGAGCCGCGTCGCGCCCGGTCAGAGGGAGGGAGGGAGGGACCGGGTTGTGGGTTGTGGGTGTGAAGCTCTGCCGGCCGCCGGACGAAGGGGCGCCGCCGAGCCGAAGCAATCGCCGCGACCTTGAAGGCGGGAGGGGAGGAAGGAAGGAAGGAAGGAAGGAAGGATCGGGGCCCCGGGGGCGCTTCTTCTCCGGCCTCTCGACCTGAACCGGAGGGGGACACGTCCAGACCGTCCTGTGATTGGGATGGGAGGCGAATATTTTCCTTTAAAAAAAAAAAAGAGGGCAACTGGACTTGCCAGAGGAGAGGATGTCATTCATGAGAGCCCTGGCTTGCTAGTTTTCTATCTGCAGGGATTTTGCGGGTCTAGAAGCAAGGCTTTGTGTAGAGGATGAGAAACGTGTCAGGTCAAGTAAACACCTAGAGGAGATCCCTCATTTATTCGTGGAAACAGTTACTAGGCGTTTATTTTATTTATTTATTTATTTTTACAACTTATATGCCGCCCACTACCCAAAGGTCTCTGGGCGGCTTCCAATCAAAGAATTAAAACAGTTAAAAACATCAAACAACAATAAATAATTAAAACAATAATAAAAACCTAATACTAAAATCATCACACTAAAATTGCCATCAGAAGACCCACAATCTAAATTGTATGTTTCTTCCCGTATCACCAGAAGGCATAGGGTTGTGCTGTGGGTGTCTAGTGTGGACCATGGATTTGCCATCCTTCAAACAGAAAGCTAAACTATCCTGGCTCTCCGCCTGGTGTAATAACACACACGTTTTTGGCACAGATCTGTTTGTACTGTTTTAATTGTTAGCTTCACTAGAGAAAAATATATATTTTAAAACATACGTTGGATTTCTATTCCGCTTTTCTCCCAAAGGGGGGCACACAGGGTGATCTGGTAAAAGATCGCAAGAAAGAGCTTCACACAATGTTTTGGGCTGCATCTCCCATTGTGGGAAAAGCTAAATACACAGTACCGAGCTGGATGAATATACAATGTAAACTGAGTGTTTTTTTAAAAAGTGATTTTAAATTTTTGCATATTAATTTGGGCTGTGCAATTGTGCTTGGTTTTGGGTAGGTACATGGCCTTTTCCTGATTTTTAAAAAATTACTAATTGATTTATCTGAACTTACCCTAATTCTATCAGGAGGAAGAGGTAGTTGACATGTCAAAACATGAGGTTTACTGGGCAATCCTGTGGAAGCTAAGACTTAGTATACCCTACTTTGTTTGTTAGGATACTGCACAGCAGTGGGGGTGGGGCATTGTGCAGAATGATTTTATCTCTTTAGAGGAAGAGAGGGATAAAAATGAAGCACAGTGACTTGTGCAGTAAAATAAGAACCAGGCTGCACACATGTTCTCAGGGTAGTCAGAGGGAGTAACTTCAAGCTTTAATTGATTCAAATAGTTGATTCAAAGGTACAACCCTCTTATACCTTGGATCAGTGTTAATAGCAATAGTGTGTCATCAAGTCAGTTCTGACTTATGGTGATCCTTTCCAAGGTTGTCTAGGTAGAGAGAGTACTGTACTAAGAAGTCATTTACCATTCCTTTGTTCATGGGAAATGACACTTGGCTACAATGTAAAGCAGTGATTATACAGCTTGTATAACTGTGAAAATGTGCTGTGCCCTCACTGCTCTACATTGTAGCCAAGTATCATTTCTTCAGTGTTGTCACATGAAAAGATATACAGTACTAAAATATTTACGAAATGTGAGGGGGTGTGCTCCCCTGATACACTGTATGACAAGTTCATTCGGGAAAACTTTCAGCAGGGAATGAAGTAAAGGGAATCTGAAGAATGGAAGCTGTTAACTGTTCATATATATGTTATTGAAAATGAAATATTTATGTGGCTCTAGTTTGCAAATGTTTTTGCTCTTTTGTTTAGAAAAGATTTTATTCTGTCAAACCTGCACCTAAAGCAGATGCCGCGGCAGCAGCACAACAAAAAAGAATACAACTGCAACCTCAGGATCTTGAGGTTAGTCTCAAGTAGAAATGTGTTACCCCCATAGTTCTCATAATTGAAAATGGTCAGAGAAAATAGTTGTGGATTTTCTCTGGTTTGGTATCTTCCTTCCTACCTGCAGATCACAAAACTAGCAAATGGCTTGGTTATCGCTTCCCTGGAAAACTATTCTCCCGTATCAAGGATTGGCGTCTTCGTTAAAGCGGGGAGCAGATACGAGACCCACGACAATTTAGGAACTTCTCATCTGCTCCGCCTTACATCTAATCTGGTGGGTTTTCATCTTTTGACTTCATTCTGTATGTTTAGGTCAGTTATCCTGCAAGTCAGGTTGGATCTATGGAATCAGTGGTGGAGAAACATTGAGATGAAATACCCGATGCCTGTGCTAACGAAAAGAGAGTGTGTTTCTGCCTAGCACGTTTATTGGAGAAATGTTTGACAAAAGCTGATGATGCTGTTAAGGAAACAATGCTTATTATTATTTGGCATGAGTTCTGAATTGGATGGGCAGTGAGGTGGGGAAAAATAACTTAGATGTGCCTTTCTTTTTCCTGGCTGCAACTTACCCATCCTTTGAGATCTGAAATAAATACAGTCCACTTATGGCCGGTAGGCATGCAAATTGCCCATGGCTGAGAATAGGTTTGGGATTTGGAACAATGACTGATGCATATACTGTAGCTTTATTTGTTCCACACTTTGGGAAAGTGAAAGCTTCGAACAAAAGAGTTTGGCATTACCATCGACCTCCCCGTACCCCAAGAGCCACACACTTTTGGGAGAAGAAGCATAAAGAGCTCTGATCACAGTTGTTGGTGTCATACTTAATTTTGGTCCAGAAGCTGTACAAGCCAGGAGTCGCACTCATATAGGGACATTAAGGATTACAACTTTAGTGCTTTCCAGAAAGGAACTAACTGGCATGCTCTTTCTGGATATATACAAAAAACAGATCAGTATCAGTGAGCAATCACGCTTCGGTAACTACTGTACAGTGGTACCTTGTATAAAGGAATTAATTTGTTCCAAATGAAATTCTGTTAAGCAAATTTTCCTTTATACAAATGTCCCATAGGAATGCATTGAGACCGGATTAATCCCTAATTGTACCATTTTTACGTTGTACGGATTCGCCCCATTCTGTTAACCAAATTGCCCCTATCTCCGGAATTTTTTATGTTGTACAGATTTTATGTTATACAAACTGTTTGTTATACAAGGCTCAACTATATTTGAAAAGCCTATGGATTGCATTAGCAGCAACACGGTGTTGTGAATGCATTGGAAGTGAAGACTGCAATAGCCACATGGCTGCCAAAAAGAGTCATAATTTTCTCAACAAAAGAATTTTGTGTGGTACAATAGCGATCCCAGTTTTCCCGCCCACTGCCACTTCATTGGTTTCTGCAGTGTCACTGTTTCTCCTTGGTTTTCTGCCATATTTCCTGGAAAGGAGTGGAGGAGTTTGCTGTAGCAGCCACTGATCTATAACCGGACATAGCCTTTTCATCTTGACCTTTGATCTGAGTTCTCTTTAATTCAGCTGAATGCATTTCCCTGTCTGTATATGCCAAAGAGCTTTGGCTCCTTGCTCACAGTTCATGCTTACAGTATTGGTTTATCTGCAGACTACAAAAGGAGCATCTGCCTTCAGAATCATCCGGGGGCTTGAAGCTGTTGGCAGTAGCCTAAGGTTTGTAACTACTTAAGGCTCATCTGTACTTTGAAGAATTCTGTGGAGATGGCATTCCAGTTAAGTGCTTTAAGAACATAAGAACAGCCGTGCTGGAAGAGGCTTTAAGAACATAAGAACAGCCTTGCTGGAAGAGTCTAGCACTCTGTCTTACACAGTGGCTCACCATTTGCTTCAGGGTATTCCCAAGCAGATGTCTTCACCTGCTTACGATTCCCTCCAAATGGCAATGAGAGATAATATCCTGCCTATTTCTCCAACCCAAAGGTTGTCCTTAGGCATCCAAAATGATAGGCATTTATACCCTTGTAATCCTTTCTTAAAGTTGTCAAGGCTGACAGCTGTCACCACTTCTTCTGGCAGGGAGTTCCAGAGACCAGTGATCCTCTGGGTGAAAAAGTACTTTCTCTTATTTATTTGAGATCTAGCACCTAAAAATTTCATGGAGTGGCCCCTAGTTCTGGGGAGGAATCTTAGGCTTAGATATAAGAGTATATAAGTATATTAAATGTGTTTAACATATTAAAAAGCCTTAATGTATCTTAGCTAGAATTTCCTTTTCACATAAATGAATTGCAAGCATCTTAACAGCAGGGAACTATGCCTTGTGCTTTTCCGCACACTGTCATGTGTAATGTAATATCCCATTTTCACTGTTAGCACAGTATCAGTACTGATAGTGTGCGATATAAGCTGATAAGAATTATAAGCTCTGTTCACATGTTCTAAAGTGTAAGCAAGGAAAGGGAGATATGGATGGATGTTCCACCCCATTTCCCTCCATCCTGGCATCCCAGCACAGCCTGGGAGGGTGTGAGAAAGCTCTGTTTATACAGCACAGTGCAATCAGAAGTTTTGGGCTAGCCTAGCTTTAAGTCCTGTGGTTCTCTGTAAGTTTCAACCTCTGAACACGAGTGGAGGTCTTTTTCAGAACTTCTTCAGCAGCATAGGAAGGTGGGGTGTCATGGGAGGAACTGTGGTGGAGTGCATGGTGCTGGCTTCATTTCCACATATGATGCCCGAAGAGGCTTCTGATAATCAGTCATTCTTAAAGGGGGCTCATTTAGCATGCACTGTACATGTGTAGAGGATTTTCGTATACAAACTGCTCTAGCTGAAGATAGAAAGGTATTAATAATAATGGCAGCTATACAATTGAATTTAAACAGAGAGTGCATGCTGAATTTCAGCAATCGCCTATGCCCTTCTGAAAATGTTCTTTTTCCCCCTTTAGTGTGACTTCTACCAGAGAAAAGATGGCTTATTCTGTTGAATGTATACGTGACTACATGTAAGCATCTCGATGGGCAGCCAATCAGGTTTCAGTGCATCTGCAATTTCTACTAAAAAGCTTTGGAACATACAAATAATTTTGTAGCCCCCCCCCCCCCCTGAATGTAAAGCTAAACCATATAATTTAAAGTTATTGTTCATCATGGATATGTGTTTGTTGTCAGTAGATCATAGCAACAAATGGCACTTATTTCCTAATGTACTTGAGTATACAGTATTTCCCTGTTCGGTTGGACCTGGTTATGATTAACCTTTTCCATATGAGCAGCATATACACTTAAAAATTCATTGTCTCTGTTTTCTGAAAGCATTTGGCAAGACTTGTGAATGGGGATTTTGTGTGCAGTTCTGCTCACTGCCAAAGGCTACATTGCTTTACAGCCTTCATAATTTTGTGTCTTCTAGACCTTTGTGGCTACATCAGCTGCAGATAGCATTAATCCACTTGCTTTTAGAATAATTATGCTTTAGTATAGCATCTTATCCTTGTGTTGTCTTACATGGGTGTGGGGAACACCGACTCAAAACCAATTTCTAAGAATGATTTCTTTCCTCCCCCCCTTGTTGAATTTTCTCAGTGATACTGTCCTGGAATATCTGATAAATGTCACTACAGCTCCAGAATTCAGGCCCTGGGAAGTTTCTGAGGTCATTCCCCATTTAAGACTTGACCGGGCAGTCGCCTTTCAAAACCCGCAAGTTGGTAAGTGTCCCTTAAGGGCTTGACCTCACTTGGGAGATTGCTTTAAATCAAAACAGAACATCCTTTCCCCCTTTATGGGCTGCCAGAGCTAAAATGTGTGGGGCCGCTTGCATCCTGGTTTTTGCTCTCTCCTTCCTCCATGTTTGGCAACCTGTTGGCTGTTGCCAGAAGAATGACTTGTAGTTCTGATGGCTTCCAGGAAAAAAATTGAAATTCTCAACTCCTGCTTTTTTTTTAAAAAAAAGGAAGAGCATAAATTGGAGTGATGGTTCTGCAGAGAGCTGTCATATGTTTTCCAAAATGGAGCTTGAGAGACACCCATAAACCAGAGATGCAACTGCATTTTTGCCCTGAAAATGTATTCTGCTTGCTACAGTAATCCCCCACTTATCATGGGGGTTAGGGACCCAACCTGACCTGTGATAAAGGAAAATCTGCAATATGCAGCTGCTGGGTTGGGATGGGAGGGGGGCTGTCTGGGGCCTCCTACACTTAACCTTGGGCCTGTCGCTGCCCTGAACGGGCCTCCGGTGGGCTTCACAGGCCTGTCGGAGGCCCCAGAAGCGGTTTCGGGTGATCCGGAAGGCACTTCTGGTTTTCGATAGTGATTTCTGGTTCGCTCGAAACCATTTCTGGGGCCTCCAGCAGGCCCAGGAAGACTGTTGGAGGCCCCAGAAGTGGTTTTTGGCAATCCAGAAGGCACTTCAACATTTGAAGGACCACACTTCCCCTAGTTCAGACAGAACCGGATAACCACTTGTCCACTGCCACTGCCCCCGCCCCCGCCCCCGCCCCCAGACTAGAGAGACATGGTCCCCGTGAGCAGGGACTTCACCTCCGTTATTCAGGGACTTTGCACTTGGGCAGCTATGATGATGTTTCTGTAAGGTAGAGTGTGGGAACATATTTCCATGTAGGAAACTGACCAAATCCCATTCACCGTTTTATATGTAGGTGTCATTGAAAACTTGCATGCAGCAGCTTATCGGAATTCCCTGGCCAATTCCTTATTCTGTCCCAATTATATGGTTGGGAAGATTACATCAGAACAGGTAAGAAGAGTCTAAGTAAAATGACTTTTGAGAGTACTGATCTAGTCCATTCTTCTCAGGGAGAAAGGGTAGTGGCATTTAAATACATTTAGTTTTCTCCTGCCCTTTCTCTAAGGGGTCAAACTTGTGTCTTGACTCCTTACCAGATGGTTTATTGATAATATATTTTTTGGGCCAAATGTTTGCCCAGCACACCTAAGACCACCCTGCATTTTGTAGCCACAAGGCTGGGACAGTTGCAGCTAGTCAGACGTCTTTGCCCAACAAGGGTTTAGCCAGGAGTCCTTTCCCCCAGGTGTGTATGCCCATTTCTCCTTTTTGAGAGATACAGTGGTACCTTGTATAAAGGAATTAATTCATTCCAAATGAAATTATGTTAAGCAAAATTTCCTTTATACAAATTCCTATAGGAATGCATTGAAAATGGAGTAATCCCATTTTTTATGTTGTACGGATTTTCCCCATAGGTGATTATGTTAAGCAAATTTCCCCTATCTCCAGAAATTTTTATGTTGTACAGATTTTATGTTATACAAGCTGTTTGTTATACAAGGGTCCACTGTAGTATTCAATAATTCCTTGGTTTGCATTAACCATAACAGGCTTTGCTGAAGGCCTCCTGGAACATGTCTGTTATATATGAACAGGCCAGCTGTATTTTGAATGTGAGCCTAGTTTCACTCTGCGCTGCCTCCACTTGCATCTTTGGTAGCAGGTAATGAAAAATACCTAGTTCTGTAAGAGGCACTGTAAGGCAGGTGGACAGCTCGTGGCTACCCTTTGCTACCATTTACCAGGGAGCATTGATGTGACTCGTGGCGCAGTAACATCTGGAGGGCCATACATGCTGCAAGCCTGATCCATGGTATGGAAATTTAATCATTCCCTTTTATAATTAGCAGACCCTGAAAATATAAAAACTGTTCCTGCAGCACGGGGGAGATGTAGCAGAGAATTTTTAAAACTCCAGCCTTCACCTATCCATTTTGTTCTCAGATGAAAATAATAAAGAACCCTTCGAGTAACTTAATTAGAAAAGAAAAAAAATATTTGTTTGTATTTCATTTTCAGTTACAAATCTGAAAAATAAATAAATAAACCAACAGTAAAAGATAATTATAGCTGCCTAGATGCCCTAAGCACATCCGATCTCGCCTGATTTTGGAAGCTAAGCAGGGTCGGCCCTGGTTAGTACTTGGATGGGAGACCACCAGGGAATACCAGGTGCTGTTGGCGCCTGGAGTAGGAACTGGCAAGCTGCTCCAGTATTTCTGCCAAGAAAACTCCATGGACATGGGGTCATGAAGAGTCGGTCACGTCGGTAATGGCACAACACACACAAAAGATAATTGCAGCCTATTATAGACTCGTGTCCACCATGCTGGCCTCATGGTCCAGGTTTAGGCGCAGAGAAAGAACATGCCTGATCTCCACACTTGTCAGGGAAGAAATAAGAGTTCAGACAAACGCACATCTGGAAGCAAACGGACACAAAGAATGGGCAAGCCTCAAGCCTGGGGTGAGTGGGTGGAGGACTTTGTTAACTGCCTAATGGGGGAAAAGAGGCTGTTACATTTGCTAGTCAAAGCTTCCTGCTATGGATATCCAGTATTGATCACATGCGGGGCTGTTATTATCCAAACAACATATACCGTTGGTGTTTTGTTTTTTTAAAAGAAACGTTTTACAGTACTACGTCAAATAACAACACTGCTGGCTCGTGAGTGTCATGTTTACCACCCAAGTGCTTCACATGGTACATAGCTCCTGTGTGGAATTCCTCTCCACAAGGCGGTGTGATGGTTAGTAGGTTAGATCGCTTTAAAAGCTTAAACTCACCCAAGAGTGGCATGTTTATCCCTATAGTCTGTGATAGACCAGTGAATTCCCACATGCTTTGAGGCTGTTTACCACTGATGAATTGTGAGTAATAGATCTGGAGAGTTGTAGCCTTTCTACTCACCGGGCCCATATCTCAGGGGCATCTGATTATCCTAGGCAGAAGCAGGATCGGGGCAAGATTTAGCCTGATCCAGCAGGGCTCTTCTTATGAGATGGCATTCCAGTTAAGTGCTTTAAGAACATAAAAACAGCCTTGCTGGAAGAGGCCACAGCCCATCCAGTCCATCATTCTGTCTTACACAGTGGCTCATCATTTACTTCAGGGTATTCCCAAGCAGATGTCTTCACCTGCTTACGATTCCCTCTAAATGATAGCTATGTTTAAATATTTGAATGGATGTCATATTGAAGAGGGAACAGGTTTGTTTTCCATGGCTTCAGAGACTAGGACTCAGGGCATAGGTTTCAAACTACATGAAAAGAGATTCCATTTGAACATTAGGAAGAACTTCATGACAGGTAGAGCTGTTTGGCAGTGCAATATGCTGCCACAAAGGAGGGTGGTGGAGTCTCCTTCTTTGGAGGTTTTTAAGCAGAGGCTGGATGGCCATCTGTCAGAAATATTGTGATGGGGGTTCCTGCATGGCAGGGGGTTGGACTGGATGGCCCTTGAGGTCTCTTCCAACTCTATGATTCTATGTCCTTATTCTGGTTATGTGACAGATGGTAAAATATGCATCCTTCTCTTCTTCACAGCTGCACCATTTTGTACAGAGCAACTTCACCAGTTCCCGGATGGCTCTGGTGGGCCTAGGTATGTATCAGCAGTCCTTTGTATCTTATGTTTCTGCTGCTGTTTTCTTCAAAGGGAAGAGCCCGCTTTTCTCTGGAAGCCCTGGGCTGTTCTCTGTAACTGAAATACTGTTTTGCAGGTGTGAGCCATGCTGACCTAAAGCAAGTAGGAGAGCAGTTTCTGAACATTCGCAGTGGGCACGGCTCACCTGGAGAAAAGGCCCAGTACCATGGAGGTAAATGTGGTCTTTTGCACTGAGTTCTCCCCTGAATATACTTCTGTTGGAATGTTATTAAATCAGACCAAGCTGGTCTGTCATACTGGAGTGTCCCTCTCATTGTGGGGCTGTGATTTTGCCTGCAAAGCTGCTGTCCTCCAGGGCCTAGCAATTCTGATATCTTTGGATGGAGCTACAGTCTTCCACCGATTGGCATCTCAGGGACCACTATTCCTTGTTCCCAGTAGACCTATAGGAGTTGAGGGTAGCATGCATAAACCACAGGTACCTAGGGGTTGTGTTAGTCTGTTATTTCCTCTAAATAGGAGGTGGGAAGGTATGGCCCTCCATTTCACCCTGAAATGCAATTTTCTGGCAGCCTGAGCCACATATCCAGTCACAGCTGTAGAAGCGCAACCTCTTCTAGAATGCCATCTTCCTTTATATATCTGTCACCTTGAAAATAGAAGAAAGGCGCACTAATTGGACATAGGAAATGTTGACTCAGGAACCTTCTTGTTCCAGAAACAGGTTCTCTGCTCTTCAGCTGTGTTCACTCACCCCATTTTATCCTGGGTAGAAAGAGGTAAATTAAAAGGTCAGCATACCTAATCTAGACTGATTTGCATTAGCAAGGGTTTGAGCCCCATCTTCTGTTTCAGTGTGCTGAGCGCTATGGAGACCCATGTTCAATTGCCTTACACAACCAGGCAGTTCATTTCAGTATCATTTCAAGGTGCTGGTAACCCATTTTTCTTGGCCTCTGATAATCCTACTATTATTCCCATAATATGTCTATTGATGTTTTGAGGGTCATGCTCCAGATTGGTTCCTGGCCCCATTCCTAGCACACCATTAGCTGGAAAATGTTATTGGCATCTTCCAGAAATTGTGTTAGCTGATATAAGTTGTATGGTTTTTCAATGAGCTCCGAGTTTCATTCAAAGCTTGCAGTGATGAAGACAAGTGGTCTTGGTCAGTTGCTTATGAAATAGATCCTGTGTGTTACAACTGATTTGCACATCTTTAGTGCGTCTTGAATGTGTTTTTCAGAATGCAGTCTCAGTTCACATGGGATGGCAGCAAATGCCTTTCATAAATCACTGAGTGTGCTGTGAAGTGTCCCCTCCAATTCCATTGGTGCACCCATGGGCTCCATGCCAGATATGTGTATTTTTTTGGGGGGGGGTGACTCAACATACAGTAATGTTGGAGTAACTGTGGAAAATGCTGTGGGAAGGAGGACGATTGTTTGTGTTGTACCAAAGGAAGTGTCCAGTGAAGTTGGACTCGGACCCTTGGAGGTTGTGGTTGAGAACCCCCAAATTGTGTTGAATAAACCTGTTGACTTCAAAACCAAACCATCTCTCTCCGTACATTTGGAGCTGGATGGAGATTCAGAGAAATCACCAGAACCTAGTCACACATGCACAGACCTGTTACTAGATGGACTGTTGATACACTTTGACTAGTTTGTCACGACTCTCTTGACCCTTCCTTCAGCTGGAATCCGCGAGCAGAATGGTGATAGCCTGGTCCATGCTGCTGTGGTGGCAGAAGGAGCTGCCATTGGAAGTCCAGAAGCAAATGCTTTTAGTATCCTCCAGCATCTCCTTGGGGCAGGCCCTCTTATTAAGAGGGGAACCAGGGTTACCAGTAAACTCACCCAGGGTATTGCAAAGGCATCTTCCCAGCCTTTTGATGTAAGTACATCAGCTTGCCTTCATTATTTTAAAACTACTGATCCTGGGCCATGGCAAAGGGGATAGAAGTAATTTCGTACCGTGTATATCTTCGGAGAGAGTTGAGGATAAGATTTTAGGAACAGATTTTTTTTCTCGCACTCTTAACAGGCATGTGGCAGAATAGATTTGTTGTTACGTCGTTACAGTCATGACCGACTCTTTGTGACCCCATGTCCATGGAGTTTTTCTTGGCAGAAATACTGGAGTGGCTTGCTAGTTCCTACTCCAGGCGCCTACAGCACCTGGTATTCCCTGATGGTCAAATGAGAATACCAATACAGTACAGTATGTTGTACAATAGAAGCAGAAGAGAAAAAAGGTTGTGTTAAGTACTGTAATTTGTTTAAATACAAACAAGTAGAAAATAAAAACAAACGTCATTAGGTTTATAAGACTTTTTGTTATAATTTGATTCTTAAGAACTTTGAAGCATCTTTGAGATGAATTCTCTGTCTTTATAGGCTATCTGTATTTTAATGCTTTTGCATTTGTATTCTTACATGGCTTAAATGTCGTCTTAAGTTCCAATATCTGCATCTTTTTACAAGTTGCAAAGGAGTATTTTAAGTAAGCCCTATGCTATTTTAAACTTACAATGTTTTCATAGCTGTAGGACTTGGATTTAATCATATATGCCTGTAATATATTACTTTAAAACTCTTAAGAGGTTCTTAATGGTTTTATTTGCTAATTTTTAAATAAGGAACCTAGAAATAATGTAAATAGAATTTGTACAGAATCAACAAGTTCTGGAATTATTGCAACACTGCTTATCACTGGTTGCCTGGTTTCAATCTGGGATTAACCTTTTAATGAGATGTTAGCTATGATGAATCATAGAATCTGTTCTCTTTCCTGGGAGGTTGATAAATCTTTGTAGGACTCCTGAAGAAGTCAGTTATCCTTATCAGCATCTGACACTAGTTTATGGCTTATTTGCGGCCCATTTACATTATTGAATGCACGCTACATGGTGCTGTCCTTGAAGTCCAGTTGCCATGACTCAACTTCCAGATAAACTCACCTGGATGACTGAGAATCTTCACAGTCCTTGAAGACCGTTAAGAAACTTCCCTTGGCTCAAAATCTAGTAGACATATAACGGATGGGGACAGTTACAAGGAGCATACAACTCCCCTGTTACAACAGTTGCTCAGTTTCCAAGCTCAGCTCAAAGTGGTGATGACCTATAAAGCCCTATATAGTTTGGAGTCAAGCTATCAAAAAAACCCTTGTTTTCTAGCATGATCTTTCCTGGCTCCTAAGATTTTCAGAGGAGGCCTTTCTCTCAGTTCTGTAACCTCAAGCACATCTGGGTGTTTTCTCTTGTCTGCACTCAGGTTATAGAATGCTTTCTGGAAGTTAGGTTGGCCTCTTCCATTTTTATCCTTTCTGTGATGGCTAAAGGCCTAACTTTTTAGGCTGTCTTTTAAGCAAATTGTGTAGGATTGAATCCTTTTTTTTGACGCTAGGCATGTTTGTTAAACTCTGTTTTTAAAGCTGTTTTGATTTTAGGCACTATTAGATGTTTGATTCTTTTTGAAACTTGTAATTTATAATATTGTGGCCTAAACTGCTTTAATTTGTGACCCACCTTAGTTCCCCTTAACGGAGAGAAAGACAGCATAGAAATAAAACAGACAATAAGCAAATAATTGGCAGCCCTAGTTCCTAATGGGGAAAATGGAATTCTGATTTTACATAAATTCCAAAACCTGTAAGTAACCAAAAGTAATGAAGAAGAAGGTTTGTTAAGATTATGCTAATTGAAATGAGATTTCTTTTACAGGTAGCAGCATTGAATGTGAATTACTCTGATTCCGGACTATTTGGCATTTACACTATTTCCCAGGCTTCAGCTGCTGGAGAGGTAAATTAATGATTACTATTAATGTGCTCAAATCAGGAAAAAAATTATTCCGAAGTTTTATAACTTATTTCTCCCTATATGGATTAATAAAGGAGTGGTGTGTTTCTGACATCCCTGATGTTAGAGTGAATTTTATTGTAGGTTGCATGGAAATCCTTCAGATGGAAATGCGGGGTTGCTAAATAGATATGATTTGCAAAATAATAATAATAATAATAATACAGTAAAAAGAAAGAAAGAAAAAAAGAAAAGAGAGCTCATGTGCTTCTGTGTTTTCCTTTCCAACAGTTCAAACCCTGAGTAAGCAAAGATCATTAACCAAATGTGATTTTGAATTTATGAAATAAGATGTGTAGTGGCTACACTTGGTCTATGACTTGAATTAGAGCTTAGTTGAGAGGCAAGCCATGACATACTTTGGGCTGCCATGCTTATCCTTGCCCCATTTTATGGGTATGAAGGAGGAGGAGAGATTTTCATACTTAATGAGAGCCGGACAGGACTTAAAATTATAGTTTGATTCCTGCTTTTTCCTCATCGAGCATGGTTAATTGAGTTTAGATTTCATTTGGAATGGTGCTTGGATTAAAATCAACATAGAAAGCTTTTAGTGTCCTTTCAGGTACAGAAATTTTTCAAAAGATAGGAGGATTGAGTGAAGGAGGCTGCAATTGCCTGTGAGCAATTTACTTAATTAGAAACTGGGTTACCATTAATGGAATATTGTCACTGAATAAAGATACTGTATGTGAAAATTACATAGGTGACTGCCCCTGTGATAGAGTTCTTTGAGAACTGGATGTGCACCATAATTCCATGGCATACCGTGAGGACTGGTCTCTAATATACATTCTATATTTATTAGTTGAATAAACTCTATATTTATTAGTTGAATACATGGAGTGGGGGTGGCTGATAGTGGATAATTCTGATTCTTGAAACCATAAGTAAAAAACAAACAAAAACACTGTCATTTTGAACGAAGGTAATCAAAGCTGCTTTGAACGAAGTGAAGGCCATTTCCCAGGGTGGAGTTACTGATGCTGAAGTCTTAAGAGCCAAGTAAGTTGCCCTGCCACTGTTATTTTCTTGATGGGACCATGACTTGATGGGACACAATCTGAAGCTGCCAAATTGTTATACTGGCCCTTTTTCTCCACTTGTGGCAAACAGTCCTGATATCTAGAAAGGATGGCGTGCATTTTTTTTAAAAAAAAAACTTTAACTAGCTTTAAGCAGGAGCTCTTAATTTCCAGTGTCTGTGAAACATGATAATCACCCAAAACAGATGAGACAGTGTTGGCCTATTCAGAGGAAGGAAACATCACTCAGTGGTTGAGCATTTACTTGGTCAGCAATACATCGCAGGGTCAGTCGTTGGCATCTCCCATTAAAAAGCATCAGGAGCCAAGTGATGGATACCCAGAACGATGTAGAGGGCAGAGTGGTGGGCTAGAACTCAGGGGGGACTGAGTTCAAATCCCCGCTTGGCCATGGAAGCTCACTGGAGGTGTAGAACTTGTAAAACCACTCCTTAAATATCTCACTTATTCCAAAAAACACCTGTTAGGGTTCTTATTGTAGGTCAGTTCTGGCTTGCGATCCCTGATGTCAACGAAGCAAGGAAAGGGTGTTCTTTGTCCCACAGCTGACATTTGTCAGAATAGACAATACCGCGCTCAGTAGGTGGCTTTCCCATGCAGCAGCTGTAGCCCCTTGAAATTATATTTTTAAGAAAAGCAACTAGGCACTGTAATGTATCAAAATCTGTTTACTCATAGACTATCCACATCTAATAACCAATTGTAGACAGGACATGATTTTACAAAGTACATGATTGCAAGTATTTTTTTTCTTGGAACTATTTTGTTGACATTCCCAATAATGTATACACTATAAGCAAAGTTGGATCTCTCCACATGACTTTCTCATCAGACTGATTTTGCCAGAAAATGTTTCATGTTTTTCCAATAGTGCGAAGATGGTCATTTCAATGTAACTGCCGCGTTGTGGTTATGTGTGAACTACAGAAAAAGGGCTTGTCGATATCAGACAATCATGATAAATGTACTATGTAGTAACTTGTCCTCACAGGCTGTAGGTCACTTCTCAGTGTTCAACCTGTGACTCTGGTTTAAGACTACACTGTGGTGTAAGAAATAATTCCAGCCATGCAATAATAGCTACTCCTAAACACTCCCATGTTTAATAGTACAATTATTATGGGAAGTTGAACCTCAGTTCAGGAAATCTCAGGTGAGGCATCAAGTTTGAATGTATGAAAAAAAAACTGTATGTAGTGGAAATTATTAAAGTGAGGAAAGAGATTAAACAAGTCCCTGCCTTTGGTGTAAATTACAACCATCTTCCTGTAACTCACAATTCTGCTTTAAAAAACAATTAATTGTTCCACTTTCAAATGTGGTGGGGTTTTCACCTTTCATAACTTAGAAATGTCCATCCTGTTGATGGATTCCTGAGCCTGCTGTTCTACTCACCTTCTCTTTCCCCCAATTCCCTTGACAGACACCAGCTGAAAGCAGCTTTCTTGATGTCCCTTGAGTCTTCAGAAAGCGTGCTTGATGAAATTGGCTCCCAGGCCCTATTGTTTGGGACGTACACATCGCCAGTTGCTCTCCTTGACAAGATTGATTCCGTGGCGACTGCTGACGTAGTGAATGTAAGTCATGTGCTTGTAGATTATTTTATACCATTATCAGCAGCTTTCTGAAGTGGTATTTTCTTTTTTGCATTTAGGAACTAGGAAGGTAGCAGCAAGGCAACTATTCTATGATGGTAGCCAAATAATTGATCATCTCTTAAATTAGGTAACAGTATTCATAAGCATAATACTGAGGCTCAGTCCCGTGTATCTCATCTGCAGAGGCGATCTAAGTGTCTCCCAGAGACCAGACTTTTCTGCAGCACCATCCCGATTCTGAATTCCCTCCTCACCTGTCAAGTTGGGTGCTCTTAATTTTGGGCACTAAATAAAGTCATTCTCTTTGACCATATTTTCAGTGACATTTGACTGCCAGCTGGTTGCTATTCAGATTTGGACGCTAGCCTTGGATGCTGGATTTGCTTCTTATTCTTATCCTTGGTAGGCTGCTGTGGAAACATAGATATAGTAGGAAAAGGAAAAAATAACATTTTAACATGAATATCAGTAACGGTTCCCCATACAAAAATCATCGTTTTAAAATACCACCCATTCTTCGATGCTTCACTAAAATGGGAATATGGTCATTCTACGCTGTTGACTTATTCCTACTTGTCTATTTGCAATATTTCTGCTTTCTTTTTCAGGCTGCAAAGAAGTTTGTTAATGGGAAGAAGTCCATGGCAGCCAGTGGGAACTTGGCACATACCCCTTTTGTTGATGAAGTGTAAAGAAAAAAAACCATGGAGAAATAGCCTAAAAATGAAGATTGCTCCCCGACAGTTCCATTCATTGCTACTATTGCCCAGAATTATTTATGAGTTCCTAATTCTCTGCACCTGAATGTTACTTTATTTCTCACTTAAAACAGAATAAAGTGCAGATCTCATACCCGTATAGGATTCCTCCTATTATCATTTTGTTTGCGTTCATCTTGGGCAATTAAATAATTTTATTGCTCCCCCATTTGAGACAGTATCTGTTGTGTGGCATGAACCAAATAGCTCGAGCAGAATTATGAGTGTACGTGCTTTGGTGGGGAGTTAGAGTGCCCGTATGCATAAGAGACTACACCCAAACTGGGAAGACCTAGAAGGAGGAGGGTCCCCGAGGCCAATGAGACAATTTCGTACAGAAGTTTTCACAATGGGTGGTTTGTGGAGCTGAATAGGGAAAGCTCTGATTTTAACATTTAATTCTGTTTTGCTAGTCTGCAGTCTCCCTTATCTGTTGTTAGACTGCCACTTGCAAGAAGAGGATACAAATAAACGAACACATTCTTCAATTTAACCATGCCCTTCAAAGATGATTTTGTATATTTAACTAAGAACTGACCCTGGCCAAATTGCTTGAAGTGCCTAAAAAGAAAAGAGTTTTATTTAAGATAGGTATATCCCAATCTTTCCAGTCCCTCGGTAAAGTTGAGAGTAGTCACCTTCCAAGTTGTCCACGAGGGCCACATCCAAACATCTGCAACTCAATGAAGCCTGGTAAAAAGTTAGGCTTGGGAGATTTTATCCTGACAGGATACCAGCGATTAAAAGGAAAAGTAGGCATGGAACAACTTAGCATCACTGGGGAAATTTGGGCTATGATGAGTCTCAGACATCGCTTGACCGTTCTGTGAGAACCAGGCAAGCAGAGTGGTGGACGGCAGAAAACCTTAACCTAGCTTCCAAATAATTTTTGGAGTTTCTGGGTGGCTTTTTAGAATAAAGAAATCCTTTGATAGCTAATCCCAGTTTAGATAGTAAAGGCTTAATTTCATTTCTAGTCCAGTCTAGTTAATTTTGATAATGACCACTTACCTTCAAAAGCAAAAGATAGCTGTGTGCTACTTTTGCAGTAATACTGTGTCACTTGACTAATGTGCTTCAAGAAAGTGTGCTGTCTTAAATTAACTGTAGCCTCTTTCCATCTGCCCTTTGGTTTGTGCCTCGTTAAATGGGCCTCTCTTGTTTCAAAAAGCAGATTTTTCTAGTTACCCAGGATGAATCATGTTTTCAGTTGAGACATGAGGTGTAAGAATGAGAATCCAGTGAATTGGATCCAGTTTGCAAGAGTCAGTTTAAAAAGGTGCTGACCTGGAACCAAGTGCCTACTACCTATTCGAAATCATAAGCAAAGTTTTCAAGCCAAAATGCATCTGATACGGAAGACGAAGACGACGACCTTGCATCTTGTTTTAGCATAGTCCAGTATGGTGAAGAAGGTCTTAAATAAGAACTTGTAACTTCAGTGTCAATTTCAGCTTCGAAATCTTGATGAATCATAATGTCACAACCAATGTCTGAACCCACAGTAAATGTATATGTTTTCCGTTCAAAGATATGCCAGTCTTTAGAGATCCATTTTGGCTGTTTGGAAGGCTCAACAGAAAGAGATGGGACAGCTTTGACATTACGAAAAGTCTCTGAGTGCACAATCCTGTTACTAAGAGGAGCACCAGTGACTCCAGTCCGTGTGCAAATGCCATCCTCATCAAAAGAAACAATATGGCCCCCACCAATAACATCATCGCCATTCTCCTGCTCTTCCTCCTCCTCCTCCTCCTCCTTGTCACTGTCAGCACCACCGGGAATGTGATCGCTGCCAGTGACCTCATTGGAACCTTCGCTGCTTGTCCAGAGTTCTTCACTCCCACAGCTTGATACCCTAAAACATACAACACAGTGAATTATAGAAACTAAAGTTTCAAACAAGACAAACCCTTTCTAAGGGCCTTTTCACACGACCCCTAAAACCCGCAGCAAATGGCTCACAGATCCGGAGCTTAAAATTGTTTCCCCACCAGCTCCGGAGTTTACAAAAAATTAAGTGCGACCACGCCCACCTAAGCGCGTCCCAGCGCACTTTTCAAGTACCTGCTCTCCGGGGGTGAAAAATTCCTGATGCGGATGTAACGTAGTGAATGCCGGGCTCTCCTTGCTTCTGTTTGTTGTTTTTTTGCCCCCTGCCCCTTTAAGAGATACTTAAGAGCCTGGAATGCTGCCGGGAGCAGAGCGAGAGGGCAGAACGGAGGTGAGCTGGCATTCTTCCTTTTTTTCTCCCTCCCCTCACGCAGACAGCAGCCAGGAGTGTGGAGGGGCTGGGAACACAGGAACAGCGACAAACCCCCAAGATCTCTGGTCCGAATTTAAGTGGCCAGCGGATCTTAGGGGTCGTGTGAAAAGGCTCATATATGAATTTGCAGGCATTGATAAGATGTGATAGGATCATATTTGATTGTTTCCAGGATGATCCTGAAAAGACAGCAGCCAGCGAGCGTGGGGATTTTTACAGCACTGGAGACAGGGGGTTTAAAGATGAAGATGGCTATTTTTGGTTTGTCTGAAGGTCAGACGATCTCATCAATTCTGCTGGGTACATTCATTTCGGTTGGGGTTTCTTGGGTGGCCAGCGGATCTTAGGCGTCGTGTGAAAAGGCCCTAAATCAGTTTTCTCGGTGCTAAATGCTAAAGCCATCTCTCTATCAGTGCATATTCCTTGACAGATTAAAAACAAGACAGAGGGTGGAAGTCTGCAAGCTTTGTGTGCAGAACACTCAAGGTTTAATCACTGCTCTCTCATTGTGAAAGGATTAGGCAGCTGCTGGAGGGAAATACAGGTATCTGATACTTGGTCAAGCCATTAACAAACAGCACTGAGCTAGATGAACTAAGTCTGAATTAGTGAAGTCAATTTCCTGTGCTTTTAATTTTTCTGCCTTTTAATAGATCATAGAATCATGAAGTTGGAAGGGGCCTACAAGGGAATCAAGTCCATCCCCTGCTCCATGCAGGAATATAAATCAAAGGATATCTGCTAGGTGGTTGTCTAAATTTCTCTTGAGAGCCTCCAGTATTGGAGCACTCACCATCTCTTGGGACAATTCATCCCATTGTTGTACTGCTCTAACAATCAGGATTCCCCCCCCCCAGATATTCAACCCAAATGTGCCTTCCTGTAACTTGAGCTTATTTGAGTTTCCTTTGATGGCTGCCTATTGTACCATGCTCTCTGCTTGAACTTTGTGCAGCAGCTTTTCTACAAAGAACAAATGGGATATTTGGTTGAGTGAACCAGCCTGTCAGGTCAATTTGTATGACTCTGATCTAGTGGATGTATTAGAGGAGAAGGCTGTGAATGTGCAACATATCTCTGCACTGTAGAAATGAGGCCCATTGCAGATTCTACATTCTATCTGAAGGTAGAATCATGGAAGTATGAAGTTGGAAGGCCTACAAGGGCATTAAGTCCAAGCTCCCTGGTTAAGGCAGGAATTCACATCAAAGGCTATCTGCCAGGTAGTTAGCTAAACCACATATCACTTCAGTCTCCTTTTCTCAAGGCTAAACTTGTGCTGTTCTTTCCCTCTTTCCTTGTAAGACTTGGTTCCCAGTCCCCTAAGCATCTTTGTTGCCTTCCTCTGAACTTTTCCCAACTTGTTTCTTCTTGAAGTGCAGTGTCTAGAACTGGAAATAGCACTCAAGATGAAGCCTAACTTGTGTCAAATAGAGGGAAATTTATTGACTCAAGTATAAGCCTAGGGTGGGAAATGCAGCAGGGCCTGGCAACTCCTCCTTTGTGAGCTGGGTGTGTGTGTGATGTTTAAAAGGCCCCGCTCCGCCGCGCGCATGCGCGGCGGGGCTTCTTTGCCCCCCCCAGCGCCGGAAGATATCGCTAGGCGAGAGCCGAGGCTCTCGCGAGACCGGGGAAGGCGCGAGAACGCGCTGCCTTTAAAAGGCAGCGTCGCCATTTCCCCGGCCTCTTTTCCGGCGACGCAGCGGAGAAGGAAGATCGGCGGAGAGGAGATCCGAGACCAGCGGCGGCGGTAGCAGCGTGACTAGCGGCGGCGGCAGCGGATCAGAGCAGCTGGGCGGCGGAAGAGGACAGAGCGGCACAGCGAGCACCGGCGGCGGCGGCTGGCCACTGGCTGCGGCGCGACCAGCAACCGGCGAGCACCCGGCGGCTTCAGGGAGGCAGCGGCGAGTGAGGCGGCCTCCGGCGAACACAGCCGGGGAGTGAGCGACGGCCGGGCGGAGCGCGGCGCGCGGCCAGGGGCAGCGGCACCCGAAGCGGGACCGGAAGAATTTGGCGGGGGCTTGGCTCCCCGCCCAGGTCGGAGCGGCGGTGCGGCACGGGGCTCTCGGCGGCCCGGGGGGGGCAAGCCACGGGCAGGCAACGAAGGGCAAGGCCACGTGGCGGTAGTCCCAGGGGCAGCGGGCGAAAGGTCTAAAGGGGGAGCAGCCGGGAGAGTCCACGTGGGGCAGTCCCAGGGGCATTGAGGCGCAGCACCTAGCGGGGGGAGAGCGAACCCAGGCGCATCACAGGCACGAGTAGGCTAGCATGGCGCCCAAGGCACAGAAGGGGAAAGGGAAGCGCCCTCCCAAGCGGGCTCAACAGGCCGTGGGGGATGCCAGCGGGGCTGGGCACCAACTCCCGGGGGAGGAGGCCGAGCGAAGGGCAACCCGGGAGAGGGATGAGGGTGAGGACTTGGAAGCTGCCCAGCTGGCCTTGTTAGAGAATTGTATGGCCAGGCTGGAGGCCCTTGAGGGGCAGCGCGGGGTGAATGGGGACCAGGGGCCAGCGCGGCAACCCGGGCCAGGGGACCCCCAGCAAGAAGTGAGGGCCCAAAAGCGGGCCAGGATCATGGAGGTGCTAACCAATATGTCCGCTAGGCTCGCCGTTTTAGAAGAGAGCGGGGCCCGTCGAGGGACGACCGGCGAGCAGCTGGCAGAGGGGGACGGCGAGCAGTCGCAGGCCGGCCAGTCGAGTCAGCCGTGCAGAGCACAAGAAGCCACACCAGGACCGGAGCGCAGGCCGGGGACCCGGGACGAGGCAGTGGCGGGCTGCAGTACAGGTGAGCCCACCCGAACGGTAGCCCGGGAAGTGGGCACGGCGGGTCCGGGGGGAGCCCAGAGCACTGCGGAAGGCAGCAGGGTGGAGTTAGGCCCATGGCCTTGGGACACGTCATTGGGGGGTGGTCAACTCGCCCCATGGCCACCTCAAGTCCCCCAAGTGCCCCTGACCTCAACGCCCCAAGCGCCACCAGCACCATTATGGCCATCGGCCGCGATGCTGCCCTCAACACCCGGGGAGGCCAGGCAGGCGAGTCACCCTCCCCCTTACACAGCTTGGCCGGCGCCCGGGGGGCCGTTAGTTCAGCAATTGATGGTGGGCTGCTCAGGGGGTGGCACGCAGAATTCAGGGGCGGCAGGGAGTTGGGTAGCCCCCAACCCCTGGGCTGGGCCAGGGCAGGGCACCTCGGGTTCAGTCCTTGGGGCATGGCCTAGTCTGGGAGCAGGAGGCGGCTACCCCGGTACGCTACCGGCCCATGCGATCCCGTATGGGGATCAGGCTTTACCCCTTGGCGGGCATTTAACGGCAGCAACACGGGACAAGATTATCAGGGGTGAATTCGTTGACCTCTTTAGTTTACTGAACACCGAGGTAGAACATAAGGAGGGGGATAAAGAGGACGAGAAGGACAAGGAGCGACGAATGAGGAGGAAACCGGATAGAAATTGGAAAAATTGGCTGCCGGCCTATTCTATTTATATGTCCGTTATTATACGGGCTCAGCCTTGGCGGGCCCAGGCCTTGGTGCAATACCAAGACCTAATATATAAGGCCTATACAGATTTCCCGGGGTATACGTGGCTCCAATATGATGAGCAATTCCGCAAACGTGCGGCCCTGGATCCCTCTATCCGGTGGGACCAGCCCCTGCCATCCCTGTGGCTGCAAATTATGACGCCAGCGAGGCCGACGGCGGGTGACCGTTTTGACAGCGGGCACCTTATTAGCAAACCTTCGCAGGCCAACCCAGCTAGGGGTAATGTGGGGCAGGCGGTTCAACCCCGCTTGCTTTGCTGGGATTTCAACGGTCAGGGGGGTTGCGCCAGAAAGATGTGCAAATTTAAGCACGAGTGCACCCAATGTGGGGGCACCCATGCTGCAGTTAACTGTAACCGGGGCAGGGCCCAACGAGCGGGGGCAAGGGACGCTGGACACCAAGGTAGATCGGCCCAGCCGGGCACCGGGCTTCCCAAAGGGCCCCAGTCCAATTAGGGTAGAGGTGCTGAGCCAATGGCTCGGAGCCTACCCTGATAGGGAAGCGGCCTCCATTTTGCTCGAGGGCTTTAGGACGGGATTTCGGATACCGGTGGAGGGGGAGAGGCGGCCGAGTATGGCTAGGAATTTGAAATCAATTAGGGGGTTTGAGGGCATAGCACGGGAAAAGATTCAAAAGGAGCTGAGGGAAGGCAGGGTTCTAGGCCCCTTTAGCAGACCGCCAGTGCCAAACCTGAGAGTGTCACCACTCGGGTTAGTCCCCAAGAAGACTCCAGGGGAATTTAGGCTTATACACCATCTGTCCTACCCGGAGGGGCTCTCCATTAATGATGCCATCCCGCACGAGTTGTGCACAGTCAGATACACCTCCTTTGACTCTGCAATACGCATGATCAGAGCTTGCGGTGCGGGAGCGGAACTGGCCAAGTCCGATATCAAGTCTGCCTTTAGGTTACTACCAGTCCACCCGGAAGACTTCGAGTTGCTTGGGTTTCAGTTCCAAGGGGCATTTTATATGGACAGGGCACTCCCCTTTGGCTGCTCAGTATCCTGTGCGGCCTTTGAGCGATTCAGCACTTTTATAGAATGGCAGCTCAGGCAGGTTACGGGGCTGAAAACAACAGCTCACTATTTAGATGATTTCGTTTTCTGTGGTAGGAGGGGATCGGGGAGGTGCCAGCGGTTGTTAGACTCATTCCGTAGCCTAGCAGCCACTTTAGGCATGCCCTTGGCCGAGGAAAAAACAGAGGGCCCAACCACAAAATTAACATTTTTAGGCATAGAACTGGACACGTGGCAGCAGTCATCTAGATTACCCGAGGACAAGCTAGCCGGCCTCAGACAACGTTTGGCGGCACTGTTAGGCAGGAAGAAGGTAACCCTTAGGGAGCTCCAAGAGATCGTAGGCCACTTGAACTTTGCCTGTAAGGTGGTGGCACCGGGCCGAGCCTTCACAAGGCGACTGTGCGCTGCCATGAGGGGGCTAACCAAACCGTTCCACAGGGTGAGGGTGACCCGCGGCATGCGCGAGGATCTGGAGGTATGGCTCCATTTCCTGCAGGGCTTTAACGGGATATCTTTTTGGAGGACCGAGCTCTGCCTACAGGCAGAATTTCAAGTGCAGACCGACGCAGCGGGAGGACTGGGCTATGGCATTTATTGCAGAGGCCGATGGTGTTATGGGAAATGGCCGGAGAGGTGGCATGAGGAGGGCATTACGAGGGATCTAACTTTCCTTGAGTTCTTCCCTATCGTGGGAGCTCTCTGGCTCTGGGCTGAGGAGTGGGCGAACTCAACAGTCCGTTGCTGGTGCGATAATATGGCAGTGGTCCATGTCATTAACAAGCTTTCCGCGAAATCGGAGAGGGTTATGAGGTTGGTAAGAGCATTTGTTCTCCGTTCCTTGAAATTTAACGTGCTAGTTACAGCCAAGCATGTTCCGGGCCTCGATAACAGCTTAGCCGATGCCCTTTCCCGCCAGCAGATCGACCGGTTCAGGGACATGGCACCGGGATGCCACCCACAACCAGTGGACCTGCCGGACGAGGTATGGGCGATTGGCGAAGGGAGGCTGAGCGCGCCATCGGACTAGCCCTTGCACCCAGAACCCGCCAGGCCTACGGTGCGGCAGTGAGGGAGTTCGAACACTTCAGGGCTCAGCAGGGGTGGGGGGCGGTGTGGCCGGCCCCAGTAGATCAGCTGCAGTGCTATGTGGTACACATGTATAGGAGAGGCCTTGCCCCGGGGTCAATGCAGGGTAAGCTAGCAGGGCTGGCATATCATGCCAAGTCCTTGGGGTGCAGGGACACCACCTGCGATTTCAGAGTTAGGAAGATGGTGGAAGGGTACGGTAGGGAGCGCGGCCCCCGGAAAGACGGCAGATCCCCCATTTCCCTAGAGATCCTGACCCGCGTGATGGACCAGCTGCATAGGGTATGCGTGGATGACTACGAGGTGGCCTTGTTTAGGGCAGCAACCTCAACAGCTTTCTTTGCTGCACTCAGAGTGGGTGAACTGGTCGCTTCTGGTAAGGCAGACACATCGGCAACAGCCCTCCAGATATCGGATGTAACCATGCTCGACAACAGGCTCAAATTACGGATCAGGAGGTCCAAGACGGACCAGGCAGGGCGAGGGGAGGAGGTGGCCCTGGGGCCCTTTGGTCACAAGAGCGTATGCCCGGTAGCACTAATGGAGCAATTCCTGAGGTGGAGGGGTAATGGTGAGGGGTATTTGTTCCGTCACAGGGATGGGACCCCCCTAACCAGGTACCAGTTTTGGAAAGTGACGGCCAGTGCCCTCGAGGTGGTGGGGGCTAAGGGCAGCAGGTTTGCTACGCACTCCTTCCGCATAGGTGCCGCCTCAACGGCGGCGGCGCTCGGATACACCCCCGAAGGTATAAAGAGGATTGGACGGTGGAAGTCCGAACGGTTCAGGACGTACATACGCAAGTTACCTGCGTGCGCTAACCCAAATGCTTGATTATCGTTACAGGTAGTGAGCAAGGTGGGGGAAGGTTGAGAGTGCTGATCCTCGGCCACAGTTTCATTTTTTGGGCGGCGAGGCATGCAAGCAGGTCAACTTGGGGAGCCAACCTTGGCTTGGGCGCAATGGCACAGATCGAATGGCACGGAAGGCGGGGGATGCGGTGGGCGGAGATACTGCCCGAGGCCTACAGGCTGATGGAGGGGTATCCACCCGACATATTGGTGATTCACGCCGGGGGAAATGACATCGGAAAGCAAACGGGCAAGTCACTGGTTTTGGAGATCGTCAGAGATCTCGAACAGCTAAGAGGCGCCTTCCCTGCCATGAAGATAATATGGTCAACTATCATTCCAAGGTTAATCTGGGCACCCGGTGGTGCAGGTGTGGGCTTGAATCGGGCCAGGCGGAGTGTTAACCGGGAGGTGGCCCACTATCTGGAGCTGTCCGACGGAGCGGTAATTGGGCACCCCGGCATTGGTGTTAAGGATGCCACATTGTTTCGGCAGGACGGAGTACACCTCAACGGTGAGGGGCTGGACATCTTTGTGGAAGACCTAAGGAGGGGGCTGCAGGCTGAGGTCAGCAGCCTTCTGGGCGGGCTCGGCGCATAGCAAGCTTGCACCGGCCATGGCGGGTAGTGCGGATGGGTTGGCAGGAGGTGAGAATATATCATGCCCAAAATTCTAACCCCAAACCAGGTCGCAGCTGACCAAGAGGTTCCTGCGGGCGGGGGAGGGGTTAGGCAGAACTTCACGGGTGGGGGGACAGGTCACGTGATGGCACCCCCAGCCACGTGATTTAATTGGATTATTCGCCTCCCCTATTGGGAGTAATTAACGTTGGCTGCCCCCTTAGATGGGGGCACCGGAAGACTCGCCCAAACCTGCAATGTGTTACGTCATATCCGCACTACACTAGCCCCCTCCTTCGCTGGTTACGTATGGTTACGCCTTGCTATGACGTTGCTGTGATGCTGTTTCCTGTTGTTTGCAATAAACCTGGCCCATGGAGAACCCCAATATGGTTGTCTCGCGTGATCTTTCCGGCTCTTGGGGGGCAAGGCCCCGCTCCGCCGCGCGCATGCGCGGCGGGGCTTCTTTGCCCCCCCCAGCGCCGGAAGATATCGCTAGGCGAGAGCCGAGGCTCTCGCGAGACCGGGGAAGGCGCGAGAACGCGCTGCCTTTAAAAGGCAGCGTCGCCATTTCCCCGGCCTCTTTTCCGGCGACGCACCCACCCACCCACCCTCGGATCAGACAGTGTGAGGCAACTGGTCGCCTATTAGGGGCCGGATAGGAATTTTTTCCCCATACCCACATTGGCCGAGGTGTAATGGGGTTTTTCGCCTATCCCACACTGAGCTGGAGGGTGGCGGTATCGGCCAGGCGGCGGTTGGCGGGTAGTGCGGATGGGTTGGCAGGAGGTGAGAATATATCATGCCCAAAATTCTAACCCCAAACCAGGTCGCAGCTGACCAAGAGGTTCCTGCGGGCGGGGGAGGGGTTAGGCAGAACTTCACGGGTGGGGGGACAGGTCACGTGATGGCACCCCCAGCCACGTGATTTAATTGGATTATTCGCCTCCCCTATTGGGAGTAATTAACGTTGGCTGCCCCCTTAGATGGGGGCACCGGAAGACTCGCCCAAACCTGCAATGTGTTACGTCATATCCGCACTACACTAGCCCCCTCCTTCGCTGGTTACGTATGGTTACGCCTTGCTATGACGTTGCTGTGATGCTGTTTCCTGTTGTTTGCAATAAACCTGGCCCATGGAGAACCCCAATATGGTTGTCTCGCGTGATCTTTCCGGCTCTTGGGGGGCAATGACTTTTAGCCACCGGGGCAAGTGCTTGAGTTGGTGGCTAAAAGTCATTTTAAACATTGTTTTAAAATGACCTTTTAAAAAGTCATTTTAAACAGGGGGGTCAGGAGAAGTGGCGCACAATGTTTAAAATGATTTTTAGCCACTGACCCAAACTTGCCTCAGTGGCTAAAAGTATTGACCCGCATATAAGCCGAGGGCCCTTTTTTTCAGCCCAAAATTAGGGCTGAAAAACTAGGCTTATACTCGAGTATATACAGTATATTTGCTCTCATTGTGTAGATGTCAGTAACTGTCCCCTGTTATTTCATGTGAGCTTTGCAAACCATTACTGATTGGTTGGTTTTTCCCTGATTACACAACCTGATCTTTAAATGGGGACAGTGCTTTCATCTGTACATTCTATATTTATCTGTTGACACCAAGGACAGCTTCTTGATCTGTAAGATGAATTGAATTCAAGAAAATATCTTGGGCCAGGTGTGCTCTACTGGCAGGTGGGAAAAGGGGGGAATCAGTGATACCAGCTTGTAGGGAACCTCAGGCTCCCCAGTGCAACCTGGACTGATCAGCAGTGGCTCTGGGTCGTTCCTTGCTTCACAAGAGAGGCCAGGAATTGAACGCAAGGTTTTTAGCATGAAAAGTATGTGCTCTGTCACTCAGCTGTGTCACCTCCCTATATTCCATCTTTCAGGAAATCCTTCTGACTTGATTTTCTATGTTATCCCCTGTGCTGCCTTAATGTCCGCCCCCCTCCACCCCCCACAACACACAAAATTCTAATTAGGATTTTACTCATTCTTACTCGTCTATCTCTGGCCCCTTCCTTTCAGGAATACTTTCGAAGGCAGCTGCCCATCTGCTCGGCAACTTCATAAAATCTCTGTAGACCTGGATTTGAAGAACTGTCCCTATCGGAGTGGTGTGTAAAAGTTGCCTTAGTTCTCGCAGGGTCCATCCTAAGACATTAGCATGCCCAATCTTAAGCAAGGTGTCACCTGGAAAAAGAAAGAATTCTCAACTTACTAGTTGCACTGCAATTTTGGCTACTAAGATGACACCCAAAAGGAAGGTGCCTGACACATTTGTGGTTGTGAATGGTGGACAACTATCCCTACATCGAGAAGATTGCTAGTTGATAGTTCAGAATTATCATTGGACGTGACATATTTTCAACAGGGTCTGGTTTTTTTTTCCATAGCAAGGAATTACTCCACTGCAGGAGTAGGGAATGTGGGACCCCACACGTTAGACTGAAGCTACCATCAATCTTCATCATTGGTTATCCTGGCTGGGTCTGATTGGGATCACAGAAAACAGTATCCAATAGCCATACAAGGTAGCCTGTGTGAACCTTTACAAAAACGACACATGCACACACATGAAAATACTCAACCGCATCTGTAGGGTGTAGCGAGAGGACTGGGAGACTTTTGGAAGAACCAGGGGCTTCCAGTTATGATTTTCAAGAGGATGTGAAAGCTTATACACTTACTGGATGGCATCCATTAAAAAAATAGCTGGCCATTTTTTAAGTCTGTCAATGGTTTTTATACAGAGAAGGACATTTGTAAACACAACATCAGTGGGTATATTGCAGGTGAGTAGGAACTGGCAAACCACTTCAGTATTCCTGTGAAGAAAACTCTATGGACATGGGGTCCCGAAGAGTCGGTCACGACACACACACACACACACACACACACACACACACACAATTTCATTGTCCCCCTCTAGTTACTAGTTACAGTCCTGTAACTAGTGCTGAAAAAGAGTGACCTGTTTGTCTCATCAACATTTGTCAATTTCAAGTTAAAGGAATTTTACTGTGCATTATGCAGAATAGAATACACAGTGCTTCAGCCCTGGATACTCCACATACAGACTTGTGCTTGACCCACCCATATTAGTATATTATCTTTAAACCTGACAAACATACAGTATTTGCTCCTTCTTATATACATCTCTAAGTAACATAGCTTCCAGAGAGTCATCCTTGAGTGGCTAGATATGTGGTTCTCAATCTGTGGGTCCCCAGATGTTCCAGGACTGCAACTCCCAGAAATCCTGGTCGGCTCAGCAAGTGATGAAGAATTCTGGGAGTTGCAGTCCAGGAACATCTGGGGACCCACAGGTTGAGAACCACCGGCGTAGATGGTGTTCTGTCCTACATTTCAGGCCTGTAGTGCGCTAAGCAGGAAACAGTGAAGGTTCAGGCAGGATGTTCTGAAAATACCCAGCCAGGAACAGGGTAGAGCACACATCTCCATTCTGAGAGGCACACTGCTTTAACCAAGAAATGAGGACCTGCATGTTCTTGTCTCACCCTTTTTTATATATCTTTATTTTACAAGACAAGTTAAGCCAACAGTACAATAGTGTCTCATTAATTATACATTCTATAGGACCAATATCCTTTTCAAAATCCACCCACTAATTCATCTTCCAACACAGTTAATTGTGACACACACACAAATAAATTAATTCTTTTAAAATTTTACATTCCAGCAGTCAAAATTATTCCCCATAACAGATTCCTCATTTTTTGTGTTAATTCCATACATTAATAAGGGCTTCCAGGTTTTCATAAATGTATCATGTTTTATTTCCCCTCTATATATTTTAATTTGATAGGTCAACTTTTCCATAAGAGCCATTTGCCAGATTCTGTTCAGAAATTTTTGTAGTGAGAGATCTTGAGCATTTTTGTCTCACCTGACTGGAGTTTTCCATCTCTTGCAGCTGCACTTTTCTCCACCAGGCCTGATATCTGCAGGTAGAGCCCATTTTGGATGAGGATCAAGCCTAATCCATCCTCTTCCATCTGGATATTTGTCTTCACAGTTGTGCTCAGCGTATGCTCGGATTCATCCATTTCTGAAGATTCATCTAGATGAAAACGAGAGAGAGGCTTTTGAAAAGGAGAAAGGAGAAAGGTGGGAGGGAAACTTTTAAATGAATAAAGAAATAAATAAACCAAATTAACTTGTTTCATTTGCTCCTCATCCATCACAGCCATCCTTCCCAGTTTCAAAATGTGATCCCTTTGGACTACAAAAGACAAAAATCTACATTTTTATGTATTGCATAGCAGGATCTATTCTCAATTGCCCCAGAGTGCAGGACACGTAATAATGGGCTAAAGCTGCAGGGAGCCAGATTTAGGCTCAATGTCCAAAATTGCAGCAGCACCGCCAAGGCTCCAGTCATGACCTGTATTCAGTGCCTGGTATCCCGATCAAGGCTGATTCAGCATTCCATCCTTCTGAGGTTGGCAAGTGGAATACCCAGCTTGCTGGGGGTGACAGGTAAGATGGGGATGAGTAGGTGTAATAGTCTGTTGCAGAAAAGTAACAATTCTTGTGGAGCCATAAAAACTTACACATTTTATTTGGCATATGTGAAGAAGAAAAAACCAAAGTCCTTGAAAACTTTTGCTCAATAAAATTTATGAATTGTAAAGCAGTTTGTTGAATTACTTTTTGCAGCGGTGATATTACTTTCTGTTCCTTCAAAATTCACACTCACATAAGGCAAGAGAGCGGCATGCAAATGGGAAAAATACTAAAAATGGCAAAAATACTCTTTTAAAGATGAATTGGGAAAGTCTCTAGAAAATATTGCTCATTACATCAGTAATCAGCACAGTTACTTCATTCCCACTTTTGGAGTGTAAGCTCACTATGTCCACATTACTAAAAAAAAAAAAAGGCAACTTCTCCAAAGCAACCACATTACTTGTCAGTTATTACTTCCAAGTTCTGCCCATCATGAACCATCAGATACCTTTGGGAAGTCCAAGATGAGAAGAGAAGAGGCAAGGCCCTTCCTAAACACTTGTCCAGTTCTTAGGCAATTGCTCCCCGGTGCCGAATTACAAATCTCCTTTCAGTGTGGAGGTTCCTCATAACAACTACTGTATTGCTACTTTTCCTTCCTCTTTGAATTTCTCCAACACTACTTTAAAACTGCACTAAGAAGCCAGTGGCCATGGCCACATTGCGTGGCACTGATATCCATCAAGAACTGTGTTCCTGTTAGATCCTTAAAACAATCGGGGTAGTTAGGTACAGATAAGAACTTCTATACATAAAGTGAATCTGTAGAGCAAAATATAGTTCTTTTATAATAGCCCATAAAGTACTAACTTGAGTTAGAAAAGGCTTTTGAAATTAGGTATTTTTTTGGAAGCATATATAAATATATCCTGTTGATGACATTTATTATATATATATAGTTTGCTAAAATATATCCTAAGTTGTTTAGCTAATTGAAGAATTAAATATCAAGATAGAATATACTGTTGAGCTTAGACAGGCTTTATCTTTTGTATTAGAAAATGGATGTAAGTAAAGACAGACAGAATATGGATGAGATAATAAGGAAACTAAGTATGAAAGTATGTTCTTTTAAGTTGGGGAAGGAGATATGAATTATACTGGGCTGAAATGTTGGGGGAAATTGTGATTGAATCTGTAACACAGCAGGAGACAAGCAACATATTTGTTTTATTTTGTTTTGTGTAGAAAATAAATTAAATATTTTTTTAAAAAAATAACTGTGTTCCTGGATCTCCTGCCACTCACCTGAGCCCCAGTCGCTGTCAAATTCTTCAGAGTCACTATACAGGCTTTCTTCATCTGTAGTGAAAATAATATTTGAATATATTACAAAACTAATTTTGCTTAATAGGAATCCAGGGTCAAGCCTATCATTATTGTATTTGCTTGTTTGATTTAATAAGCTGATGAAGGTAGCTCATAATGCTCAGTCATGTTAAAAACACAAGAAATTACAAGGTTAGAAAATTGTTAAACACTGGATAATAATTTTAAAATAGTGGATTAGTTAGCATAATAATTAAGACACTTAAAAAATTAAAACACACTGACAAGAACAAAAAGCTGGCATCCTGGGACACAATCACAGTTATTAAAATTAGCTTGAAGAGAAAGATCTTTAACTATCTGCAGGAGGAAAAAAGAAGGGGCCAACCTACCTGGGAGCTGCCCCAAAGAAGGCCCTTTCTTGTGTCCCTATGAATCACACCTGTGATGGACCTCCTCTAAAGTCTTAAGAGCCAGGAAAGACATGTGTCATTGTAGACAAATCAGACAGTCAAGGAAAGGGCACAGCTGGTACATGTGTTTTGACTGAGCAAAAGTGCCCCTGGCCACTGCCAAAACTTGGGCATCTAGGCAGAGGGGATGGGTCCAGCTGAACATCCAAGTTGCAGACCTATGTTTTAATGGGGAGTGTAATGCCATCAAAAGCCGTTTGCATCCTCCTTTCCTTCTCTGCCCTTTGAATGACCAACAACATCTCTCTTTCATCGGAATTATGTTTCAGTTTGTTTGCCATCCTCAGGCCATGACTGATACTGGGCAACAGCTCGGAATGAGGTGAAATGAGAGACTTGGGACTTAGCAGTATATCGAGGCTACAAAATTCCAAAACTCCAGAAACCTTGGCAAGCTGTTTCATGTATATGGTTGACAGCGGGACACCACAGCCAAATAGCCAGGCTGTCTAGGAGACCCCTGAAAGAAGGACCACAGGCCCTAAGGGAATGGCTTCATGTCTCACCCCAAAGATGCACCCCAGAAAAGTACCACAGTCAATGGTACCAAAGGCCACTGAAAGGTCCAGCAGAACCAACAGGGACACATCTGCTATGCCCTTTCCCTAGCATAAGCAAACCAAGCACTGTGAGGCTGCTACCTCAGATAGCATCCATTGTGTTGGAGGAGAGACTTGTGTGCTAAACAGCCCATTCCATTTTCTCTAGGTTGGGCCTCCTGCCTTCAGGCAGGGTAGAATATATCGTCCGATCTCCAGTACTGAATAAAGATGAACTGCTAGGCTGGTTGGCTTTGGTACATTCACCAAGGGGTGTGCCATCTTGTTTTTCACTTCAGGCAGCGAAATGTATTGGGCTGATATTACCAGAACCATTCTCCTTCTCATAATGATCAGAAGGATGCAGTTTCCCCAAAATATACTTCTTTGCACAGAACGATAAGAAAAATACGAGTCAAAAAGCATTCAGGAGGTTTTAAAATATCAGGAGGTACTGACAAAAAAGGGCCATATCACACCCAAGGACTTAGGCTTGCCAGGATTACTTGTGACTTTTATCTCTTCTGATTTTTTTTTCTTGAAGGTCTGTAAAGTTCTTTAGGAGATTTTGGAGACAGCAGACATCAGGTTTATCTGATCTGACATAAACTGACTCATAACATGGCACAATTTGCTTCCATAAGTTACAAATATTGCACCCACAGGTTTAATTGATAAGAATTTGGCCACTACATGAAATACAAACTTATAGACACAATGTCAATAGCTAGAAGTCCAATAAACTAGTGGTGAGGTTAATGGAAAAACCAAAAAGGAAGAATGAGGGTAAGACGTTTAAAATAAATTTGCAGCAGTTTAAGTGTCCTGGTTACCTGGTGATACTTGTGACAATCTTCTGGCAGATGACCTCCTCTCTGTTGATCTGCCTCTAGTAGGAGACCTCCATGGGCTGGAGGACCTCCTTCGGTCAGAAGGCCTCCTTGGAACAGAAGACCTTCTTCGGTCAGAGGGCCTCCTTGGGACAGAAGACCTTCTTCGGTCAGAGGGCCTCCTTGGGACAGAAGACCTCCTTCGGTCAGATGGCCCCCATGGGGTGGACGACCTCCTTCGGTCAGATGGCCCCCACGGGGTGGACGGCCTCCTTCTGTCAGATGGGCCCCACGGGGTGGACGACCTCCTTCTGTCAGATGGCCCCCACGGGGTGGACGGCCTCCTTCTGTCAGATGGCCCCCATGGAGTGGACGACCTCCTTCTGTCAGAGGGCCCCCATGGGGTGGATGACCTCCTTCTGTCAGAGGGCCCCCATGGAGTGGATGACCTCCTTCGGTCAGATGGCCCCCTTGGGGTGGACGACCTCCTTTGGTCAGACGGCCCCCTTGGGGTTGATAAACGTCTTGTAAAATCTACCTCTCTTCTATAATATGTCTTTCTGTGATCCATGGTTACAAAGCTTCAAAAGATTCTCTGTGTAATGAAATGTAAATACAGAAATGCTTCTTCCACACCTTTTGGGAAGTGAATGACCACCAACCTAGTGTATCTTGCGAAAGAAGAACACCTAGTAGGCAAGGTGACACTGAAACCTAGTAACAGTTTAGAATCCTGGTGCTGTTGAGTTCCAAGTCTCATGGAACCACCAACTATGTGGATCTCAGGTTCTGGCCTTTTAATATTTGAATGTTTAATCCACTATTGTTCTGGGCGGGTGGAAAATGGTTTAAAGCACCCCTTCTGTTGGTGAGCGTGTGGGCCTTCTGTCTTGTATTATTCCTTTGAGTAGTTGTGTGGACTGGCCCCAGAGACAGAGGACCCACAATTGTCTTCACCAAGACAGGGGAATACAAATCAGTGACCAAACTCATGCTGCCACTGGTCTTCCATGCTACCTGATTACATTTAGACCAGGACTGAACCTGGGGCCTTCTGCCACCAACACTTGTGGTCCATCGCACTGAACAGGGGACTCTTCCCATTACCCTTTCTTAAAACTAAGCTTTGAAACGATTCCTTCCCATCGTAACGTTCCAAAATCAGAAGTGACGGTAATATTGGGTGAGTTTCTTCAGAGAGCAATCCTTTTCCAGGAAGAACCAGTGGTGTAGAGGGATTAAGTCAAACTTCCTCCTGCAGATTATTCTTTGTAAATGCCCCTCCCCTATTTCCTTAAAAAATGTATCATTTGTCTGTAGTTCATGTAAGTTGGTTTATGATTATATATGGATTGAGACAGTCCTATAGCCTACAATTTAAACAGAGAAGTCTAAAAATAAAGTGGATACACAGTCCACACTTAAATGTCACATGATAATTAGCTTTGTGTGCACCCATGTGATGGGTGTATAACTTCAAGATACCCACTGGAAGGGAGGGATGCTGCTATGGTTGGATATATTTTTAGAATTCTTACAACTCTGTGGCTTTGTAGTTGCTAGATTTGGCAGTCTAAACTACCAGTAGTTGGTCAACCATCCTATACCACTGGTTGCAAACTGAGTAGGCTTAAATTTTACGTCCCTTGTGTTTAGTCGAAAAGGTGGAGGCAAAGAGCATTACATTGTAGTTAGGAGAGTCCTTTAAAATATCTCTACAATTCTTCTGAGAATATCATGTCTTAAGCTCTCTTAAGTAATATGGATCTGTATATATCTGGTTGTGACATTTCATATTGCATTTTGGGGACATACATGATAGTTTCCTCCACATATACAGACAACCCCCCTTCTTAGCTCACCTTTGCTGTTCAGAAGAAAAATAAATATGCTGGTAGTAGTAAAAAATACACATTTGTGTTAAGACAAAGAATCTTGTTCTAGATGTGATTCTCATTTAAAATAAGGCACATTGTCTGTATATACCTTGCCATTTGGAAAAAAAACAGATATTTTATAAAAAATTACAATTATTTTTATCTTTGTTACAAAATAACACACAGCCCAAAGTTCTGAGGTGGTGGCAAACTGCTATCATTTTATAGCCCATCCTACTATAATTTTCTTCTTGACTCAGTTTTCAAAAGGATGGGATTTATTTTGTTGATCTCACAATAACCAATTTATAATAATGCACATACTTCCTTTGCACCACAGAAAATAGCACCTGAAAGAGCTAATGATATTTTCAGAAATGCAACAGATTAGCTATCAACTATTAAAAGCTATTAAAAGCTTGAATAAATTGTGTGACTTATAAGGATCATCTTAATATTTTAAGTCTATCAAAAACTTATCTGAACAGAATGTTTAAAAAGGACAGAAGATAAATAAACTTTTAATGAGACACAATTCTGTGGCCACAGAAATGGCTACATCAGGCAGTTTGACCAGCTTGCCACCCAGTTATAACAAAATGCAAAGATAAACTGCTCAGTCAGATAATTTGGTGCAGTCAGAGTGACCAGAGCCATATTATACTGATTTCTATATAAAGTTGCTCCTGTTTTTTATGTTAAAATACAATATGCATTTAGTTCTGGAGGTTCTCAAGTAGTGGAAAACCAATTTGGAGGCGCTGAGGGTACGGTTTTATCATGTTTCATACCACAGTTCATAATATACATCATCTTTAGGGCCCTTGTAAAAAAAAGTTATAATACGGCAGTGTTGGCAAACCTATGGCACGGGTGTCAAAGGTGGCACTCTGAGCCCTTTCTGTGGGCACCCAACATTGCCCCTCCACAGCCACCTGTATTCAGGTTAAATTGCTGTATTGGCACTTTGCGAACAAATTAGTGGGTTTTGAATAACAGTTTGGGCACTCGGTCTCTAAAAGGTTTGCCATCATTGTAATAGGGGAACTAATAGGAAGGAAAAACATAGACTGGGAACATGACTTACTAATTTCTAAGCAGACACATAGAGCTGCTCAGCAACACATGACTGTTTCTCTTGTATTTCTCCCTTCTCTGTGTGTGCTCTGTGCTGTCACGTCCTGAGGTGTAGCGAACGGGGCTTTCAATGTAAATGAGGTATCTAAGGAGTTATTTTACCATTTCCATTACTCCATGGCGTTTCCAGGGCTGAATGGGGATTCAGAATTTCAGTTCTCTAGGATCTTAGCCTATCACACTACACTGGGAAGCTCTTCCTTCTACTGGTTGTTTTTAACACTTTTATGCTCTTAATTTTAAATGGCAGCTGCAACTTTAAACCTAGTGTTCCATTAACATGTAGTATAACTTAAAATTAGCTTTACAACTGTATTTCAAAAACTACAATTAAAAAACACACAGCTGTTTTATGGTCACAGGAGGGCTGGTTGTGTGTGTGGGGGAAGACACCTGACAAAAAAAGCAGTAGCAAATTTTAAGAGGTAGGTTAGGTTTTTGCATTAAACATAATTTGCTCTGGTATTTGCTGGGAGATTTTCTTTTTCCTGTTGGACTTAAACATAAGGGCACAGACAATATTGGTAAGTGCTCTGTCACTGCAACTGTGCTGGTTTATTGCATTAACTGAAAACTATCTCCACTTGAGATAAGCTCTGAGGCCTGAAAATTGACATTAAAGCTTCCAAGTGTTCTTATTTATTTATTTATTTATTTATATATATATATATATACAGTACTGCCCAACTTTCCCAAGGAACTCTGGGCGGTTCACAAGAACATCCATATAATTCAGCTATACATACAAATGAAAAACAAACCCAACGATCACAACATTAAAATCAAGTTTTTAATCACTTCCTAAAGGTTGAGAGGGGCTCCAGGGTCCTGATATCGCTGGGAAGCTGTTATCTTCACCTCACACACATATATGAGCCTCAGATGGAGAAACCCAATCGGGTGCTTATTTTTTTTTTTAAGTACTGTACAACTCATACAATACAAACCTGTCTATTGTGCAGGCTGCGTGAATTTCGCGGCAGCTACTGCCCAACAACAGGCTTTAAATCCCGTATTTCTTAATACACCTAATTAACCTTTCTTTCTTTTTCTTCAACAAAGAAACGTTAATTAAGACCCGAACCCTGGCCCTGTAGGCAACAAAATCAGAACCATCCCACACGCCGAACTTTCATTCACTGCGGCTCCCTCCACCGCCCGCTCTCCTTAAATACTGTCCCCTTTAAGCCCCGCCCAGGCGCGCGGAAAGCCCCGCCCCTCGTGGGGTTTTTTTTTTTTTGTTGTGGTGGTGGTTGGCCGCCGCCGCCGCCTCCTTCTCCGTTAAGCTCCGCCCCGTCTGGGGCAAAGGGCGAGGCGGCGCGCGGGGGAGATGAGGACGAGGCCGTGAGCTTTTGCTTCCGGGTCGCGGCGCTGTTTGCTGCGGCGGGCGGCCGCTCGGGTTTTGCTTCCGGCGCCGTCCCGAGTCCGGGCGGGCGGGCAGGCAGGCAGGTGGCAGAGCCTGTTCCTGTGCAGCCTCTTCACCGGAGGGGACGGAGGAGGAGGAGGGCGGCGGCGCGTATCGTCCGTGCGGAGAAGGAAAGAGTTCTCTTTCCCCCGCCGCCCCGCCAATGGGCGAGTAGGCCGGAAAGATGGAGCCGCGGCTGTGAGGAGACCCCCCCACCCCGGCCCGGCCGCCCCTTCCCTCCCCTCCCCTCCCCCCTCCCCTCCCCCCGCCCCGCTGGTGGGAAGCGCCGGGCCGAGGCCGGAGCCGGAGGACATGGACAAACTGACCATCATCTCAGGATGCCTCTTTCTGGCCGCCGACATCTTCGCCATCGCCAGCCTGGCCAACCCGGACTGGATCAACACCGGCGAGTCCGCGGGTGGGTGAAGAAGGAGCCCGGAGGAGGAGGAGGAGGAGGAAGGACGGCGGGCAGGCAGGCAGACATCCCTTTCAAATATTTAAACATAGCTATCCTATCCCCTCTCAGTCTTCTTTTAGAGAGGTCAGTCTTCTTAGGATATGATAGTTATGTTTTAAATATCTGAAAGGATGCCATATTGAAGAGGGAACAGGTTTGTTTTCCATGGCTTCAGAGACTAGGACTCGGAGCATAGGTTTCAAACTACAGGAAAAGAGATTCTATTTGAACATTAGGAAGAACTTCATGACAGTTAGAGCTATTCGGCAGTGGAATATGCTCCTGGGGAGTGTGGTTGAGTCTCCTTCTTTGGAGGTTTTTAAGCAGAGGCTGGATGGCCATCTTTCAGAAATATTGTGATGGGGGTTCCTGCATGGCAGGGGGTTGGACTAGATGGCCCTTGAGGTCTCTTGCAACTCTATGATTCTATGATTCCCTTGAATCCGCGGGACCAGAGCCTGGAAGGCGGTGTGTGTGTGTGTGTAGGGGGGGTGCCGACCTTTCCCGAAGTCTCGAAGGCAGCCACAGGAGGGGGTGGGAAGCCGGTGCTGGGGGGACGTTCGGGGTGCAGAGGACAAAGGGATGTGCACGGAAGAAGGCAGATGAGGTTCCTACATGGCAGGGGGTTGGACTAGATGGCCCTTGAGGTCTCTTCCAACTCTAGGGTTCTAATTCTATGCTTCCCTTCGAGGGAGCCCGGGTTGCAAATGGGTCCCATCCCAGGGTTAGCTAGCGGCTGAGGTGGTTTTAGCACAGAAGAAGAAAAGGCCACCTGGCAGCCGGAAGAAGTGTTGCGGCGGGGGAAAGACCTTTAGGCTTGTCCTGTAGGCGAATGCTGTGTTTGGGAACCAAGGAGTCATTGGAGCCCAAACCAGTCTGGTGTGTGTATTTTAGCATTCTCTAAAGGGTTGTGGCCGCTGGAAGACGGGTCAGCAAGAGGTTGGTGGGTTTTCCTGGCCACCCCATTTAGTTGTTCCACATTTCAGTGAAAGGCCATTCTCCATGAGACAGTTCTTAACGCTTCTTCGCTGTTGCGTTAGATGCGCCGAGGACACCCATGGAAAGGTGAGATGTAAATCTGGCAAATTACTTTTGAGGATCTGGGTATGAACAGTACTTGTGGCGATGTGAGAGGAAGTGAGGTACTGTAGTTAACAGGAGATTCCAAATTCAGCCAAAGGTTGGTTGCTGAAGACTGAGTGCATGGTGTAGACGTGAAGGTGGCAGTGCTCAGTCTCTGGCTTGTCAGATTTTTTGCACTTCAACTCCCATGGGCCCTACTAGCATAGCCATTTGTAAGGAATAATGGGAATCAAAGCCCAAAATAGCTGGAGACCCAAAGGTTGATAACGACTGCTTTAGGAAGTACTTTAACCTTTCTCCGCTGCTTGTGAAGCCCCCAGAAGTGTATGGTTTGCCGTGTAGGAAGTAATGGGATGCTGAGGAATATTTTTCTTTATCTTTTTCTAAGCTGATGGTCATTATATGTATTGGGATGCAGCTGTGATTGTGTCTGCCAGCTTTGTTTTCTGTAGAAGAGGGAAATTGTATCTAGAAGGCACTGTTTTGGAAAATGCTGAACTGGATGAGCTTCTACCAGGCATGTCCAAACTTTGGCCCTCCTGATGTTTTGGACCATAACTCCCAGAATTCTAAGCCTAGATTGGCACTGACAAAGGACTGTGGGAGTTGTGGTCCAAAACATTTGGAGGGCCTAAGTTTGGACTTGCCCATTCTAGTCAGATTAAGCAGACTCATAGTATCTGGAAACACAGAAAAAGCTAGAGACTCTTTATTTCCTCATCTTACAAATCCGGTGGGAAATCTGTGGCTTCACATCTGGCTTCCCGTCAGCATTACTGATCAGGAATGATGGGGGTAATAGTCCAGCAAAGTTTCAAGTGCCACAGAAGTTCTCCCTAGTGAGACTGGTTTAGTTGACTGGAAGGATATTGTAGCAGGAGAAAACCAGGGATGGACAACATTTTGTGGGATCCACTAATTAGAACTGCAAGATCTGTCAAGTGGAACTAGATGGTAGATGCCTCAGGAAGGCATGCATAGAAAGAACAAGTTGCTTCTGAGCATAGGCTCAGTTCAGAAATTTCTTTTGGGTATCAGAAGCCAAAGCTGAGAGAGACACTTCTTGTTCTTCCTCAGTGTTTCTCAATTTTAGAAGCCTTTTGTCTTCATAGTTGTTAGATTTTAAGGTGTTAGAAATCCTTGCTGATCTTCTGTAAGTTCTCCAGAGTTCTACCAGTGATGCTGGGTCTTCTTTGGGCCCAACTGTCCTGTCTTCTAAGTTGTGTGCACACGCCTCTGATGCCCTCCATGCAGGGCTTTTCCTTCTCTGCGCGCCTGTCATGACTGTTTTTGTTCCACTCACAACCAATACCAAGTGGGGAGGCTTACACGCATGGAACAGAGCCCCCCCCCCTGCAGCCGGGGTGGAAATTAGAGGGTACGTTGTTTGCAAGCCTTTGACAATAGGTAAAGAGAGCAGAAGTACAGTATAAGAGGATTTAGAAGGGTGTCATCTTAGTTTGAGAGAATCTGTGCTTTCTGTGTGTGATATCATCACTGCGGTGTCATCGCTGTGGCTTCTGCTTCATCTTTGAAAATCAGAGCACTGGAAATCCTGACTGTAAATTTTGGAGAGAGAAGGGGCTAGACTAGAAGGTTCCTTAGTCTAATCCAGGCATGTCCAAACTTCAGCCCTCCTGATGTTTTGGACCACATCTCCCAGAATTCTAAGCTTAGATTTCCAATGACAAAGGGCTGTGGGAGTTGTGGTCCAAAACATCTGGAGGGCCGAAGTTTGGACATGCCTGGTCTAAGCCATTATCTAAAGATGGAGCGATCCTGATACCAATTTTCTGTAGTTCTTTCAAGCTGCATATCAGTTGTATTCATCTGCACCTGAGAATTGCATGCATGGCAGATGGCATTGGTGAGTTTTCTGTAAGGCTAATCAATATTTTAAAGCTGTTTCTGCATATCAAAGGAAAGAATTGTTTTGTATTGCAGTTGAGAAATGTGCATGCCTGGCTAGAGCATTTTGTCTCTTGAAGGCAAATCAGGAAACAAAAGCATCGTTCCCACATAAAGAAGAGCGCAGATAATTTGAACAAGGAAAAGCATAGATGACTTCTGCACTAAAATATAATGGGAATGATTTAAAGGGGGGGTGCTGTGTGAATTTTTGCATAATCAGACCAGAAGAATGGTAGATGGTAATGTCGCTTTAAAAAAAGTTGGGTGTGCCCTTGCATATTCAGTGGTACCTTGTATGAAGAAATTAATTTGTTCCAAATGAAATTACCGTATATACTCGAGTATAAGTCGACCCGAGTATAAGTTGAGGCCCCTAATTTAACCCCCCAAAACTGGGGAAATGTATTGACTCGAGTATACGTCTAGGGTGGGAAATGCAGCAGGGCCTGGCAGCTCCTCCTTTGTGAGCTGGGGGAGTGGTGTGTGGTGTTTAAAATGACTTTTAGCCACTGATGCAAGTGCTTGGGTCAGTGGCTAAAAGTCATTTTAAACGTCGCACACCGCTCCCCTGTGATGCGGGGGGTGGGGTGTCATGAGAAGCAGCACGCAATGTATAAAATGACTTTTAGCCACCGATCCAAGCACTTGCCTCAGTGGCTAAAAGCATTGACCCGCATATAAGTCGAGGGCCCCCTTTTTCAGCCCAAAATTAGGGCTGAAAAACTCGGCTTATATTCAAGTATATACAGTATGTTTAAGCAAATTTTCCTTTGTACAAATTTCCCATTTGGAATGCATTGAAAGCAGTAATCCTTCATTGTGACCATTTTTATGTTGTACGGATTCGCCCCATAGGTGATTCTGTTAAGCAAATTTCCCCTATCTCTGGAATTTTTTATGTTGTACAGATTTTATGTTATACAAACTGTTTGTTATACGAGGGTCCACTGTATATGTGTGGAGAAATTGAACAGTAGGACCACTTTACAGGGATACCTGTTTTGGCTACAGACTCTGGCTCAACTTCTTGCTTTAGTGGCGGAGGGAGTAACAGAACTAAAAAAGAGTGTGCAGAGCCAGAGTACGCATAGAGAGAAACTGCCTGTGCAGTTGGGCCTTCCCACCCTTTGCTCCCTCCATAGACGGAAGTGAGAGGCACCTCCCTTATGAGGAAAGGCTAAAACATTTGGGCCTCTTTAGTCTGGAAAAAAGGCGCATGAGGGGGGATATGATTGAGATGTACAAAATTATGCAGGGCATGAGTCAAGTGGATAGAGGGGCGCTCTTCTCCCTCTCACAAAATACCAGAACTAGGGGACATCCACTCAAATTGAGGGCTGGGAGAGTAAGAACAGACAAAAGAAAATATTTTTTCACCCAGCACGTTGTTAGTCTGTGGAACTCCCTGCCACAGGATGTGGTGATGGCATCTGGCCTGGGTGCCTTCAAAAGGGGACTGGACAGATTCCTGGAGGAGGTTACAAACCATGATGGAGATGTGTAATCTCCAGGCTTAAAACCGGGGTAATTCAAGGACCAGATGCAGGGGAGTGTTATAAGGAGACAGATATCTAGTCTCATGCACTCCCAAACACATTTGGTGGGGCCACTGTGAGATACAGGAAGCTGGACTAGATGGGCCGTTGGCTTGATCCAGCATGGCTCTTCTTATGAGAGAGAGTTACAGATGCAACTTAGGTGAGCAGGTACAAAGCTACAGTATTTGGCCTGGGTGAAGCAGAGGGTGAAATTTTGTGGAAAACCTTGGGCTTTCCAGATATTTTTGGATTTCAACTTGGAGAAGGGACAGTCGGCATGATTAATGGTAAAGAATTGGGGAGGATGGCATCTCTGGGAGGGTAAAGGCTTCCTGGTCCTGGCACAGTGCAGTCTGGAATTGGAACTTTCAAAGTCCCTGCATTAGCTGTCAAACTAGAAACTGTTCATGTGGCATTTTTAATGACTAGAATGAAAGGGCAGTGCATTACTTGGTGAAAGAAAATTGGAATCTTGTACTTGAAGGGACCTTCTGGGTGTCATTGTTGCTGCTCACGGTTATTGCAAATTGGAAGTGTTTGATGACACATAACAACACTATCTGAAAGCCTCAGGTAAATGAGCTAATGAGATAAATCGAACAACACTGCTCACCTTTCAGTAAGTTAATGCATGAAGTATCTTTAAATGTGTATTTGGGTATAACCTGAAGAATGAGAGGTGATTCTGCCAGTATATTTTTCATTCACTGTAGCTGTAGTAGGAAAGGCTGTTGGGGGGCGGGGGGGTTGATTTCTTTCCTTTTGGCATGATGAATGTGAACTGGATTTCTATTTGCTCTATAAATGTGATGAGTTCCAACCATTTGAGAAACTATGCTGGGATGTCAGCATGGGTTTGGTTGATGCTGATGTTTTTGTTTTTCCTGTTGCAATTGTAAATGGTAACTGTTTTGTATGTGGGCGAATTTGCCTGCAGTAAGGATTTAAATTGCATTGGTAGAGGGTACGTTAGCTACAATAGTCTTAACAGAAGCCATAGAGTTCACTTTGCTGTCATGCAGTGATGTTTTCCTGGTACTACAGGCTGGGTGTGTAGTATGTGGGGTATTTTATCTTATTTATTTAGTGATAGTCTGAAGGCTTTAACCTTATAGGAACATTGCACAATTTGAAAAGTATGGATGTATATAAAATCTAAATAAAATTCAACCAAATAAAAATGCTTAGACTGTTTTTGACCAGAAGCAGGTTACTTTGATAACATTATCTCAGTCACTTACTAGATCTTCTTTTGTATACGTAGTAGGGCATAGGTCGCAGGCACAAAATTGTTGCATTAATTGAACAGGCTCACATTCACAGAAAATTCATCCTGTATCTAAGTACTGTAGTTCCATTTTATTTTGATGATTGATTGATCCTCCAACTCACTTTCAAAGTCTATAAATGGTCCAGCCAGAATCTTCTCCTGGTGGAAGATGCTCTTCAGCAACCCTTCTTTTGATGAGGTCAATTGTTTTTGTTCTCCATAGGTTTAGCCTGGCTTGTTCTGATTTAACATTTAGAGCCTGAGAGGTGTGCAGAAAATTTTCTCTCAGTTTTAGCAATCTAAAACACCAAGGTTGAAATTCATGAAGTATTACAGTGCCTTATTTTGTTTGTCACTGGTTGCACCTCTTCACATAATTCCAGAGGGGCAATACCAGCCAGATAGTAGACTTTTTCATTGGTACTAAGTTTCAGATGTGTGTGTGTTGTGTCGTTACAGTCGTGACTGACTCTTTGTGACCCCCTGTCCATGGAGAGACCTCAAGGGCCATTCAGTCCAACCCCCTGCCATGCAGGAACCCCCATCACAATACTTCTGACAGATGGCCATCCAGCCTTTGCTTAAAAACCTCCAAAGAAGGAGACTCCACTACCCTCCTTTGTGGCAGCATATTCCTCTGCCGAACAGCTCTAACTGTCATGAAGTTCTTCCTAGTGTTCAAATGGAATCTCTTTTCTTGTAGTTTGAAACCATTGCCCCAAGTCCCAGTCTCTGACACCATGGAAAACAAACCAGTCCCCTCTTCAATATGACATCCCTACCTATCATTTCCCCACTAAGCCTTCTTTTTGAAAGGCTAAACATTCCCAGTTCCCTAAGCTGTTCCTCATAAGACATTTCTTCCAGACCTTCAACCATCCTGGTAACCCTCCCCTGTACCTGGTCGAGGTTGTCGACATCCTAGGTTAGAAAACAGGTAATCACAACAGGTATAAAAGCATTAGAAAAAAAATTGCACCCAAAGGTGTGTCTAGGCTATCATTCTGTACCCACTGTGGCCAACCAAATAACAGTTGAAAATCCTGCAAATTGGTTATAGGTGTAGTACTAGCAGCCCCTTTCTCTTCATGTTCACCATTAATTGGTATTGTAAGGCATGCTGCCTGCAGTATGAGAGGTAATAGCCATTGTGGCCATGTGTGTAGTCATTGATAACTTTATTCTCTATGAATTTATCTAATCCCTTTTAAAGCTGGCCAAGTTGGTGGCTGTCACATTTTGAATCTCAGAATTTGACTACGGTATTTAAGAATACTGTACCTCTACCTGGCTCCATTTATGCCTCCTGAATTCCTCACCATTCACCTTTAGTGCATGATCCTCAGTTCCTTTTTACCTGCACCTTTGGAATAATTGGAAGTGGTGTTGTATTCTGTTTTATTTTTGAAATACTCCTAGCTACATTTCATGGTGTGACTTGAAACAAGCTTCTGGATTCAAAATCCCCTGGTTCTGTAGCTCTCTCTCTTTTGAACAGGCTCTTTGGATTCTAATAACAAGTAAAGTCGATCCCATAAGCCTGAAATCTGCTCATCTTAAAACTCCGTAAAAAGACAACTTTAATCCTATATTTTCATAGCTAAACGCATCTGCCTTGAACTATTTTTCTTGACTAGTCCTTTAATAATAGGTGGATGGATGCTTTCATTACATTTAATTGACTTGGCCATTTTAGACCTTCTTAAAAAGATGTTGAATAAAAGTTTTTAATTTGAATTAGGATGAGATACGGCAAACCTTAAGCTCTGACGAATGTGTCTGAAGCACTAGACCATTCAAATAGTATTTTGACTGAACAAAGCATTTCCCCAACAGTCCAGATGAGAGGATTTAATAGTCTTAACTGCAAAAGCATTCGCAGCATGTGAGAGGAACACTTCCTGCATTTGCCTTGACATGGACTGGACCTCTGATCTCGATGGATGAATGTTATTTTTAGAATACTGTGTGCAGTTGGAAAGTATGTTTCTGATAAAGTAATACAATGATTTTTTTTACAGTAGTGTAATTTTAATGATGAAATCAGGACATCCAATTTGAGATTTTAGTAATTGTTTAGCATGTTCTATTTGTATACTTTTGTTTGCACCATATCTTTCTATCAGTTGGTCCCATGGATAGTTAACATGCAAGATTAATTACAGTAGCACCACCATGTCTGTAGGATTATTTATTATTTATTTATTTGTATCATTTCTATACTATATCTTCCGAATCGGAACTCTGGGCGGTTAACAGGTTAAAAAAGTATACAGAACTACAAAAACAGTTAAGGACAAAACCCCAGGCAAGATACATCGGCGGCGAACAAAAATAATAATAATAAAAAATAAAATAAAAAGATTAAAGTAGGTTGCCATATGCCTCCTCAAAAAGCAGGGTTTTCAAAGCCTTTTTGAAGGTGGGCAGGGACTGTGCAAGGCGCAGCTCACTCGGGAGATGGTTCCATAATGATGGGCCCACCACTGAGAAGGCGCGGCTGCACGTGGCAGACCTCCACGCCTCCCTCGAGGTGGACACCCTGAGTGAGCGCGCCTGCGACATCTGTGTGAGTCTGGCCTCAGTTGACCTCTGGGAGATACGCTCCGACAGGTATTCAGGACCCAAGCCATGGAGGGTTTTGAAAACCAAAACCAGGACCTTGAACCTTATCCGGAGGGCCACGGGTAGCCAATGCAGGTGAGCCAGAACTGGGGTGATGTGGTCGTATCTACAAGCACCCACCACCAGTCTGGCCGCCGCATTTTGCACCCGTTAAAGTCTCCGGACAAGGGTCAAGGGCAACCCCACGTAGAGTGCGTTGCAGTAATCAATCCGTGAGATCAGTAAACACAGTTTTATTTATCTGCTTCCTGGAAATATTAAGCAACACCCCCAGAAATATGTGTCCGATGTGTGTTACCAGAGCCGATCACCAGAAGGCACCAGAGACTATGCAGTTGGGTTTATTCCAAACAGTTCCAACAAGAAAAAGAGATGGTAGGCAACAAAACAAAAAAAGACCATGTATAGGAAATGGAAAGAAGGCTGGGCCACAACGGAAGTGTACAGACAAGAAGACGTGTCTTGAACATCTTCAGCTTGTTCAAATTCTATTTTTTTAACAAGCTCTAATTTAAGTGCTTGTAATTTGGAAATGCATGGGGGTTCTCTGTGCACTCGAAAGCTTGCAATGTTCCTTTTTTATTTTTAATAGTGGCCTATGAAGGTATTGCCTGTAACCTATTTTTGCAAGTTGGACACGTTGTGAGAATGGATGACGGTCGGATCCCAAAAGATCTTCTATATGGAGAACTAATGCAGGGAAAGCGCCCCAGAGGGAGACCACAGCTGCGGTATAAGGATATCTGTAAGAGGGACCTGAAGGCCTTGGGAATGGACCTCAACAGTTGGGAAACCCTGGCCTCCGATCGCACTGTCTGGAGGCAAGAGATACAGCATGGTCTACAAAGAGGCATTTGTCCAACAGGCAGAGGAAAAGAGGCAGGCACGGAAAGAACGAAACTCGAGGACCGGGCAAGAAACAGAATACATCTGCCCCCAGTGCGGTAGAGACTGCCATTCCCGAATTGGTCTATTTAGTCACACTAGGTGCTGTTTTTAGGATCTCTACTCCAGGCATGATACCATAGTCTTTCGAGACTGAAGGATGCCAATGATGATGATGATGATGATGTTTTGTGATGGCCAGGCGGCTCAACTCCTCTTTGCCTTTTTATGCACTCCCAGTAAGACCCAAGTTTCTTTTCACATGCCAGAAGGGAAGCTTGTGTATCTATGAAATTGAAATGGAAGTCTGTGGCTACAGTTATCTCAAGCACTACACAAACAGGTGCCTTATGAGCATCTGTTCAGTGGCAATCCACAATACAGAACATAACCTCATTACAGCTATTACTACAAGCTTATCCATAGATGTTGATGAGCATTCAGTTTCTGAATCCTAGTGGGTGCCTCACAGAATGAGGATCCCTCAGAATTACATCCATTTCCCTGCGTAGGTCAGAATGCATCTTTCCCATATGCCATGTTTGTTGCGGTTTACCTTTCAGACTTGTTTAGTATTGATTTTTGTACACCTACTGCTAAATAATAAATTCATTTATCTCCAATGTTCCCTGTAACTTTCAGCTCTGCTGTGCTGGGCTCTCTTCCTCAGGCATGCAGCAAGGCAGCTTTTGTTGCAATAGATGCAAAACTGATTGCAATAGATGTACTGTACTACACAGCTTTTGTTGCAGTAGATGCAAAACTGGTCGCTTTTTGGGTGCACAGGGAAGGAGGAGCCCTGTGAGTTCTGCACCTAACCACCACCACCACACGAGGGAGAAATGTTCTTTGTTAGAAAGTTGACATCAGTCAGAATAGACGATACTGGGCCCCATGGACAAATAGGTTGTTTTAAAATAAAAAGGTTTCACTTTTGTTTTTGCATGTGGGTGTGTGGGTGTGGTTCTGTTCTGTCCTCTTCACTAAGCCTCAAAGCACTGGAAGAAAATACAGATCAACAAAAATTTCAAGGAGAAAGGTGGGGTAGAAATACTCTAAAATAGAGAGAGAGAGAGAGAGGGAGAGAGAGAGAGAGAGAGAGAGAGAGAGAGAAGGAAGGAAGGAAGATGATAGATAGATAAGGAAGGAAGGAAGGAAGGAAGGAAGGAAGGAAGATGATAGATAGATAGATAGAAATTATTCTGATTAAACTCCATGCCCACTCATTGAAACCTAGTCCCACTTCCTTCTACACATTTTCCCCTCTTCAATTCTTTTTACGAGAATGAGGTTTTTATTTTATTTTTCTTTAATCCTATGAAGAGGAAATTGGAGTAGGAACTGGCAAACCACTCCAGTATTCCGGCCAAGAAGACTCCATGGACAGGGGGTCACAAAGAGTCAGTCACGACTGTAATGACACAACACACACAGAGAGGAATTATAAATTATTAATTCTGGATTTTTAAACATTGTGTGGTAGAGTTTTTTTGTTCCACATAAACTAGTAAACAGATCACAAGATTGTTACTCCATTTGTTACTTACAGTTACAAATACTGTAAATATTATTTAAAAAGTAAATTTTGTTTGTAATAATTGCTTGGATATACTATAGATGCTGGTTGTGATAATTGTATGCTAGGTCAAATTGTCCATAGTCATATTTATATTTAGGTAAAATGAGTACCCAGCTTGCTGGGGGGGGGGGCAATGTGTAGCCTATTTACTGTAATTAAAAAACTGTAAACTGCCCAGAGACTACTTGAAGTGGTATTGGGCAGTATATAAGCAGACCACTTTAAAGTAACAGAATGACTTTCAAGCTGTAAAGGAGGGTGGGGAGTGGTAATGTACCAATTTCCCCCCGGAAAAAACACACAGAAAAAAATGGGTTTTTTCCAAGCTTCAAAATTTCCAGAAATTTTGCATCTCTAGTTTCAAACCTCTTTTTTGTTCTTGGTTTCTCATCTTTATACTAGACCATGGGTTTGAACCAAGGTTTCTTCCTCTAAGGCACATGTGTGAACACTTCTTCCCCCACCTGTGCAGGGCTTTTCCTCCCCCATGTACCCGCAACAACCGTTTTTTTTTTTGTTTCGTTAGGGATGGAGCCTGCTGGGGGTCGGGGAGAGTCGGTGGTTGTGTGCACGGGGGACAGAGCCGCACATAGCAGGGGCCAGTAATCAAAGGGAACATTGGTTTGAACTGTGATCATCTTAAGTTGTAGCCTGTGAAAGGCTGGCTGACATGGATGCTGAAAATTGTAAACTAGGTAGATGGAAAAAAACAGTGTTTTATTAGGACTCCATCCTTTTGTGGATATGTAGCCCCAAGAGGCAAGGAATTAGGTGCAGATGAGAGAGTGGATTGGTTGACAAGGGTTTGGCCAATGGTCCCTCTACAGCCAGATCCAAATGCAGCCAGTTTTGCTATACAAAGAACCCAAACTGACAGCCGTGAATGGGCTTCCGGAAAGGAAGGGAAACCTCAGTATGGCAGGGACTCTGCTCAGCTCACTCGCTGTCTGCAATTTGGGTCCTCTCCCAGAATGCTTCCCTTTTCTTTCTTGCAGGATTTGTTCATTTAGTTAATTTTGGGTTCAGAAGTGTGTGTGTGGGAGGGGTGTCTTGTACATGGCGGTGTCTTATATAGACAGAAAATCTGAAAGTCTTAATTCAGTATGTGCTGCTGTGTAGGACTCCTCTCCCAAACACAGTAGTTTCTTTTGCTGTTGTGTGTTGCAGGGGATGTACCACCCAGTAGTTTGTCATGGTGAAAACACAGCCTTGTGTGAAACAAACACAAGTCTGAATGAATCAGATCTGCAGCAGACTGGCCGGCCATTAGCAGCATGTTTGTTTCAGTTCTTCACAAGAACTAGAAGAACTTCCATTTAGTTCAAATCATATTATGTAGTGATTATATAGTGAATATTTTGTGAAGATTCAGTGGCTACAGTCCTGTTGCTTACTGTAGTAGATTGCATGGACTAGGCCTACTGAATCAGTGTGTATTTGACAAATCATCTCCTCCATTGGTACCATTAATTCAGATGAGCTTATTTTAACTGCTGCTTATGTTAGCATAGTAGACCACAGATAGAGTAGGCTCATTTGAATCAATGGAATGTATGGAGGAGTTAATTCATCAAATCCCCATTGAGTCAGTGGACCTACTCTGGGGAATTTACTACCCAAAGTAAATTCCCCAGGATTTTGATCAGTGTATACTAGTCTGATGTTTACATTTTAAAAATTGGCTTAGATGTATAAGATCTAGGCATCTTCAACAGCTATGGGTTTGGGAAACATTCTCTGTCATCATTCTCAATCTATTTGTTTTTTCAAAATATTTAAAATGAGGAGAGGTAAACTTGCACAAAATGTTTTACTGGCATCAGTTTATCTTAAAAGAAACCTTTTTTTTTACATTGAGATACCATCATACTTTTTGTTGGGAGTTAGCAAAGCACAATGTGTTAATGACTTGGGGCTTTTTAACAAGTCTTTTCCTGGGCACTCAGTGCTTCCATAGGAGCAGGATTATATAAAATGTTGCCTTGCGTTTTTGCCAAAGCAAGAAAGAACGATGGGTCTACACTTCTAAAGTTGGCCTACTTTTCATTTCTTCCTTCCTTTCAAATCAGCACTGAAGAAACAGCTCAGTTTTTTCTCATTTTTTATTCCCTTTGTTCGTGTTTTAGAAAGCAGCTAACAGTTCTTCCATATTTTGGTTGGGTGCTGGCTCCCTGCATTGGAACGTTTGAAAACACAAGTTGTACTTATAATGTGCTTGTGATAAATAGAACTTAATTTCAAGTACAGAGGTGTGACCCTGGGAACCAAATAATGATAATGCAGGTTAAAAAAAAAGATATGAGTGTATAGTGATGATTCAAGGTGATTGATTCTGTTGCCATTCTATTTCAGAAGTTAGGAAGCTTTTTCTGATATTCAGCAGAAATTTGGCTTCCTGTAACTTAACCCAAATATGTGTCTTTTACTCTGGGTTGATCAGGAACAGATTCTGCGCTTTCTCTTTCATGTATTTAAAGAGTGCTGTGATGTCTCTCCCCAGTCTTATTTTCCCAAAGCAAAACATGCCCACTTGACCTAGATCATTTTGAATTTTGTTTCTGTCTTCCAGGGTATTAGTTATTCCATCCAGTTTTGTGTCATCTGCAATGTTGTGTCTCACCTCTTGGTGAGGATCAGCTGTTGCCGCTGCCGCTTTAATACCGAAGAGTTTGTGTGAGCTTAGTTCTGTTCATAGTGACTTCCCCTTATGCTTGCTTGGTCATAATTGGATCAGCTGTTCTGGCAGCCATAAGTAGGCATTGCAGATTCTCACCTGTCATAACAGTTCTGCTGGCCCTTGCAAAGCATCGCATTGTCTGCAGTTGGTCTCCATGTGCTTAGCTGAGTGGAAGTAAGCCAAACTATCTGCTTGGGTTCTATCAAAGTCTTTTATTCTTTTGCCATATTGAATGGAAAACAGAGAATAAACTGTATTTTGCCACTGTGGATTCACCCAATGACCAAAGAAAACAACTCTTTCCAGGAAGGATGAGTGATACCCTTACGCAGTTCTCAATTAAACTGTAACCAGAATAATGCTGGCTTTTGAGATTTGTTGTCTTGAACAGAGTTTGAATTGTTTGGGCCCTCCCTCTCACAAGCACTGTTGGAATTCAGCCTCCCATACTGAGATCTAGGTCAGGGCAGTGAAAGGGCCTCTTATTATTATTCTCTACTAATAACAGGGAACTACTTCCTCACAAGTGGGTTGCAGTCATTTTTCTTCCAGTAGAGTTCCTTTTCTAGATTCTTCCCACAAATCTTGAAAATGTGCCATTAATCTTAACAAAATTGAAGGTATGTGTTTCAATTCCCTAAGTAAAATCCATGCAACTCACCTGAACCAGGTGCTCTCGAGTTTTTCACAGCCTTTAATTGTGTTTTAATTATTTCAATTTTCTTAGTGGTAGCTGTTACTCATTGTTTTTAATTCTTCTGTAATTTCAACAACTGTTTGCCTTTCTAGGTTGTATGTTTTGCATAGCCCGCTTTTACTTTTTCAGTTTGAACAAGTGTTTTAAATTGATAATGTCTGCATGTAATTTGTTCATTTTATCCCAGCCAAATTTTCCATTTTGGAGTGCCATAACCACAACCATAATTTAATAATAATTGGACAATACAAAGACAATTGCTTCGTCACAGCACAATCTGTCACTTTCATTGTGTCACTGTCACAAGATCCGAGTTTGGCTTGGACCTCTTCAGAAAGTAGTTCAGACAAAGTTCACGATGTGTTGGCAGCTATCAGCCCTGGAACAATGTATATAATAATGTTTAGTATTTATGTAATGCTTCCATTGTTCACATGCCTGGTATTACAGTAATACCCCCATTTCTGCTGATTTGGCTTCCACTGGTTCAGGTTTGTTGTCGCAAAAGCGTGCCACAAAGCAAGTTTCTGTCTCAAATGACAGCCACTGTTGATTTTGGGGTGGGGGGGTGCTGACAGGATATTTGCTCTTATCCATGGATTTTGGTATCCACGGAGAGGACCAGAACCATTCCTCTGCAGTAAAGACGGACACGAAACGAACAATTTTTCATTTTCGTTTCGTTATGTAATGAAACGACAAACAAATTTTGTCTCTAAAATAAAACGAAACGAACAGAAACACCGGAAATTTTGTCGTGCATTTCGTTTTCGTTACGGCAATACAAGTGATCTGCTTTAAATGCTAAAAAAATCACAAAAATTGAAATAAATGGTAACAAAATGGTAACAAAACAAACAAAAACGAATTTTTTGCAAAAATTCACGAAAAACGGAAATGAACCGAAATGGACCCCTAAACGACAAACGAAACACCATTTTTTTTTAATTCGTGCCCATCTCTACTCTGCAGATAAAGGGGTGCTACTTATCCTGGTAATTCTTCCCGGAGCCCTCTGAAGTAAGTGATTATCATTGCAGTAGTGTAGATGGTGTTGCTGAACAAAACAATTTTGTTGCATGCCATTAAGTTACCTTTGATCAAGGTTTCCTCAAAGGCATGGGCACACCTCTGCACCTTTCTTCCCCTGCACAATTGCAGTGTCCGTTTTTGTTTCACTCGAGACAGGACCTGTCGGGAATGAAAATAAGAGGACACACTTATGGTGGCCTTATGAATGGCTAGTCTCCGAAATGCCCTGTCCTCAACAGCACTGCTCAGGTCTTGATGGAGTCAACCTATACCCGGTTTGGTCTTCCTCTTTTCTTGCTGCCTTCAGCTTTGCTAGTCCAATGATGCCTGCTGAGTTTGCACTGCAGCTTCAAGAGTTTTGAGTTGGCAGCCTTCAGGATCATAGCTCCACTCTCTTTGCCCTTCTCTGCACACCAGCTGGGAGAAGAGAAAGCTGTAAGAGGCCCATTGCCCTCATGCCCCACTTTTAAGCTCTGCAGAAGCAGTTCTGCCACAATATGGACCTTGAGTTCCAGCATACAGGGCTTATCTGGAAGTTGAGTTATGGCAAGTGGACTTCTTTTCTTGAAGTTGCCATAACTTCAGATAAATTCACCTGGATGACTGAGAATCTTCACAGACATTTAGCATACAGGGCTACTCTAGTGCCTGCCGAATTCAGTTTTCCTCCTCTGGTGCCTCTTCCTCTATAGCTGCACAGATTTTGCCATTCAGGCTTGTTAGTCTTAGCTGTGGTGTGAGTTAGAAAGCCGTGTATTCATGGATCGAAGGGAGAGGTTCAGTTTGAGAGATTGTGGTGCTTCTACCTGGCCCCTGCAATACAAACATCAGCCATTACTTTTGTCAGTGGTGTGGCTTTCTGGAATGAAACACTTTCCTCCTTGGAAAACCACAGCGGATAAAGCTCAACTGTACTTCCAAAATAACTCCAGAACATTTCCCCCCCCTTCCAGGCCATCTGTGCATGTGTGTGTGTGTATGTAGGAGGTTACTAAAGTTTTTGTTCCGCTTGTGATGAGAGGAAACCATAGCAATTAAAATGGCACGATTCAGTTTTTCTCAATGTATTCTCTCTCCTAAGCTGATTAGCTACATCATTTCTTTTGTGTGGCCTGTGTTAAATGTTCCAAGTTCAGAGTGGCTAATGGTATTATATAACAGGACAAAGGGATAATTTTCTTTTGGCTTGCAACAGGCATTAGAGTGCCTCTACATGATATTATTCTTATTCCTTCTCGGATGCCAGGAGCTAATGCAAAGGGTAGCCTCTGTGTTCAGTATAGTTCTGATTCTTCATATGAGAAGCTCCCGTTAGAGGTGACCTGACTGAAGTTTATAAAAGTTTATAAACTCATATACGATGTGGACAAAGTAGATAAAAAAGTAGATAAGGAAAAGCTGTTCTTCCTATTGCATAACACTAGAACTGGGGGGGGGGTATTCTGAAACTTGTGGGGGCTAGATCTCAAACAAGAGAAAGTACTTTTTCACGAAAAGGCTCACTGGTCTATGGAACTCCCTGCCAAAAAAAAATGGTGTCAGCTGTCAGCCTTGACAGCTTTAAGAAAGGATTGGACAAGTTCATGAAGAACAGGGGTATCAGTGGCTATCATTATGGATGCCTAAGGACAACCTCTGGGTTGGAGAGATAGGTAGGATATCTCTCAATGCCATCTGTTTGGGAATACCCTGAAGCAAATGGTGAGCCACTGTTTGAGACAGAATGCTGGACTGGATGGGCTATGGCCTGTTCCAGCAAGGCTGTTCTTATATTCTTATGTTCTTATATATTGTGTCAGAATAGAAAAGAGTGATGTGACCCCAGCTTCATTGCAACTTGTCCTTGTAATGCTAAACCATGGTTTACCATGGCATGTGAATACATAGTGTGTGATGATCTGAGGATTTTCTGGCTTGGGTTTCTAGTTTACATTAATCCAAGCATGACCAAACTTCGGCCCTCCTGATGTTTTGGACCACAACTCCCAGAATTCCAAGCCTGTATTTCCAATGGCAAAGGATGTGGGAGTTGTGGTCCAAAACATCTGGAGGGCCGAAGTTTGGACATGCCTGCATTAATCCTTCCATTCTCTTCTGCATTGAATGGAAGGAGCCGTCAAGGTTCAATCTGCTTAGGAAAAGGGGGGAGCAGGGGTGTGGAATCTGTGGCCCTCCAGATGTTACTAGACTGTAACTCCTTTCATCCCTCACAATTGGGCACTCGGGGAGTTTGGGATTATGGGATTAGGTTGGAGATCAGTAAAATCTGTAGGGTCACAGGTTTCTAGCCTCTGAGAGAGAGGTTCTCAACCGTGGTCCCCAGATGTTCTTGGACTACCACTCCATGAAATCCTGACCAGCACAGCTAGGGGGTGAAGGCTCGTGGGAGTTTTAGTCCAAGAACATATGGGGACCCAAGGCTGAGAAACACTTCTGTAGGATAATACTTTCCTGTATTGCCACTACCACTTGATCCCTTGTACTGCCTTGAATTTAAAAGCTATGGGTAGCCACCATGAATGTGTAACCTCATCATTCAGAGGCAGTATGAGGAGCCATAACAAGAGATCACTATTTTTTCTTAGTCCACCTTGTGGGCTTCTCAAACACATCTGGTTGACTTGGATGAGGAGCTAGCATTCTAGACAAAATTGACTTCCAGTTCTGATCCAGCAAGACTCTTCTGAATGTTTTCATAGCTGGAAGGAGAGAAAAACGGGCATGTTCAGAATCTCCTTTCCCCAAAACTTCCATTAATGGTTTGTCGTGTATATCATTTCAGGTGCTCTTACAGTTGGCCTTGTGCGACAATGTCAAACCATTCATGGACGTGACAGGACCTGTATTCCTCCACAGTTGCCTCCAGAGTGGGTCACCACCTTATTTTTCATCATCATGGGCATCATTTCACTGACTGTCACATGTGGCTTGCTAGTGGCTTCACACTGGCGAAGAGAAGCAACTAAATACGCACGCTGGATAGCATTCACTGGAAGTAAGTGTGCTTTTTTGGCTCTGCAGTACACACCGCCTGCTGGTCAGACCTCTGGGAGTTGCCTTGGCTTTTAAGACATCATCAAAAGAGCGCCTGTGCCTATCCTGTTTGAGATACTCTTCCTGGTCTCTTGAAGTCCTCTGTCCCCCTGTGAGAAGCCTCTGCCTGCCTCCTGCTATTTTGCTAGCATAACTGCAAATGGCCAACCTAGAAGCTGTTCCCCATCACTACCAGTCAAAAGTCACTGTCAGGAGAACCATATCTTGCTAGGTTTACCAAAAGCAAAATAATTTGTGGGGAAGTTTTTGGCTTAATCCAATGCATTTCTTCTGTTAAAATGTAATTAAGTGGGTTTTTGCATTTCTGATATTACGTCAGTAGGGTGTTTTTTTTTCATTTTTATACTGAATGTTGTTACAGGACAATATACCTCTAAGTCAGTGCTTCCCATCCTTGGATAGCCCAGGTGTTCTTGAACTGCAGCTCCCATCAGCCTTCACTACCAGCTGCGCAGGTCAAGGTTTCTAGGAGTTGCAGTCCAAGAACACATGGGTTACCCAAGGTAGGAAACTACTGCTTTCAACGACATTTGCTGACAGAAATAGCGGATGCAAAGAGTGGTAGAGCACTATTGCCACGTTGCGATCAGCATTTGATTCTGGGAGCACAAGTGTAAGTCAGTGTGTTGTGCATTTATTACAATTTTATTTATTTATTTATTTATTTATTTATTTATTTATTTATTTATTTATACATGCATGCATACATGCATGCATACATACATGCATACATACATACATACATACATACATACATACAACTTATATGCTGAAGGTGCCAGCTTTTGTTTCTAGCACATTCATTTAGGGTCAGGTAATAGATATTGGCGGAAGAGCTTCTGCCGAAGAGTCTGAAGAGCTGCTGCCAGTCAGAATAGACAACAGCCTAAAGAGAGAAAATATCCTGTTTTCCAAGGTATGTAGGACTTCAGATATTTGAGCCCATAACTCCCATTAGTGCCATTCAGCATGGGTAATACTTGGAGGTTTAGGGACACATACTCCAAAACATCTGCAGCTGGGGTTCCCAACCTTTTTCAAATTGCGACCTCCTTTTATAATAGCCATTTCTGATGAGGACAGAGGTCCCTTCTCCCTTAAAGGGCCTGTTTCTCATACATACATGACTCTCGCCTCACTTTGCTTTAACACGAAATTCACACAAACCTTAATATCTAGCACTGACAGGTCAAAAGAGAAATTACAATGTTGAACAAGGGCCAAAACACATAGAAAGCGACCTGTTACACCCCCACCCCCACCCCCGAAACACTTTGCAACCCCCAGGTTGGGAATCGCTGGTCTTGAGAGAGACAGGGGCTTCCTTAACTATAATGGGGTTCTGTTAGATTCAGGGAGCCAGATTAGACAGCCCTTTGATCAGAGGCATTGGGGGTTGGTGTTTTAAAGGAGAAGGTGAATGATATAGCGTCCTCTGGAGAGAATGCTTGTCCGAGGTCAAGATCAGACCAGGCATTTTTCTCTTCTTTTGGTGTCTTTGGCAGAGCCTATAATTATTCTTTCTTCTCCGACTCCTCCAATTTCCCCAACCAGCCTGGCTTCCTTGAAAGCAAGGCATCATTTCTTGTGCCTGTCCGAGAGCACCTCCTAGAAAATAGGGGGGGAAAGCCTTTTCTGGATACTCAACATTCTTGCTCTGATGGAAAATGTTGCAATAAAACTTAATCCGCTTGACAGCATATCATCATGCCTAAATTAGTCTACAGGCGGCGGAGTAAACTAATGGAATAGCAGGTACAGCTATGGGGTTCATATAATTGGATGATCCTTTTTGATAAATAAGGAAGAGTGCACCTATTATGCCCATGTTACCTGTACGGGCTAGAACTTTCTCTGCAGGGAGCTGGATTTCTTTTCACTTGGAGGCTTCTCAAAATGGTGTCACCCACCTTTATTGAAAAAGTAGGAAGTCTGTTCTGTGGCTCTCGCCTCACTTTGCTTCAACATGGAATTCAGGCTTTTAGTGCTAAAGCTGAAATTGCACTTGAATCTAGATGTAGAGCTAAAACGATACTCCCCTGCCTTTGCCCGTCTGTAGCTCTGCCACTATCATTGACAGAGCCAATTCTGCAGTCACTTTATTGATGGTAAAGCCAGAATCCCCTTGAATTAGAACAGGGCTGTTCAGTTTTGAACAGGCCAAGGTCAACTTTTTCCAGCCGAAAGTGCCTGAGGGCTACTACACTAAAACCTCTACTTATGAATTTTATCCGTTCCGAGCACATGTTCATAAGTAGAAACTTTTGTAAGTAGAGCAGTGGTTTCCAATAGGAATGCATTGAAAACCAATTAATCTGTTCTGGAGGGAACAGATTTCATGGCCCTTGAATTGCCCTGCTCGGCTGAGACACTGGGCTGGCAGACCAAGAACTTTGCTAGGGCAGTGGTGGTCCTTGGGATGGGGGAAGGAGGGGTGGAGAACTTATCCCCTCACTGTTTTTATTGATGGCCGGTGGGCTACTTTTGAACCTTTCAGCCCGTGGTCTACCTGTTGGGCAGGCCTGAATTAGAAGACTGCTATTAAAGTAGCCCTTGGAATGACTTGTTCGTTTAGCAAGACTCATCTGGCATTACAACATGAATAGAAATGCTTTAAGCTCCCTCTAGTGGTGCTTTAACTGAGATCTAGATAGACTGAATTAAACCTTCCTGAGTTATTTCAAATTCAGGTTTAGCAGACCACGTATATTTTAGGCAGCTACTGTTCTGTGCCGTTTCCAGTGTGATCACTGCAAATGTTTCCTTCTGATTGTTAGTGTTTTTAGCATAGTTTTTAAAAACTGTGCCCTGATTTCATTTATCTATTACATGTTCATCTTGCCCTTTGATTACTATCACTGAGATAACCTAAGATTTTAAATGCTACAAGTGATTCATGTTATCAGGTAGGTAGAAAGCCATTTAGAATGTTCAACAGCAGAGAATGAAAGAGCGAAAAGAACAGCTCAATACTGTTATGTTCAACAACCGAGACAAAGAAGAAGGGATGGAAACGATCAGGGAGGGGATATTTGCATAACGAGTATATTTTAGGACAGCTTTGAAGGTGAACCCTGTTTTAGTTTCTGAAAAGTTGCATGGAAAGCAATGTATTACACATTGTGGTCCGAAGGTATCTAGGTACCTCTGACATAGAGCGGGCTGAAACATCCAAAGCTTGCCAACTGTATGCTTTCTCTCCGTTGTGAACTGTCGCCATGCTGTGCCGTTCCAAAATCCACTAATGTTGTGTGCCTTCCCCCCCCCCTTCTTTGTTTTCCAGTGATCCTATTCTGCATGGCAGCCCTAATATTCCCCATAGGATTTTACATCAATGAAGTGGGAGGCCAACCTTATAAACTGCCAAACAACACAGTGGTCGGGTCATCTTACGTACTATTTGTTTTATCCATTTTCTTTACAATAGTGGGACTTCTATTTGCCGGCAAAGTGTGTTTACCCGGCTGACAAATATAGAAACGGTCATGAAGGAAAAGTAGGACATCTGGCGCTTTCTTGGGAGGATGTCGGTGTCAAGCTGGACGAGGAGGTCTCTGTTTTCACTATGCACTTTGGATTTTTTAAAAATGTTATTTTATTTTTAAAACGGAGAGCCTTTCCCATAACCAAATACAGACAACCTTGACTCATCTCCCGAGCATCCGGATACGGTCAGGTGTGCACTGTGATAGTAACTAACTAGTGTAGAAGAAAAAAAAATTTCTGCACAGAACAGCGATATTGTGCCGCCCATCTCTTCCCCACATTGCTGTACTGGACCCATTTTAAAGATATCTTGACAGTTTTCACGGTCAAAAAAAGTATTTATGAACTTTGGTCAACCAGAGGTTTGCCAAGGAAATAGGAAGTGGGGCTGGCCTCACTCTTGTTAGGAGATGAGCATCTTCCTTCTGTGCTGGACAAGAAGCATATATCGCCAAAAAAACAAAACACAAGGAAAAAGAATAACCACATAGGTCAATCTTATAGCTGCACCTGGAAGCCAATAGAGCAAAGGAATTTTTGGAAGCCTGTTACAATCAAATGTCCATCTGCCACTGTCCCCGCTCCATGATCTGTAGAAACACCATTGAGGGGACAAAAATCCTTCTTTATATTTATATAAATATATATATATATATTGCTGATGCAGTATACATACAGAATGTGTATACATGCACAGACATACAGATACACCTGTGTTTGTGCCTGTCTGCATAGATAT
>JAHTLZ010000054.1:7248091-7316161 GCA_023846285.1 Phrynocephalus versicolor
TTCATTTGTGCAGTCCACTGTTGTTACCAACCAAAAGCAGGGTGGTCACTTGATATCCACAGATGCTCTCTGAACAAGTGTTGTTACTTTCAAGACCTTTGGCATCCCATAAGATGATTCCCTTCTCCTGGAATCTTCTTGGAGCCCAGCACTATTGACTTAACTCAATTACAGGGCTGTCTCCTGGTTTTGCTAATTGAAAGTTTATGGGTCTCCAGAAGTGAATGGTGGGAGCCACCTTAAACAACAGCCTTTTACCAGACTCTGCTACCTACCTCCTATTCTGGGCCTAATCAATCCACATTAATGCTCTCTTGTTCATGACAATTCGACCCCACATGATCTGAGCCCCTTATTGATGTGCGGTGCCGACCTTTTGAACGCCACCCCTACTCAGATCAGCATCTGCTGCTAAGCAGTAGCAGCTACTTAAACAGTGGGAATCCTTTAGAAGAATCGGGCTTTGAAATTGCACACCCTGTGTATTAAGTCGGTGTACATTGAAGGGAGAATCATGGCTATGTATTTTCATTCTGATGCAGATATTTTCGGTCCACATAAGAAATAACTAGCTGCTACAGGAATGCCATGTGTGTGTTTTAATTTCCCATTTGTCTCAATGGAATACAGTAATGTTGAATTATCAGACTGGCAGCAGCTGATGCTACAATCAGGCACTTAAGGATGTTACTTGCAGCTTAGAAAGATCCTGACCAGTATAAATGTTTATGTGTTGCAAAATGTGGAATCTCTGTCATCAAAGTTTCAAATGACCTTCACATCATTCAGACTTATCACAGTGTTGTCACAAGGAAATACTTGGGTAATGTTATCAGATTGTCAAGTTGATGGGTGACTGTTGGTTTTTCCCCCCTGGAATATGTGATTGCTAATTTTCTTGGAGTGTTTTTCTTTTTATGTTAAAAGCTTAATTTGTCCTCTCAGCTGGCTGAGGAGTTCCCATGAAAAAGTTTATGAGCACTAATATACTCCAGTAACTCAACTAAAATACACCATTGTCTGAATCTACTTGCTTTGGAATCCTCTTGTCGTTTCTACAAAATCATATCATGTTGGAAAATAACTTCTTGTAAAAGCCTTTTCACACGACCCCTAAGATCTGCTGGCCACTTAAATTTGGACCAGAGATCTTGGGGGTTCGTTGCTCTTCCTGTGTTCCCACCGCCTCCGCACTTCCTTGCTCCTGTCTGCGTGAGGGGAGGGAGAAAAAAAGAGAGGAAAAAATGCAGGCTCACCTCCGTCTGCCGGTGGAAGCCACCCCGAGCCCCGTCATCGTCCTGATTCCTGTCTCTTAAAGGGGTGGGGGACAAAAAACAACAACAAACAGAAGCGAGGAGAGCCCGGCAGTCACTCCTTTAAATCCGCATCAGGGATTTTCACCCCCGGAGAGCAGGTACCTGAAAAGTGTGCTGGGACACGCTTAGGTGGGCGTGGTCGCACTTAATTTTCTGTAAACTCCGGAGCTGGTGGGGAAACAATTTTAAGCTCCGGAGCTGGGAGCTATTTGCCGCGGAGTTTAGGGGTCATGTGAAAAGGCCCTAAGTCCCATTCAGAACTTTAAAGACCCGAGGACTGGTATTTATCATGGATGAATGTGCTGATAAGAGTTTTCCCTTCTGTGCTAAGAAGAGGAAAACATTAAACACTAATTTTAACTGCCAGATTTTTTTTATGATAAAAGTGAAAGGGGGGTTAAAATTAAAAATAAGTTTCACAAAATAAGGGTAATGTTCTTTCCTGGAGCTCTCCATGTAGGATGGTGCAACTGCCTCTGGTTCTATGCTTTCATCAACAGCCTGCCATGTAGGAATTCCTAATGTGACTTTTTTTTTCTTCCTACCAGAATTGACATGATAGAAAGCTTAATTTGATTGATTTTTTTACATATCAGACTGTTGTTGGAAGAGACAGAATCATGATGTTCTTTGTTTGTTTAAAGGAATGAAAAAGCAAAAAAAAAAAGATCAGTAACTACCATCATTTCCCACTTGAGTTCTGTACTGGGAGATGAGGTGTTGTTCTTTATTGGCAGACCAATACACATGTGAAGTCCTGTACAACTATCCAACATTCATCATCTTTCTGTATAGAAAAATCACAGCAGTGTCATGGCACATCTATGGTTTTTAAAGACGATGGCATTCATGTTTGAATATTTCAGATGTCTATATTCTTTCCAACATCCACCATTCCATCTCTCTTCCATTGCATTATCCAGGAGAATAACAACATTCAGCAGCTTAAATTCCTCCCTCTCTGCTAATGTGGACAACACATGTGTAAATGGTATTACTGAAATGTTTGTTGTTGGACCTGTTTCCATCCAAGTAGCCAGCTAAAAGACAATACAAACTCCCTATGTGATTCTTTGTAAGTAGAAGAAATATTCAAATTCCAATCCTAACAGCATAAAACAAAGGGTATATACAGAGGACATGTATTTCCTTTTGGAGGTAAAGGCTGCAACGTCAGCTGGATCCAAAATACCTGTTAAGCTTCCCAGAGGGTTGCTCCATACATGTAAATGAGGGATTGTTCCAAGGGGGAGGGAGTTTCATCAATAGGCTTTACTGGTGCAAAATAAATCAACACTTCCACATCTTCCACTGTCTGTTGGCCTTTTCTTGCCCCTACCTAAAGCTGGAGATAAATATCTGCTAATTGTTGACACTGTGATCACAACTGTATTGGTCTGTGAACATAATAAAAATGTTTTTATTATAACCCTGGAGCACACTCAGTCTACATATGGGGAGTCTGGTCTATTCCCAGACATTCATGAAGAACAAGATAGCTGCCCCTCTATAACATGCAACTGAATATTTCAGTGGGGTGGAGGAAAGACTTGTAACTACAAATAGGGGTGGGAGGGAGAGAATCAACAGTTGCTTTTAGTAAAAGTCACAAAGAATACAGTATTAATTTATACCAGAAAGAGCATATCTTGTAAACTGTATATAAAACACAATTATATGGTGCAGTTGTTAACCTTCTGTCTGTTAATTTGCAGGCGGGGAAAGTTCAGCTTTTGTGCATTTCTTCTCTTAAACTAAAACCGTTGAGCTTCTGTTTGTGGAAAGGGTCTTCTGGAGAAACCTTTTTCTACAGGCTATGCAAAGAATGCCTGTGCTCTTAATATTGTTTGGAGTTGTTGTTTTTTTCTTTTTGCCCAAGGAAATCCACTTTGAGTGAGTGTTCTCATAAGGCTCTAACAGTTTTATTTTATAGGCAGTTTATCTGTGTTCTCATAAGCCAAACAGTTTTATTAATCTAGGCCCCTCTGCACACACAGCCTGTAACATTTCATGTCCTTAATCCCTCCCCCCCCAAAAAAAAAATTTGATATCCTACTATGCCACTTGTAATACACTTCTTATCATCTCAGTCTACAATAATTATGACAAGCTAATTGATAAACTTGTATGATCCATGTCTCTGTTAACCAACCAATTTCACACCGGTGACTTCCTCCCACTATCACTTAAGAAATCTAGTGTTATTTGGTTGAAAACACGCCAAGGGAAGGTCCAGCAGTGTACATGACATCCAACATTAGTGGAATGGACATTTTTTCATAACTACTCTCAAGGGTTTGTTTCCTAACTTTCAAGAACTTTTTAGAACGTAGAAGGGAAACTCAAGGAGGAAGAGATGTTCTTGATATCTGAATGGAATACCATGCTTTACTCTTGGCATCTTAAGATTGGCTGTTTGGAGAAGGACGTTAAGGCCTTATTCTTCATAGTTCACATCATGTCTGAGGTAAAACTGTGATGATGGATTAAAGATGTATCTTCTCCTGAGCCATTTTTGTTTGAATAGCATCAAAACTATTAAAGCTGTATTAAATCTTTCCTCTGTCCTATCCACAAGTGTTTCGATTGTTGTATGACTAGCTGTTAAATGTGTCTAAGCCAGGGAGGGAGGGAGGGAGATGAAGGAAATAGTATTTTCATAGTGGGTTTCCTGCCTCAAAGTTGCTCAATGTTTCCCGACTTGAAGAGATCTTAAGTTTTGGATCAAAGTCTTTGTGATGGCCTGTTCTTTCCCACCTGTCCTGCTAAGGATTATTTTCTGACTGATTAGGACTTTTTTTTGCAGTTAATTTCCAAACAAATCTTAATACAAACTGTATAAAATGAACATAATTTTCTTCACTTGTATTTTTGTTATTGAGCAAGTTTATCAAAATAAATTGTCTAATTAAATAAAAGTGCTTTGACATGATGGTCATTCTTGTCGCTGTTGTTGATACCAATCATGTGGTGCCTTCTACCATGGCATGTGCCTCTTCAGTCTAAAAATCTCCTTGTTGCTGGAGGAAGAACCCACCCAATCAGTGCTTCTCAAGCCCAAGTCCTGAGCCACAGCCAAGATTCAGGGACGATGGAAGTTGCAGTCCAGCCATCTCTGAAGGGCCACATATTTTCACACTGCCACAATAAACTGTCATTTAGACGCATCATCTCTGGTTTTGCACCATGAATTTAGTAATGCTGTCACAGAGCAATATCTGATTCATACACAAAATTGGAAACTTGTTTCTGGCCTTGACTACAGTTTAGTTTTGCGACATCTGCATATTGCTTTACACAGCAAAGAAGCACCATTCAAACTAAAATGGAATAAACACAATATATTCATTAAAACCATAAGCCCTTAATATTGGGGGCCATTGCCATCTTGGCCTCGATGCCTTCAAAAGGGGATTGGACAGATTCCTGGAGGAAAAGTCCATCACAGGTTACAAGGCATGATGGAGACGTGTAATCTCCAGGCTTAAAACCAGGGTACTTCAGGGACCAGAGGCAGGGGAGTGGTATCAGGAGACAGATATCTAGTCTTGTACGCTCCCAGACATTTGGTGGGGCCACTGTGAGATACAGGAAGCTGGACTAGATGGTCCTTTGGCCTGATCCAGCAGGGCTCTTCTTATGTTCTTACGGGCAGTATTGTCTATATATGGTGATGTCTATATTGCTGGAATGCAGTTCCCATAATCCACCACCATTAGCTATACTGGGGGAAGGCTTGCTGATGGAGGATTGGAATGGTTTTCAAACCACAAAAGCCATTCACACTTCCAGTGACCTTCTCTCTCACTGAAAGTGAATATTTAGGGTGTGCCTAGCACACACATGCACACACACACATGTTAACTGTGCTGCATTTGTGCCACGATGCACTCTTCCATTGGCCCTGCATCTTGAGCTCCTGACAGCCCAGGCAAGTTCTACTCTTCAACTTGGCCCATTTCGTTCTGCTGCTGTGCGAAATCCCTCCCTTCCCTGCTGAGAATGGTTGCTTCCGTTGCCATTGGTGACTGAAACACAGTGCTGTACAGCAGCAGCATTGCTCAGGCCTGCCATTCACATGCACAAGACCGAGGTGGAGGCGAATGGGGAAAAAAATATGAGAAATTGCCGGTGAGTCCCAGCTGCTGCTGCTGCTACTACTACTACTACTACTCCTACTCCTCGAGCAAGGATTTTGCTCCTCTTCAGGGAGAAGCAGGAAGGGGGAGTTTCATCAGGGATGAAAGCGTGGCGTGGGGTGGGCGCAAACAGGCGTAAAGCATGCTTCTGAGCATATGCAGAGCTTTCTCTCCCATATTTTGTATACCGAGTGGGGGAAAGAAGAGCAGCTTGTACCTACCCATGCCATGCACGCTGCCGATATATCACTCCGTGGTGCTTAAAACACACTCTGGGCAGTTTGCAATCATGCAGGCTACGCATTCCCCTATACCACCAGCAGCAGCAGCAACCTGGGTATTCAGTTTACCTGCCTTGGAAAGATGGAAGGCTGAGTCAACCTTGAGCCATCTACCTGATCCTGTTGGGATCGAACTCGGGCCATGAGAAGAGTCCTGACCCCCTATTTTGGTCATTCTGTGAGGACGTAACAGTTTTTGGAATAAAAGTGGTGTGGTCTTTGCTTGGAAGCAGCATTTTTCTGTGTTAGAAAATACCCCCCCCCTTTAAGTTTCAGCATCCTACCAAACTAAAATTATCTATTGGTGCCTCTTTTCTAAAAGCAGGGCAAAATTTCCATGGCCCTTTGGCATGGGGACTACGGAGGGCCGTATTTACAGACTGAAATGCAGACTGGGCTACATCTCTGTGCTGCTTTTGTGTGTTCCCTCAGAAAGGGAAAGGGTATGTTTGTTTTAAAAGGAAACATCCTCCTGAGTTTTCTTGTGTGATTGATTTGGTCAAACCTACCCCCTTGGCATTTGCCTGCTGTATATGGGAAGCTGCATTTCTCTCCTGATGCTCCAGAATGCTTAGAACATCCATCTCCACAATTCCTTTGGCCATGCTGGATGAGGCTGACAGACCCAAACATCTGGAAGGCCGTGCTTCCCACCTCAGCTCCATCTAGTTACATCTGCCATAATGTAGTATACAAAGGATATGTTTCTGTTCTTTCTTTCCACTGAAGACTTTCTGTTTCCAGAAATGCATTGTTCCAGAAAGCTGATTTGCAATGACTCAAACTGCATAGCTGAAAATATAACAATGTAAGCAAAACTGGAATAAAAGCTGTACAGTAGCTGATTTTTTTTTCCAGTTGGACACATATTTCTATTTATGCATGTAACTCTTCGGCACGTTTTTTTCATGTTGTTTGTACTGGAAGAACATGTGCTGGAGAGCGATTTTATCTTAAATATTCATGGCTATGTATAATGTATGAAAAAAGTTACAGTTTTAACAGTTGTGGTGCTGCGTTTGAAGCTCCCTCTTTTTGCAGTGGAACCTCGGGATCAAATGCTACTTCCTTGAAAAGGCACAAATCTTGGCAGAATGTCTCCGTAACAGATTTTGAAGATGATAATGGATTATTAGTTACCAATATTAACCAGACACAGGATTTGTTGGTATGTCATTATTGATGTCTAATGAAACAAACACAACTACCAAACATTTCAGTTGATACAAGCGGAGAATCTGGAGGTGAAAAACACTTTGAAAACATTTCAAGTTCATGCAGCCTGAGGAGATGGGCATGATTCTGGGATGACAGAGAATTTTTCCAATGCATATTAAAACCATCTGCATTACCAGCTGGTCAAATCTTCCAGGGTGCAGTTCCCCAGTTAGATGGTGGAGACTGCCAAAGCATCTGTGAAGAAAGGTGGTGTTACTACCTACAGCATTGACTCCCAAAATTGGGTCCTGAGATATGCTTGGACTAAAACTCCCACAAGCCGGTCAGGAATTCTGGGACTTATAGTCCAAGAACATCAGAGGACTCAATGTTAGAAAGCACTGGTTAAGATTAAAGAAGGCTGTTGTATAGTTCTTTTTGAAGGTTTCTTCACAAGAGCTCTCTAGACTGCAAAATTATACAGCGTTCTGGTCATTGATATTCCAGTTGGACAAAGTGCTTAACAATGTAGTAGTGTTTGTATATATCCTGTTTGTGCTGGAGGTGACAACTTGGTGAGAAGTGACATTGAAGCAATGAAGTTACAGGGTTTTTGAGATAGTACCAGTCATCACTTAAAGCTGCAGAGCAACTGTTGTATTCCTGTAGGGGATAGTTTGTTAGTTTGGGATTTGAGCTCTTATATTTAATTTGTTCCAATTAGTCCTTCAAATCAGGTTCCTGAAAGTTGTCCCAGACAATACAGCAAACCATGGTTAGGCCTTGCCAACCAACTATGGCTGGCATTTGCAAACCATGGTCAGCTGAGTCAAGACTCAAGACGTTTTTTATCCACATATTTTAAAAGTACTGTACATGCTTTCCCGTCCCGAGTTAAGAGAGCATAGAAAAGGGCTTTTTCGCAGTCTTGGTGTCATGGTGTTGTTGTTTTTTTCTTTTGTCAACAGAGACTTAAAAATACATCCAAGCTGTTTTTTGGGTTAAAGGCCACCGATAACTGGATTCAGGTCTACGGTTTAGAAAGCAAGCATCTCACACTGGATGATCTAACCAAGAAAGGCAATGTCATCCTGTAAGTACAAAGCCTCCTCCTTTTAATCTCATCGTATGCCCTTTCATTCATCATTTGATCTTTCTTCTTAGAGATGCAGGGGATGGAACTGAACGCATTGAATTCAATAAGGAGGCCATTCGTGAGTTTGAGACTCAGTTGCATGCGTAAGTACCCTGCAGAGTGCTCCTTCTAAGCAGAACACTTTGCTTACTACAGTTTACAGCTGCAAGTCAGGGTGTTATTGCCATCTAGTCCAGTGTTGTCTACACCAAACAGCTGGTACATCGAAGTGTGTTCAATCCCTGGCATTGCTGGTTTGAAAAGTTCCAATGGCAGGTATCATAGTCTTCTTTCTGAAAGCCAGAACTGCTGTCATGAAACAAGACTGGGTTCAAAGGACAATGGGCTACCTGGATGATGGTAAAGCAACTACCTTTGTGTACAGCTCTTTCCCCATTACTAGTGATTAGGCCAGATAAGAACATAAGACCAGCCTTGCTGGAACGGGCCACAGCCCATACAGTCCAGCATTATCAGTTTATAAATGTAATTGCATCACTCTGCACTTCCTAATGTTGATGCTCATTTGCCAGTGGTTTGCCCACACCCCCAATGTCAAGAGATCCTTCTGGAGCTCTGCAGCTCCTCACAATCTCACTCAGTTTTTGCTACCCTGTATAATTTAGTGTTGTCAGCAAATTTGGCTACCTTGCTATTTACTCCTACTTCTAGATCATTTATGAAGAGGTTGAAAAGCAGGGATCCTAGTACTGAACCTTGGGGGACCCTACTCTTTGCCTCCCTCCACTTGGAGAAGTGTCCATTTAGTGCTATCCTCTGTCTCCTCTCCCTTAGCCAGTTGCTGATCCAGGACAAGACCTTGATTCCATGACTGGCAAATTTATTTAAGAGCCTTTGGTGTGGGACCTTGTCAAAAGCCTTCTGAAAGTCCAGATAAACAATGTCAACTGGATCTGCCTTATCCACATGCTTGTTGACACTCTCAAAAAATTCCAACAGATTAGTGAGGCATGATTTGCCCTTGCTCTTCTTCAGTGGGGTCTTCTCTTCTATGTGCCTATTAATTTTATCTTTTAGGATGGTTTCCATCACTTTACCTGGGACACATGTCAAACTGACCAGTTGGTAGTTTCCTAGATCATCTCTGGATCCCTTTTTGAAGAGTGGTGTTACATTCGCTGCCTTCCAGTCATCAGGCACAACACCTGATTTGAGGGGGAAATTATATACTTCGGCTAGGACATCAGGAATTTCATCTTTAAGTTCCTTGAGAACTCGTGGATAGATGCCATCTGGTCCTGATGATTTGTTAGCATTTAATTTAACAAGACATGCAGATTATGGTTCTCTTAGTGCTGAAACTAGCCTACAGATCTGTAGTTGGTAATTAATGCATGAGGTGAATATTTAAGTTTCTCCTGTCATATATCATATACTGTAATATGCTTCAAGCACTTTGTGTACAGTGAGCAGAATAAAAGACACCCGATACATCTGATCTGGAAAAACAACAACCAGAAAAGGGCTTTGTGGTCCTCTTCCCCAAAGAACACAATGCAAATGCAGGTGCAGGTGATACCTTTATTGGAACACTAAAAAAACACTCAAGTAGCTTTCGATGATAGATAATTCATCTTCATCAGTCCGTGCACCAAGATCTTGAGCTCAGTTCAGAACAATTATGCATTACGGTTTCAGAGTTTCATGGCATGGCTGTTGCGCACACCAGGCACATTTTCCTTAAGCTGACTTGGGCAGCATGCAAATGGCTTGGGAGGGGTGGGTGGTTAGAAACCCCTCCCTCAGGCAGCATTTGGGGACCCATCTCTTCAGATAAAGAATTGCAAAGCCACCTGCATCTCCCCCTCCTCACCAGCCGTCCTATTTGCTTTCTTATAAAACACAAGTTTCGATTTGGCTGGGACAAACAAAAGAGGCAACATAGCCAAATGGCAGGCCTCTGTCCGAGAACTGGGGTTGAAGTTTAGTTAAACCACCAAGGAAGGCCAATGGTAGTCAAATCACCGTCAGATGACTTGGTGAATATTTTCTTTGGTTTACAGTACTGTTTGGCTGGTTGTCAAAAGCTGACACTGTTTTTCCTTTAGTATCCATCCAGTTTTTTTAAAAAAAATAAAGATGCTACTAAGATGTCGTTATTTTAATAAGCAAGTTAATTGGGTAAAATGACCTGGTTTGATTTGCAGCTCATCTCCCATCTTTATCTCTGTTGTGCGATATTTCCCAATAGGTATTCCTTAAAGTGCATGCTCATACAGAGCACACTGGTGAAAGACACGGGGATGCCCCCTGAATCAATTCCTTGGGATCTCTAATTTACTGCAAGGCTTGTGCTTAGTGCATCTATTGTGGCAGGGAACAAGAAATGTGTTTATACTTGCCTTTTTTGCTATGCAGTATATGTCATTTTTTGATCTGTTTTGTTTTGCTTTCTCCTCTTAACTCTAGAGCTATTGAGCACTTTGATGAGCGTATTCAGTGGCTCTTACAGGGCAGTAGAAAGGTAATCTATTATATACTTTATTTAAAGGCAGCCCTTTGTGAATGATAAAAACAGAGACTGAAAAAATATATTCTTTTAAATTTAGCACCATGGAGAGTTGAGTAGCAACAGGCTTTGGTAAAAATATTCATATTCATATTCATATTCATATTCATATTATTATTATTATTATTATTATTATTATTATTATTATTATTATTATTATTATTATTATTATTATTATTATTATCTAACATTGCTATTATTAAACTGCTAGACTACTCAGTGGTTTAGATATCTGGTTATCTGGGAAGAGGTTGAGCATCTAATTTTCCACTGTGCCTCACTGGCAGGGGCTGTCTGTTATCTGTAGGTTTCCTTTCAGCTCTACAATTTCAAGGTGATAATGATTAAAAACAGTTCTTTGCACACTACCCCCCAAATTAACCTTGAGTGTATATTACTTTAAGATTTCTAATGGTACTTACCTATATCTACTTGTGTATAAGCCATCCCGATAATAAGCAGAGGGCCTAAGTTTACCCCCCAAACCTGGGAAAACTTATTGACTCAAGTATAAGCCTAGGGTGTTTTTTTAAAGTTATACTCGAGTATATACGGTATACCTGCGAGCTCTAAAGGGGATGAGGGTCGTAATTGGCAAGTGTCCTGGGAGTGTGGAGGCAATAAGGGAGTTAATACCATAGAGTAAACTCCCTGATTGCCTCCACAGTCCCTGCACAGTTGTCAATACTACCATCAGTCCCTTTAGCGCAGGCATGTCCAAACTTCGGCCCTCCAGATGTTTTGGACCACAACTCCCACAGTCCTTTGTCATGGGTAATCTAAGTTTAGAATTCTGGAGGGCCAAAGTTTGAACATGCCTGCTTTAGAGCTTCATAACTAAGTCCACTTACCCCCAAATGTTTCCAAATTTCAGGGGGTTCCATAAAATCGCTTTCTGAAGGTGCCCCTGCTACTTTGGAGTCCCAAGGCAAGTAAATTTTGAGTGCATATTTTAAAAATAATTTTCAAGTGTGTATTTTTTAAAAAACATACACTCAAAATTAATTACTTTGAGGACACCAAAGTAGCAGGGGTACCTTCAGAAAGTGGTTTTAGGGAATCCCCTGAAATTTGGAAACATTTGGGGGCAAGGTGGCTGAGTTATGAAGCTCCAAAGAGGGTGCCTCTAAACCTTCTCATTGGAATCATATGGGAAGCAGAGGCATCGCTATTGCTCGCCCGATCAGAACTTGCCCTTCGCTGCCCTTCCCAAGCCCTCCGAGCACCCAATTTTACCCAAAAAAACTGGGAAAACTTATTGACTCGAGTATAAGCCAAAGGCATTTTTTTCAGCCAAAAATAAGGGCTGAAAAACTGGGCTTATACTCGAGTATACTGTATACAGTATTTTGCCAACCTCAGAAAGATGGAAGGCTGAATCAACCATGAGCCAGCTACTTGAGCCTGAGGTTACGAGCAGAATCTTCACTCAGTACTGTGGTTTAACCACTGCACCACAAAGCTATTAGAAAGTGAGCAGCTTCTCTGATAAACAGGGTCATGCACCGTAGAGCATATGTAATGCCTCAATCGATCCAAGTTAATTTTAAGTCAATTGAAGTTGCACGCATCTTCTACAGGGTAGCCCCTGCACTTGTCTCCTGTCCTCCTTGCCTGTTGGTGATGTTGGAGAGTTCTGAGATCTACCAAGTTAAAAACAAAGGGAGACAAGTGTGTTAAAGAGAGAGGTGAATACAACAGTTTTACCCAATCTTGGCATCTATTTTGGGTAGAAATGGAAGGTTGGTCTTATATATTCCACTGGATAATAGCTGTGCTTTCCCGGCACTGACACAAAGGGAGCGTTCTCTCTCCTTTACATATTGGCATGTCGCCATTTTGACAACAGCTGCAGATGTTTAAAATGGCCATGAAAGGTACTTTTCTTGGAGTAACTAGCACTTACACAGCTTTTGCCAATAAAGTGAAATTGTGCAGATTGAATCCAAGGACAGGTTGTTTACACTGATTACAAGACATCATTTCCACTGCCCTTGTTTGGAAATCTGAGTCACTGGACTTTTTTTTCTTTTGAGATCGAAATGTTTTACTCCTCATCCGAGGAGCTTTGTCAGTCTGAGGAAAGTTAGTGGCGACTCAGACTAACAAAGCTGCTTGGATGAGTAGCAAAACCTTTTGATCTCACACGAAAAGTCCACTTGCCATGACTCAACTTCCAGGCAATCTCACCTGGATGACTGAGAATCCTCACAGACATCTTCCACTCTCTTTGTTTTCTCCCTCCTCTCTCCCAGATGTTTGGTATTGTTCAAGGCAGCCAAACTGGAGTGCTGATTGATGTGTCTGACATAAGTTATGGACCAAGATTGCATGACTTTCAGAGAGATCTTGTGGTAAATATTTATGAAGCCTGTACCTATCTTTAACTTCAGATATAAAACTGAGAAGGTGGACTTGGATGTCATTTGGGGCTGGGATTTTTGCTATATGAATAAAGATCTCCACTGCCTTGTGTTCCTTCCTAGACAGCTCATGTATAACAAAAAACAAAATCATTATAACACTTTTAATCTAACAAATGTATTTTACATAATGTTAAAGCCCAAAGCCTGACATTGTTTATTTGGGGAATGGGGATATATGAATACTAAAACAGACCAACCTTTTTGAAAACTGAGCAAGATTTTCCTTTTAGTCTTGTTGTTGCTGTTCAGTCATTCAGTCGTGTCCGACTCTTCATGACCCCGTGGACCAGAGCTCGCCAGGCCCTCCTGTCCTCCACTGCTTCCTGAATTTTGGTCAAATCCATATTGGTTGCATTGATGACACCATCCAACCATCTCATTCTCTGCCATCCTCTTTTCCTTTTGCCTTTAATCTTTCCCAACATCAGGGACTTTTCCAAGGATTCCTCTCTCCTCAAGAGGTGGCCAAAGTACTGGAGCCTCAGCTTCAAAATCTGTCCTTCTCGTGAACATTCGGGGTTGATTTCTTTCAGGATGGATAAGTTTGATCTCCTTGCAGTCCAGGGGACTCTCAATAGTCTCCTCCAACACCACTGCTCAAAATAATTGATTCTGCAGTGATCAGCCTTCTTAATAGTCCAACTGTCTACATCATTACTGGAAAAACCATAGCTTTGACTATCTGGACCTTATTCAACAAAGTGATGTCTCTGCTCTTTAAGATACTGCCTACGTTTGCCATCGCTTTCCTCCCAAGAAGCAGGTGTCTTTTAATTTCATTGTTGTGGGCATCCTGAAATGGAAGGTGGAGGTGAACAAGGTCTCCAACATCCACCAGCTCTGTGGTGTCCTCATGGAGGAATGGAAGAGGACTCTGATGGCAACCTGTGAAGCTCTGGTGAACTCTTTGCCCAAGACGGTTAAGGCAGCACTGGAAAATAATGCTGGCCGCCCTCAATATTGATACTTTGTGCCCAATTTGGACATTGTTGCTTAGGGGGGTGTACTCACTTTTGTTGCCAGCAGTTTAGACATTAATGGCTATTTGTTGCATTATCTTGTGAGGACAGCACATTTACACTGTTGTATAAGCTGTATACTCACTGCTTTACGTTGTAGCCAAGTGTCATTTCTTCAGTGTTGGCACATCATAAAATATACTAAAATGTTTACAAAATATGAGGGGTGTACTCACTTCTATGATATACTGTACATTCCTAATTTTCTTTAGTCCCAGAATCATAGCAAAAAGGTGGGGCCAAAATATGTTTTGTTTTTCAACTGAAAGATGAGAAATGGTTGCTGGCAAATTGGTCTGGTGGATGGAGAGCAAGGGAAGAGAAGACAAGATAAGAAAGTTGAGAGTATTATGTTGAGAGTAGCCATGAGAATCCTTGCCTGAAAGCTTTTGTTTTGTCTTTAAGTCACTAATAGATGAGCAGCTGCGTTACATGAAAAAATTGTACCTCATTTCATTTGGTACTAAGGCTTCATCTCTTTGGGAGGAACCACAAGATATCAATGTGAATGTGTAAGTGTGTTGGTTGGCTCCTGAATGTTTAGATTGCTGGCTCACTTGTTTATGTTCTCTGTTGCCTCTTTTAAGAATACATTTCTGCTTATACAGTGATGCCTTGAATTGCAAAATTGCAAAATTAAGGATCTTTCGTAATTCAATTTTTTTATAATTCAAGACACGGTTTCCCATAGGAATGCCTTGAATTACAAAGGGAAATCTGCAGGGCTGAGAAGCTGTGAAAATCACCTGGCTGTCGGCGCACCCGGCAGGCAGGTGATTTTCACAGCTCTGCCTTTGCAATTCAAAATTTTCGCAGTTCAAGGCATTCGTAATTCAAGGCATCACTGTACACTTTCCCCCTGGATTGCACAGGTCTGAACAGCACGTTGTTGTTTATACGTGGACTTTTTTCCAATTAATTGATCAATCAGTCAGTCAGTCTTTGCCCCTGGCCATTTAAAAATCAATGCACACCTCCGTAAAGCACCTTTAAATGCCAAACAGGAGCCCCATAAGCAAGGCATAGAGGCAGTCTTTTATCCACATCTACCAGATAGTAGTACTTTCTGCACTGCCACTGGTCTTCAGAAGCAGGCTGCCTCTGAAGCAAAATTGGTCAACTTGTTGCTTCTTTTGGACTACAACTCCCATCCTTCTGGGTTGCTAGGAATCATATAGTTCAAACCACCGCCTTTTTCAAGCTCTCCTCTAATCGCCAGGGGTCTGCAAAGCCTGCTAAAAACAACAGCTCTAGGTCATACATTTCCTACTTTCCTTTTCACAGCTGAGACAAGCCACACATGGTGTAGTAGTCACAGAGCAGAATTGCCCCCCCCCCCCGTTTGCAGCCTAGGGCAATGGACATGATGTTCCCGTTTCCCCCTTCCCCTGTTTAATGTGCAGAACCCAATTGTACTGGACTCTTGCTTCAGTCCTGATAATAGTGCAGCATCTCCTATTATCCTTCTAAGGGTACCTGGTTAGTTCAGGATGCAGAACAGGCCCTGTAAAACATGCAGAACTTCCAGCAGGGAAGAATTGGCCAGGAGCATTATGGAATGCTTGGCTTGCCTCTGTTTACCCAATAGTAGAGCCAGCACCAGGAAGCAGATTCTCTATGTTAATTTTGTACCCTCTGCTCTTCATCAGATACAGTGGTACTTTGTATAAAGGAATTAATTCATTCTAAATGAAATTCTGTTAAGCAATTTTTCCTTTATACAAATTTCCCATAGGAATGCACTGAAAATGGATTAATCCCTAATTGCGACTGTTTTTCTGTTGTACGGATTCGCCCCATAGGTGATTCTGTTAAGCAAATTTTCCCTGTCTCCGGAATTTTTATGTTGCACAGATTTTATGTTATACAAACCGTTTGTTATACGAGGGCCCACTGTAGGTATTTGGACCGTAAAAATACAGTCCAGTTATTGTTCTTTCATTTTTACCTTATGTGACACCGTGAACTGAAAGGAAATCAGCATGTAATATAATCCACTTTCATTTTCCTTTGTCCGCAGCTTACATGAAGCAAGGCAGTGGGTGCAAGAACTGAGACCTAGTGGTGGCTGCAATTTGCTAAACGCACTAAAGAAAGTTCTTACAATAAAAGAACTGGATTCGCTTGTGATTATTGTTGGAAGCTGGTAGGTCACCCCTCTGGACCGACGGCTGACCAGGGCTTTTTCGTTTTACCATGCAATCGAAAGGCTTCAGGTGTGGGATACAGTGGCCGTGCCTGTAGCTAAGCAACTCTGGGTTTGGGCAGTGTGTGGATGAGAGATTGTCGGGGGAGTCAATCCAGCATTATTTCCTTTGACTTTCAGTATTGGAAGTAAGGCAAAGAAGACATAAAGCTTGACTTCAAGCATCCAACCTGTTAACATAGCTAAGTTTCCCTGGGGTTTGTATGGAATAATCCTAAAATAAAATGGAATTAATTGTAATTTTTAGAGCACATACTTAAACACTCTGTAGGTACTTTTTGAGTGGCTAGTTTCCAGACTGTCTAGCACATTCAAATCGAGCCGGCCTTCTGATATTGCCTTCAATGAGAGGCCGAGTGTGTCTTGTTTCTGATAAGCTTTCCTCTATTGCTTCTGTGACAGCTGTGTGATGCCTTTTCTTCCTCCCTCCCACCCTCCTTTTATTTCCCAAACAAGCCCAGATCAGGCTTCAGAAATATTATCCGATTACGTCCTACAGTGTACAGTGGGGAGAAAGCTCCTCGTCCAGACGGTTACCTATGATTGCAGCAGTCAAGTACCTCTGGTGAGTGCTGGGAATTGCTGGAAGCAGTTGGCATGCAGAAAGCCCGAGGTGGAAGCTATCTCCTCTCCTCTTGAAAAGCACTGGTTAGTCAAATGGAAAGGGTTCACCATCTAAGATGAAGAGAGACAGCTGGCACTCGATCAGTAATGGCAACTTGTAACTAGGGACTAGAGATGGGCATGAAATGAATTTTTAATGTGTTTCATTATTCGTTATTTGTTTTGTCATAGAACGAAATGAATAACAAACAGACCCATCAAAGAAAAACAAAATGAAATGAAAATTTCCATTTCGTTCGCTTCATTTTTCGTTTTCCCATAGGAATGGATTGAAACAATGCATTCCTTTGGGGAAAAGCCGGCGGTCCCCCCCCCCAACATGGGGGAGACCTCAGGGTTTTTTCCCTACCAAAACAGCCACCAATCAGCTGTAGCACAGGGCTTTGTCAGGAAAAAAAAGTTTAAAAAGGCCACCCTTTCGGGCATGATCAGGTGGGAGATTTTTAAAAATATGCACTGACCCAGCCTGCAAGCCCGCTGGTTGGTGAGATAAAGTGGGGGGAGCACCGACCTGGCCCACGGGCCAGCTGGTCAGAACGATAAAGGAAAATAAAAAATAAATAAATAAAAACCATGCTGACCCGGCCCTCCGGAACAGATTAATCAGTTTCTCATTCATTTCAATGGGCAACTGCATTTCAGATAATAACTTTTTTGGATAGCGAATTGTTCAGAGAACGAATTAAATTCATTATCAGAGGTACCATTGTAATAGTATTTGCAAACTTCTTTAGATACTTTAGTGAAAAGTTACAGAGTTATCCATTCCACTGTTAAATATGGTCAGATTTTCTCTTGGCAGTATGAAGCATTTTTTAGAATTCCATTTACCAACATTTGTTATGGGATCTGAAATTCTCCATAAGATTGCACTGAAAATATATTTTATTTTACGGCAGGGAAGACCAGTATTCCAGCAGTGTGAATAAGCAATCCTACTGATCATGTAGAAAAACTGTTACAAAGGATTGCATTAAAAACATTTCATTGTTGTATTTCAGTTGTATTTCAGTGTTTCCAATTTTTTCATACTTTATAAATTTCGTTTCTAAATGTAATATGGTATGACATCCTTCATGCTCAGGAGTTTTCTTTGATGTGATCCATGCAGGCCGTCCTAAAGAAAATGGCGGACGAGGTGGGAGGTCGCTACCACTGTTACTCAGCCAAGAGTGAAGTAGGTGATGTCACAAGGGGACACCATATGAATAGTGTTTAAATATTGTGGTTGCATTGCTTTCCGACTTACTGACTTACTCATGGGAAGACTAAAATGGATAGAAACCTTCCTGTTTCCAAGAATTGTTATTGGATTAGCTGGTGCAGTAACCCATTCTTCTCTTTAGTACAGTGGTGCCTCTACTTACGAATTTAATCCGTTCCGAATGGATGCTCTTTAGTCGAACAACTCTTAAGTAGAGGTAGCACATCTAAAAAATCAAATAAATAAATAAGAATTGCAACAATTTTTTTTTTAAAAAAAAACACATTTGTAAGTAGAGCAGACCACATCTGAAATTTGTAAGGCGGCAGTTAAAATGCCAACGTTCTTTCCGCTCTTAAGTCAAATTGCTCTTAAGTAGAGCCGCTTTTAAGTAGAGGTACCACTGTATACGGTCAACCATATGTCACTTCACACACCTGAGACTCATTTCTCTGGCCAGCCTTTACAGGGAATGACCATGCCCTCAAACCTTCTCTTGCAGCATTTGTTTATATTTGTGGAACAAACAGCATCGCTGGCTGGACAAGTAGCAGGCATTTTTCTAATCGAAAACTGGGGGACAATGGGAGCATTCAACTTTCCCTGTCTTTGCACCATAACTCCAACCCAAGCAGGCTTGTTGGATGGCAGGCATCGGAAAGGGCCTTCTCTGTGGCAGCACCCAGGTTGGGAGGGGTTAGTCTGGCCCCTCCCTTTTAGCTTTCTACCAACAACTGAAGATCCTACTCATCGGGCAAGCTTCTAATAACTCTGAGTCCCTGAATGCCCCTTTTCATTGAGTTTTTAAGTCAACATGTTTAGAGTCATTTAACATTTTAATTACTTTTTAATTATTATCATCATTTAATTGTTTTTATTAATTTATTAAGGTTCAAATTCTACTGCTTTAGCACATAGAGTGCCTTGACAGCTTCTGCGTTTGGCAAACAAACAACATTTTATAAAAACAAAAACCTCTCGGAGGCCCTATCTTCATATTCTCACATCTCATACAAGACTTGATCTTGTTTGGTCACATTTTGAGAGATAAATGCAGGTTTTCTACATATTTCAGCTATGCAAATTAACATAATACAGGCAAAATGCAAGGCACAGGTGTGACTACCTTGCGTATTTCGCAGACTAAAAACATGTTTAGTTTGGAAAAGATGAACAAGAAGTGTAGCACCAACTAAAAAGCTGTTGTTCTTGGACAGAAGGGCTCTGGGGGAGGGGGGACTGTCAATAGACACAGATCCTCAGGCACCAAGGAAGCCAAGGCTTTGGCGCTGACAGTTCCAAGCCTGAGATCGGCGACACCAAGGAAGCAGAAGACTGACCTGTCGGTCAACAGAGATCCTCAACCACTGAGGAATCCAGTGAGGACCAGAGACTCCAAATCACACCTGGGACTGGCAGCTCCATCTTCCATGCTGGAAAGCCTTGCCTGTATGGACTCCTTCTGAGATGTCACCCGTCTCACCCATCCTGCCCGCTCTGTCGTGCCCTTATCAGTAGCAGCAGTTCATGAGAAATGAGGAGAGGGGGCTGGACAATGGGGTCCCCATGAGGGATGGACAGGGCCTGTATGGTAATGTGTCTGCAGAAGCTCAGGAATATTCCAGTGAGGCTCTGCGCATGCGTGAATCTCCCAAAGAACCACTCAAAAGAACTACTGTTACCGGTACGTAATCTGTTCTTGTCTTTTGTCGTGCTGTTGTATATTCAGAATTGTGACAGCAGTGATATCTGCCTAATCCTCCATGAGCGCCAGAAAGCTGCAGAGTTACTCAGCATCATAAATGAAATCTATGAGGGCAGGCTATCTGACTGGCTTTTTAATTTGATGAAAGATGTAAGTATTCAATGTATTTCATTTTGCAGTCTTTCACTTTAAAAGTTAAAGCAACAGTGAAATGATTAGTTATCTAATGTTTGATTTCTCTGTTATTTGCTGCTACATGTCTGAAGAAGTGGACGTGTCCACGGAACATTACATTAAAATATGAAAGTTAGTCTTTAAGGTGCCACGTGTTTTGTGTCTTTTGTTTGGTTTGGTTTTTCTTTGATTTTTGTCTGTTGTGATTCGCTGTTGCTCTTTTGGAAGAGAAATGGCCTATTGATAATATACTTATTCCTAAGGATAGCTTCATTTTATGTGGACTGGAGTGGGCCTCAAATTCTTGATGTCTTGATTTCTGAAAGCAAAGCAAAATGTGCTGCTTATATACTGCCCCACAGTGCTTAGAGCAGTCCCTGAGCAGTTGTCAATTTAATTATGCAATCTACACATTGCCTTTCCCACCCAACCCTGTGAACTAGACACTCAGTGTACTGAACCTGGAAGGATGGAAGGCTGAGCCAACCTTGAGCTGACTACCTGACCCCTTAAGGAACCGATTCAGGTTGTGAGCAGAGTCTTGATTGTGATACTGCAATTAACCTCTGCACAACAAAGCTTCTTTCTAGGTAGCTCTTGATACCGACAGCTAGAACAATGAAGGTGTTGCCTCCACTTAGGTCAATTCACTCAGGGTAATGCCAATAAACCTGCTGTGCATTAATTTGTCTAAAAGACCTTGTGAACAATTGCTTCATCTCCCAGCAATAACCTGAGCATATTGATTTCATCTTGTTGTAACAAGTACTTTCTGTTCCCTGTTCTCTTTCTGGCTGTCTTGCTGAGAAAGGAGCAAAAGCTTGCCACCCTGTCATATGCTTGAAGTATCTCTTTGGATCCCAATCATTGATTTAGCCACAATGACTGCTGACCCAAAGTGATTAGAGCGACACAAATTAGCATGAGCGAGCAGCTCACTCTCCATGCACAAATCTGTTGCTACAACGTCACCTCTGACAGGCTCTCTCTTGTCGCCCTCAGCTTGGCTGAGGAAGAGTTTTTTGTTTTAAATGTTGATAGGACTTGCAGTACTGAATTGAAAAAAAAAAACAGCTCCTCCACTAATACAGACAGTCACACACAAGAGAAACAGAAGCACAGCCATGCATGCAGATTCACCACAAAATAATAGAAGCCTCTGCTGGCCGATCAAAATGCACAAAAAACCCACTAAAATGGACCATCCTTCCATCCTTCCATGTGATCAGCTTGAAGTTATGCCAACTTCAAAACAAACAGAAGGATAAACTGTAGTACAATCAAGCCATTAGCAGGCCATTTTATTGAATTTTGGAAGTTTGCAGCAATTGAGTATTCAGAAGAGACCAACACATGCTGATTTTTAAAGATAAAATACTGTATTAAATTTTTGTATCTAGGGCTCCATGGAGTGTCTGAAGGTCTCCTCTACCTGCTCCCTGCCCAAACCACCAAAGCATGAAAGTCATCTTGTGATGCAAATTCCAGACTCATTAGCTAACAACTCAGCAGCATGGCTGAAAACCAACGGCTTGAAAGGTAAGCCAAGCCAAAGAATTCCCTGGGGAAGGAGCCCAGTTTGGCTCCATGGAAAAGGCTTGTCACATATTCTACTCCGTTCCTTTCTGGTTTGCTACAGCCAAGAAACTGAACCTTTACCAAGTGTTGGCACCAAATGCTTTTTCACCAGTGGAAGAATATGTGCCTCTTCTTCAGAAAACGGTGTCGTCCACTTTACATGAGGTAAATAATGCAGCAGTGGCTGTTTAAAACCATAGAGTTAGCAGCAGCCTCCTCCTTGATATAGGATACATATGTTGTTGGACAGCAACTTCCATCCAATCAGCTTGACCAAGGGCAAGGAATGACGGCAATTGTAATCCAAGAGAATATGTCTACCCTTATGTCTACCAGTTGTCTACCCTTGATGTAGGAAATATGGAACTTTTTCATCTTCTGCAGAGAGCTGCCCAGTCTTAGCTGAAGAGATCCTGTATAGGGTAACTCTTCTATGCCCTCTGTAGCTGCTTCCTTTGTGAAATTGCTTTTCCTTTCCAGAAGTGTAACGTAACTTTCCTTTTAATTCCGCCTGATGATAAATTGCCAGGCTGCGTGTCAGACCAAACCATTACAATGAATCTGGGGATTATGATGGATCAACAGACAGGTTTTGGTCTGACACCTACCAATCCAGACAGTTGCCAAGCTTCTGGTATTGCCCCTTTGCTGGGCCCTGCTGCAGCCCCCTGGACTGGTGTTCCCCTCCTTGCTGGATCCCCATAAAAACCTATCTGGAAAGGTTTGAAAGCCCTCTGGTGCAGCTTTTTGTTCAGGTGACATTACCAAAATGGGCTATTTGATCTTGATTGAGAAGTCATTTTTGTTGAAGATTCATTTTTCCACCCAGGCTTCAGTTAAAGTGCTGTGCTTGTATCAACTTGTACAGTCTTTAAAGTCTGTCACAGCAATTCTCATACTGTCTTCACCACCTCGTGTGGCAAAAAAAAAAATTGATAAATGAATACAAAAAAATCTAAGGTTTTCTCTGTGGTAGTGTAAAGTGGATCCTCCCTGTGGTATATCCCATTTTATGTGTTGCTACATTAATGAACTGTTTACGTTTATCATAAGCTGTTCCAAGTGTTTACTGTGTGGGGGGTGGGGAACAAGAAGAAAGGAAGGGGCTGATGACGGAAGCAAGCAAGCAAAAGAAGAAATAGTTTCGTTATTTGTATTATGCATTTGGAAATCTTTCTCTATTCTTCTTTCCCATCCACCAGCTTTCTTCCAAACATGCAGGGGGGAAAACAGGAAGCAAACACATGCATAGTCATTATAGGTAATGTGCAGTTTCCAACTCAAGAACAGCTGGAGGGCCATACTTGGCCCCTTCCTGCTCTTGACCAATAGCAGCGCAGATAGGAGGATGTCTCGCCCCAGTTGTCCAATTAGAGTTGGGAGGTGCCCCTTTGCTATTTCACAGCTGTTCCTGAGGGTGAGTGCCTCCCACCTCCCTCCGGCCCATACAGCCATTCTCCATTCTCCTAAAGAGCAGCCTGTTTGACCAGTCTGAAAGTGGCAAGAAAGTGGCACTCGATTATCAGCTTTGTGGCACATGCTCTTCTGACACTTTCAGAATGGAAGGATTAATATTGTGCAGTGGGGCTTTCCCCCTTCTCTTTTCAGAAAGCAATGATGCAGTTTGAGTGGCATGATGGAACCATTAAAAATGTTCACGTAGATCCACCAATCCTGTACGACTACCAGGTAAGTGAGATGCTTATTTATTTTTATTTATTTAACGCACCATATAACGTACCACTCTGCCTTTCTTCTGAAAAAGAACCCAAGGAGGCTTACATCACTGAAAGACAATACTGTATTTATAAGATTTCCAAACTGTTCTGTTTGAACTGCCCTGCTCAGCTTCTGTAAACTCAAGCCTGTGACTTCTTGTAGAGGAATCAGTCCACCTTGTATTTGGTTCTCTTCTTTATCCAGCTGCCTTCCGCCTTTCCTCGCATTATTGTTTTTTTCCAGAGAAACCTGCCATCTCATGATGTGCCCTAAGGGACAGCCTCCGGAGATAGTTCAGACTCGATTTGATGGTTCAAACTTGAACAAGGACCCACTTGTTCATATTTCTGGCAGCCCAAGGTGTCTGCAAAGTTCTCCTCCAAACCACATTTCAACTGGATCATTTTCTTTTCCTGGCAGCTTTCTTTATAGTAAAGAAGTTTGAAGATATAGAACTTCTGTTTTAGGAAACTGAAGACTCTTCTTCAGCTGTTCTTTCCTGCTGCTCAGAAATAGCTCACCTGCACAGGTTCAACTCCGTGCATATTGTAAAAAAAAATAATCTGCACATTTAATGCAACAGGTTTTCATATTTGTATACTCCGTGTCTCAACTCTGACCTCAAGTGGTAAAGGAAACATAAATCAACACAGTGCATTAAAAGCACATAACGTTTCTTCTGTGTCACAACACAACAAGCTGTGCCTTTAGAACAAGTTTGAAGACTGCCCATTCTCATACTGGGAAGATGGGGGCTCACATCCACATCTGTACCTCATCTACCCTAAAAGTACTGTATTTTTTTAAGGAAAGGGTTTTTTACATTTATATGTATTATTTATTTATTTATTTAGGTATTTGTATACCACAACCAATTTTCCCCAAAGGGAACTCTGGGTGGTTTACATAAAGCACCATAATAAAGAACAAATAATAATAAAGATAAAAAAAAGACAACAATGCAAGACAATGCCCCCTGATGCCTCTAGAGGTAATAAGAAGAAAGAAAAAGAAAAAGGAGGAAGAAGATATAAGGAGGGGGGGCAAATTGCAGAATTGTCCCTCACAACCCCTAAAGGACACTAGGGTGACTTTTTTAGAAATTTAAAAAAAAAAACTTCAGAGAGAGTGGGCCCATTCCTGGTTTGGTCCCATCCATGTGTAAAAATGATCAGAACATAGGATGACCTAAAGACTTCAGCCTGAAAGCTTCACTTGGGAAATGTTGCTTACAGTGGTACCTTGTATAAAGGAATTAATTTGTTCCAAATGAACTTATGTTAAGCAAATTTTCCTTTATACAAATTTCCCATAGGAATGCATCGAAAACAGAGTAATCCCATTTTTATGTTGTATGGATTCTCCCCATAGGCGATTATGTTAAGCACATTTCCCCTATCTCCGGAATTTTTATGTTGTACGAATTTTATGTTATACAAACTGTTTGTTATACAAGGGTCCACTGTATTTGTCTACAACCCCATGTTTCCTGAATTCCCTAAATAACTTCACCTGGCTATGTCTATATCCGTGGTTCCCAACGCGGGGCCCATTCCCTACAACAGGGGCAATTTAACTGATTTTCTTTGAGATTTTTTAAAAACCAAGTTAATGGCCTTTTAGGCTCTCTCTGTAGAGGAGTTCACTTTTTGAACGGTAAGAAATATATGTTGGGGGGACATCAGGAATTTAGGGATGCTTCGGTGGAGCGTGGCCAAGAAAAGGTTGGGAACCACTGGTCTAGATCCTTGGTGGTTGTCTCCCCCAGTTGTCTGCCACGCTAGCCAAACGGTTAGCCAGTTCACATCAGCCACATTTGTTAACAGAAACGGCTTAGCAAGATGGTGAAGGTGTATGAGCAACGCATTGACTGGCTCTCCACGGCAAGCAGAAGAATTTGGGGAAATGTGGGTGAAAAGAGGTATTCTCCCTTCTTTTGCTGCTCGATGCATATCAACATATGTGAAGTGATGTCCTGCCATTTCCTCTCTGTTATTTCTAGCTCAGTGTCAAAATTTCAGGGTGGCACAGAAATAAGAATCAGGTGCTTTCAAGTCAATTCTAACTTAAGAAAACCCATTTTCAGGGGTTTCTCGGCAGAGAATCCGCAGAGGGGGTTTCCACTCCCTTTTTCTGGGGCCATCCTGGGACTATGCCCAGGACCACACAGGATGTGGTCCCTGAAGGCTGTTGGGTTGTCCAGCTTCACCCTCCTCCCTGAGGCCATCTCTCTCCTTGCAAATGTAAGATAGGGCCATCTGCTTTAAAATCTACAGGTTTTCTCGAAGGCTTTCATGGCCGGGATCCGATAGTTGTTGTGAGTTTTTCAGGTTGTTTGGCCGTGTTTTGCCAAACAGCCACAGAGAATGGCGAAACATCAGGAAGAAAAACTTCTAGAACATGGCCAAACAGCCCGAAAAACTCACAACTATCTACAGGTTTACTTAGTGGGGATAAGTAAAGGGTTTTAATCCAACAACAGTCAGTTCAACACAGGGGATAACTCTTCCAGATGTTTTTGTTAACTTTCTGAACTTTGTGTCTTCCTTCTCCCCAAGGGAAAAACACTCCTTAAGGTAAACCCAGGACCCCTGAGGAGAATGGGTTGGTGGACCCATCTCAGTCCCTTCAGATCTAGGGGAGATACACCCATCCTGCACCTGACCTGGTTACCTTACTCTCCTCTAGCAAGCTTAAGGCAGCCTACCTGGTTTATCTCCTCTCTGCTTAGTCCTCACAGCTGTCCTTTCAGGATAGAGGTTAGGTTGAGAGGAACAATGACAGACCTGAAGTTTTTGAGGCTTAGCATTCAGATGAGAACCTGTAAGTCCCAGTTTAGTACTCTTGACCCTACAAAATGCTAGCTCTCTTCAGAATCTCTGGACCATTAGAAATGAGAAAGGGCAGGTGCTGATAGAAAAGTTATGTTTCTGATCATGGCCTTTCTGATGTAGGGTTGTTGTGCTTGTCGATACCTCCAAAACCAACACCATGTACATCTTTCATATCCAACATTCCCTGCGAGTCTTACTGGAGCAGCAGATGTTGAACAAGGATTTCTTCAATATTATTGCGTAAGTAACCATCAAGCAAATGCTGTAAAAATTATGGACCCCACAGATCGTCAGTGGGCCTTGGGCATGACTACTCAGTGAACCTTCTATATTAAGAGGCATCATTTCCCAGAACACCCGTTCCTAGATTTGGGTGGAGAGTGACAATGAGCAGATGCCAAAAAACAGGCCACAAGAGCAACAAAGAGTCTTGTTGTACCTTAAAGACTAAGAACTCTGATTTGGCAGAAGATGTGGTAGATTGTATAGCCCACTTCATCTGCTGCATGGAGTGTTACCTCAGTTTGTTGTCATTACGGGTTGTCAAATCAGAACCAAGCTATAGCAACCCTAATAGGATTTCCATGGTAAATGAGCTGTTTAAGGAGTTGCTTTACTAGTTCCACACTCCCCGAAATATACCATAGCTGAGCAGGTCTCCTGAATCCTAGTTTATCACTCTATCTGCTACACCAGAGTAAGTATCCTGCTACCACAGTAGGTAGGTATTTATACATTGATATTTTGACATCCATGCATCTGAATAAGTGAGCTGCAGCCTAGGAATCCTTCTGCCAAATAAAACTGTAAGTTTTTAAAGTGCCAAGAGATTCTTTGTTGTCTATACTGTTAAAAACCTTTGGCATTCTTTCACTGAAGGCTTCTGAGCAAAATTAGGACCCAGAGAGTCATAAGAGGACACTTCTCTTATCAGTCAGTAACTTGTTCAAGAACAGGTAGCGGTCAATACTTCATTTTGATACAACCATTATCAAAAAACCAGCCTCTGATTTATTTTCTCACTAAGAGTGGGCTTCTGACATCCAGGAATGATTTCACAGCTTTCACTGAGTGCTATACTGTATCTACCTGTTTTGTCTGAGCTGGTGTATTCAGTTGCACAGCGCCAAGGCAGTAGGAAGGAGCCTTCCTAAGGAATGTGAACACATTTGGGCATTCCCTGAGCAACAAGAACAAATGAATTCTTTATTTACGGTTGTTAACCAATCTGAGCAACAAGAGAAGTTATTGGCTGACCTTTGCACTCCAGAAGCACTCCAGTCTAAGAAGAAGAAGAAGAAGATGCACCAGTCTACAGTTTATTCACATCACTGCTTGTTATCCCTGACTTGAACTATAGTTGTGAATGCAGCCACTGTTCAGTTATTTCATCTAAATTTCTTGCAGCTTTGGAAGTGATGTTAAAGCCTTTCAACCTGAAATGGTTCCTCCATACCCTGAAAACTTACAAAGTGCCTGGAGGTAAGTACAGTACATATAATATTCCCTTTTATACCCACTTTCTACCTAAAATTTTATGGGAAAATCTTATGGGTTGTGGCCTGTTCCAGCAAGGCTGTTCTTATGGTCTTAGGAAGAGACAGGCAAACCCCGCAGGTAAAATCTGCTTGTGCAATCCTTCCACAACAAGCCCATACACAAGCAAGTACTCACCACTAGGCAGCATCAGAAAGTGCTGGGAAGTAGAGTTCAAGGAGCCTTGTGGCGCAGTGGTTAAATGCCTGGCCTGCAGGTAAAACTGTGTTCACGACCTGGGGTTCAATCCTAAGTAGCAGGCTCATGGTTGACTCAGCCTTCCATCCTTCTGAGGTTGGTAAAATGAGTACCTAGCTTGTTGGGGTGGGGTGGGGGCAATGTGTAGCCTGCATACTGTAATTAAAACTGTAAACCACCCAGAGACTACTTGAAGTGGTATGGGGCAGTATATAAGCAGAACACTTTGCTTTTGCTTTTACTGCACAAAAGGAATACATATTTGTGCATTACTTGAACATCAGGTGTTCAGTGATACTTGGGGATTTGGGTCACAGGGGAAGCTCTTATTCTAGGTGGATACTGACCCTGCCATGTGAAGGCACCAGAAATGTTATGGCTGCAATTCGAAGAGCTGTGGAGGTGGACTTCAAAGAGAAAGAGAAATACGAGTCTCAAGGCCTTTACCTTTTCACAACTGGCATTCCTGACCAAGAAACGGTGGGTATAATTCCACAGTCAAAACTGCTTGCTGTACATCAAAAATTATTATATATCTACTATCTTGCCACCTGTGCGGCCATTTTGACAGGGGGGTGGTACTTTCAGGTATGCTGGTTCTGCACATCCATTCTGATGTGTCCCGGTCTTGCATGAGGGCTGTACAATGTCTTCTTTCTTGACCTGAGTACCGGTAAATAAACTCAAATGTTTCCTATATGGCAGAACTTGGAAAGTAGAACAAGGCACAGTGGAGAACCCTGGGTCCTCCAGACACGTTGGACAGCAACACCTACACACCTTTTCTATTGGCTGGGAGTTGAGTCATGGCTACTGGACTTCTTTTTTGTGAGATAGAAACGTTTCGCTGTTCATCCAAACAGCTTCATCGGTCGTAGTGTCTATTGGCTGTATTGAGTGGACCTGATGGGAGTTGTAGCCTCAAACATTTGAAGGTCACAAGGCTCCCTACCACTGTTATGAAGCATAATAATACAGATACAGTACATCTAGGCTAGTTTTAAGGGCAACTACATTCATTGCCAATATTCTGTTGCATAGATACCCAGGTGGAAGGGAAATTATGTATCTCTCCATGGCAAATTGTCACAAATTGGCAAGTCATTTGTTGGGTTGTTGGCAAGTTGGAACACCCAGCTGTGGAGGGTTTGATTTCCCCGTTGTGCCCTGCAGAATTCAGGATACAGCCTGTGTATTCTTAGGGAAAGGTAAACAGTTCCAGAAGGCCTCCAGAAGAAAGGACTGATAAATAATTTCAGAAACCCTTGAAAAGTGTTGCTGTGAGTCAGAGTCAACATGCTGGCACATCAACACCAATTCCTTGCTGAATCCCAATCTGGCAGGTTGGTCTTGCCTGCCATTCCAAGCACTGTTTTGCTAATTAGCAGCAATTTGCCTTGGCAGCTCATGCCTTTGTCCTTCTGCTAGTGTGACCCCAACTGGATGTTGGCCAAGGGATCTGAAAAGACTTTAAAGACCTTCAAGAGCCATGCAAATGCGATGAGCTGAACCAAGTTGCCAGTGCCAACTCAAGTGCCAACACAGAACAAATGTTTCAAATCAACATTTGTGTGAATCCCATGGATTCATGGGATGAACAGATGTAACCCAACGTTGTTAAATCAGAGTGAGATGGCCCTCCTTAAATGGAGTTTGATCATCTTGTCTTTCAGTATGCAGTATCTTCTTACATGGCTGAAGTCTGCGCAGGATGTGACTTGCAGCTGCATGTCTGTCTGTTCAGCACCAACAGTCTCCTGCTTGAGGACATCCCACCACGCTACGCAAGTCCAAACGAAACCGCAGCCACTTTTAAAGAGATTGTATGGGCTGCCAATGGCCGGTTCCATTGGTTTGGAGAAACAGGTGTGATGGGAGAATGTGTTCTGTGTCTTTTAAATTTTATCCCCTCTCACGCTGCACCTCAGAAGCTGCATGTGAGAGACAGTACATTTCCAAAATGGAACCAACGTGCAATCCCAGTGCAATTACTCTTTTACTTTAAACACAACACTTTGTCATTGCTTCCTTGTGCTTCCATCCTCACTAAGGGCCTTTTCACACGACCCCTAAGATCCGCTGGCCACTTAAACTCGGACCAGAGATCTTGGGGGTTCGTTGCTCTTCCTGCGTCCCCAACCCTCCGCACGTCCTTGCTCCTGTCTGTGTGAGGGGAGAGAGAAAAAAAGAGAGGAAAAAATGCAGGCTCACCTCCGAAGCCGCCCGGAGCCCTGTCGCTGTCCTGATTCCTTCTCTTCTGTTTGCTTGTTTTTGCCTCCCGCCCCTTCTCTTAAAGGGGCAGGAGGCAAAAAAAAAAAAAAACAGAAGCAAGGAGAGCCCGGCAGTCACTACGTTATATCCGCATCAGGAATTTTCACCTCCGGAGAGCAGGTACCTGAAAAGTGCGCTGGGACGCGCTTAGGTGGGCGTGGTCGCACTTAATTTCCTGCAAACTCCGAAGCTGGTGGGGAAACAATTGTAAGCTCCGGAGCTGGCAGCCATTTGCGGTGGAGTTTAGGGGTCATGTACAAATACCCTAAGTCTTGTCTGGACCTCTATAGTAGTTCTCAGTCAAAAGTGTGTCCTTAAGAATACTTTCTCAAATTTATGGTGCCTTGCAGAGGAGGCTACCTGAAAGTCACTTAGCTCACTACTGTCTCCACAAGGGGATCTGAGTCCATCTACATGTTCTTGGGCTGGAACAACCATGAGGCCCGTCCAGAATGGTCAGTAGTTGACAAGAGATGATGGCCCTTGAAGTCCAACATATAAAAATTCACATCCATCCATTCTTGGTCTTCCCAGGCCAAGTTTTAAAGAGTTGCACACAGAAGTTCAACTTTTCCTGATTTTCCTTTCTTTCTGTCCTGCTAGGCATTTATGAAAGTGATGATATCAGCCTTCTGCTCTCTGAAATAGAAAAAGCCGTCAACTTTTCCCACAAGGTACACTTTTACTTCCTCACTTCTCAAAATGGTTACCATTTTTCATAAGCTGAATGGTATGCAGCGTTTAAGTCATGTGCAGTAGTGTCTTGTCTTGGAAAAGCTCATGATGCCCTCAATGGACCTCATCTTTGCCGCTGGTCAGACATCTCCCTCTGGCCCCAATCTGCACAGTGGTCTTAGCTGGGAGGACATAGTAGGCAAAGTGGTTACTCTGTTTTGTTCTTTGTTGCAGCTGATTTGCTTACAAAGACCAGGTGACAAGGCAATAATAATGAAGAGATGCAGTAGGCTGGGGTGGGGTGGGGAGTGTTCTACAAGGCAGTGACTGCCTTGTACTTTAGCTCTTGCTTTACATTTCAGCCCATGAGTTTACAGCCTAGATAGATTGCTAGACTTCAATGAATTGAATATATGGCTAAATTTGAGGTGAACATGAGCCTGGAAATTGCAACACTGCAATTTCTGTGGAGATTGTCCGTCATCCTCACTGAAGTTATCTGGGAGTTGAGTCATGGCAACTGGACATCTTTTCAAAATGTTTGGCAACTCATCAAAGAAGCTTCCTCAGACTGAAGAAGCTACTTGGATGGATAGCAAAATATTTCAATCCCACAGGAAAAGACCAGTTACTATGACTCAACTAGGGATGGGCACGAAATGGAAAAAATGTTTTGTTTTGTCTCATTTTGTGCTCACCCCCATTTTGTTTTGTTTTGTTTCTTACAATTTTTTAAAAAAATCTTATGAAATGAAATGAAACGGCTCTCCAGGTCCTAGAGGCATCAGATTTGGTGCCCGGGAGCCATTTTTAAAGGCCTCCTGCTGAGCGGTTATAGGCTGGACCCCTTTAAAACTGGCCTAGTCAGTACTAGGGGGATCCCCTGGTACCAACTGGGCCAGGTTTAAAGGGATCCAGCCATTGACAGCTTGGAAGGAGCCCTCTGATGGAACGAAATGGTTCATTTCAATGCAAGAACAACTGTTTCGTTTCGTCTGTAACAAAATGTTCCTTCCTCGTTTTGTTTCGTTACATAACGAAAGGATAAAATAACATTTTGTTTTTCATTTCCTGCCCATCCCTAGACTCAACTCCCAGGTATTTATTTATTTATTTATTTACTCTTCCATCCAGCTACATGGCTATTTATTCCCTCCTTCATCAGTAGGAAGCCTAAAAGACTTATCAGTAGGGAACTAATTTTCAAAACAAGAACAGCCAAGTATAATGTAAGAGTAACATCTGGACTTTGTGGAATGTATCACCCTACAGATGTTCTTGCAGTCATGGGAAAAATTGATGGTGGATGTGGTTCAACAACATCTCTAGGGCCATGTCTTTCCCCCACCTAATTCAGAAAGCAGCAGGTTAAAACAAGTGTTTTGTTAGCTGCTTGTCTCAGAGAGCAGGGCCAAGAGAAGAGTTTGTGTCCTTTTCCAAAGTTCATTTCTGACCCATGTCTTCAACATTTGGGAGCACACGTCTTCACTTTGGTTTCATATTGGGTGAAAATAATCTGTTACGGCTATTCTTTCCTTTGCAATTCAGCTGTGATAGAAGCTGGTAAGGTTGCTAATGATCAATTCGTGGAACTTTTGCTTGCAAGAAAACTGCCCACTTAGGCTTTTGTTTTCAGTGTGGCCTGCTGGTGAAATCCTTAAAGCATCAAGCAGGAAGTCAGCACGCTGACCGGTTAATCACTGAAGAAGACCAAACTGTTTTGGAGAAAGAGGAGAAGAAGAGGCCACAGAAGCTACCACCTCCAAAACCAACAGTCCTCAGCCTTGCCAGAATGGTACAATTCTATCTGACGTGTTAAGGTGAAATCAGTCATAATCAGTGCCACCGTCACTGACATAAAGGCAGGGATGTGTTAACAGTGTGCAGAGATCCAGTTGTTGCTTCTAGTTCTTGAACCAAATACAGCACCTGGACCAAGAGTTTTCTTCCCCAGTGTGCCCCTTGGGAGAAAAGCCTGCCCGTGTGACCTTGAGCAAGCTGCAACTATCCCAATGACCCCATTGCCCGCAAAAGAAAAGAATGGTAAACAGTTCTGGGCACTTAGTAGCCATCTGTTTAAAAGAATAACTTTATCTTGGATAGGTCTCATTACTGGATAGCTCCTTCCTCTATGCCAAGAACTTGAGGTGAGGAATGTGAGGTTCTGCTCTGTGGATGAGGAATCATCTAGACCAGTGGTTCTCATACCTTTTCTGGCTTCTCCCTTCCTCTGTGTAATTCTGTGGGAGAACAACTGGAAAGACTTAAAGGAGACACACCTGGAGCTCTCCTGTCTTCAGGCCTCTGTCTTTTCTCGACAGGCATGGGTTTAACCAGTTCCCAAGATATCTTCTTCTGTTTAGGTTAGAAGCAGCAGTGGCTCACCATAGATATTTTAAGGAACAAAGGCTTCTTCTGGAAGAGCCTACAATCAAACTCTGCTTGATAATCTCAAGCTGTCGGAGTGCTCACCCACTTTGATGGGCTTTAAATGAGGAGCAGGCAAATGAAGGCTGTAATTTTTCCCCTCCGGTATCAGAGGCAATATGCTTTGGTATGCCAGTTGTTGGAGAATCTGAATGGGGCAGGGTTATTGTCCCCATGTTTTACTTGTGGCATTCCATAAGCATCTGGGTGGTCACTATTCAAACCAAACACTGGACTGTACAACCTTTGCTCTCATCCAGCAAAGGCTTGCCTTCTGTAATCATGTTTTAACTCTGCTTTTAGAATTTAAGAGACCAAAGTGTCGGGGACAGAAGTGGCTCCAAGAAAGCCCTCCTGTGGCGTCCACCAAGTGCAAGAGCAGAAATTCCACCAGGTGTGTGTCAGTCAAACTTTCAAGTGAAGGGCTCTCCATAAGGGAAAACCTGGAATGATGATATTAACCTAAGAAGAGGAGCCCTGCTGGATGAGGCCAAAGGCCCATCTAGTCCAGCTTCCTGTATCTCACAGTGGCCCCACCAGAGGCATCTGGGAGTGCACGAGACTAGATATCTGTCTCCTGATACCACTCCCCTGCATCTGGTCCTTGACGTTTTAAGCCTGGATATTCTTTTGTGGTTGCAAATAGGAATGGTTGCTGCTAACGTAAGCTTGCTTGCTCTTTTTAGTTTAGTTTAGATCTTATTTCAAAGATTACTGAGAGACATATTAAACCCTCATAGGGCCTATTAACTGGCAGGGGCAGAATATTGCCATGGTTGTGTCATTCTGCTGCAGAAGCAGGAAAAAAGAAACATACCCTCCCAATGCAGTCCAAGTGCATAGTACCTTCTTCTTCAAGTGCCATGTCCTCATAGAATGTTGGCGATCAATAGCCTGAACTGGTTTCAATCTACAGCTATTCTAAACAGAGCAGCTGTGCTTGCTGTGGACTATTGGCTTAAGAGTTCTTAAGCCAGAATATTCTTCTATGCCCCATGCCACGCTTCCCATCTATTTTTCCTTGAAGGATAACTTGCAGCAGATGGTATTTCTTATTGCGCATTATATGTCTGAAATACTGCAATTTTTTCTCTTTACATATTGAGGATTTCTAACTTTTTCTTGATGTATGCAATTCTGGATGTCTTTGGGCAGAACAGCGGCATTGAATTAATTATTATTGTTTTTAAATTGCTACCATGTTGCAGTGCAGTCCATGACAGACATTTTCGCGGCAACAAAGAAATACAACACTAAGTCAAAGAGACATCCAGAGACGTCACTGTCATTGTTTTATACAAACAGAGGAAAGAATGTAGGTAGGTAACTTTTTTTAATGTATAAAATGAAAAGCACAACAATAGAGAAACTAAAACAAAATACAAAACGACTGCACTCCCCTCCACTGACGGGACTTCCTGAGAAATTTTTGTTGTCCTCGTCTCCAGAACTGAATTGATTGTTGTGCTGGAGCTTTCCCTTTGTCTCTTACAAGCATGTATTCAATAAATGTACCCCATATATCATAAAACATATTTTTTCAACTCCCCTTTCTTGAACTTTAAATTAGAAGTCAATTTATCATTTATAGCAATATTCCATACTTTGTTATACCATTTCTCCATATATAATTCATGTTTAGATTTCCAATTCCTGGCTATTATTAATGTAGCCGATGTCAATAAACTGGTAATCAATTATCTAGTTTTAAAGTAATAATCCATTTTAACAAATATTGATAACAAAACAATTTCTGAATTGGACTCTATATTCCTTTCAAATATATGATTGTTCTTTGAAAATTGATTTCCAATTTTATATATCTTTTCACATTCCCACCACATATGCAGGTATGTACTGTAACAACTTCCATATCACAGGATAACTTTTACTTCTGAACCAGCCATGTTTTAAATCTGAATATCTCTATATCTCTCACTTTGTCATTTATTGAAGCATCATTCCCAGATAACGCAAGGTGGTGGGGGAAGGGGTGAGATACCTGCAGCCGCTTCCAGCCATGTTTTTTATCGACAAGGCCTCTTTTTGTTCTTCCCACATCACTTTCACTGTCTACAATTCTTAGAGATAATTCCCAAGAATCTTCCAGAACATTGTGATAAAGTGTCATAAAACAGACATGTTGGAAGTGTTTAAAAATGTATCACTTCTCATTCAACAGTCTAACAACCCACAAATAAAAACTATTTTTTAGCCTGTTTGGTATGATTGGTTATGCTTCTGTCTCTCCTGCCCGAGGGTAGGAAAGTAAAGAAGTGCTGTCCGGGGTACGAATTGTCCCTGAGAATTTTCCTCGCTCTCCTTAGACAGTAATCCATGGCGATGTCATCCAGTGGACTCAGGGGACAGCCCATGATGTCTTGAGCTGTGTTCACTACCCTCTGTAAAGTCTTTTTGTCCACGGCTGTCAACCCAGCAAACCAAACTGTAATGCAATATGTAATGCAACATTCCAGACAATCACACACTATCCAGCAGGAGGAGAGAAAGAGAACCACTATTGTCTCACTTGTGATCATGTGACCTGCCCCAGTGCTTGTATTACAATGCATTGCTTTTTGATCAAGACAAAATTTAGAAGAAATGCTTGCTTGTCTTGCAAAACGCTTTAAACCAAGCTACTTGTAAACCAAGATATTATTGTAGTAATGCCTAATAGAATATGTTCCATTTTTAATAATGAGATGCTAGTGCAGTTAACAAGGTCAAAAGGCTGAATTATTATTTCAGATATATTCAAGGCTTAGGCTTTGACTTTGATGCTGCCAAAGAGCCAACATGGACATGGCAGGCTGACGTAACAGGACCCATAGCATTCTCCTTCAAGATTGCTTTGCCATTCCTTACCCCAACATCTTCTGCCGAATTGAACCCCAAGAACCCAACACAGGAAAGCCATTAAGTTCTTAGGAAGGAAATAGGTAGAGAAAGCTATATACAGCAACCTATCAGACAACCTTGTTTTTTTTTTAAAGTGAAACATATTCTTGCTCATGGTAGAACACCGATGTTGCTTTTCCTAGGTGCCATTTATAAAAAATATTCAAACCCCAAGTGTGCAAGGAAGCTGGTTCCAAAGGTTCTTCTGCCCCTGGAAGAGGAAATTTGCTCCAGCAAAGAGGTAGCTTGATTTTAACATTGTGGTGCCTTCATGGGCATTGCTCTTTAAAGCATGTCTTCCTGTTGTTGTCTGTTCGTGGACCATGTACATACTATTAACTCAGCCATCCCTCATTCTTTCTCCCTGAAAGTGGCTGAGTAAATTCAGCATAAAGAAACTGAAGCTAGAGCTGCCCAGTCTTATTTTTGGACCTGAGACCAAACACGCAAAGCACAGGGTAGAATGTTTGGGCAAGAAAGTTTCAGCAAAGTACTGTGACATCTTTCCTCAGGTGGAAATGCACGTAAGTCCTGTAGTTTGGATTCCTTTTCTAAAGCATGCAAACTCTTTTTGTTCTTTTCTGCCGGCGGCCTGGACCTCTGAGTCAGGGCTACGGCTTCTCAGAAGGCATTTCTTCATGCCGGCAATCAATTGATGTGGGTCTTTAGCAACACTCTTCAAACTGTGTTCCAGGGTATTGTGAATCACTTGCAGGTTTCAACCAAGGATATCGATGATTACATTGAGCAGATGGAGAGAGTGTTACGGCGCTACGTCCAAAGATTACAGTGGCTTCTTTCAGGTGTGTATTGACTCTAGAATAAAAACTCATTGTGATATTAATAGTCTCCTTGGAGTACTGCCTTGGAATGTAAAGTTGGGGTTTTTAGTATAGGGAGATAATTTATATTGCAGAGATTAGAGGGTGACGGTGAGAATCAGGTCAAGGCAAACTGAAGTTTCCTGCTTTTACAATGTTGTCCCCCGAGACATGCAACAGTTTTTTTATTTTTTAAACAGGAAGCCAGCGATTGTTTGGCCTCATCTTGGAAGCCAATGTTTGCCTCCTGATCGATACCTCTGGGTCCATGGACTGTTCTTTGGAACAAGTCACTAAAGAACTCACCTCCCTTATCTGGGAGCAGCTGAGGAAGAACAAGACCAGGTGACAAAGGGTCCAGAATTCCTGTAGGCCTTTTGGCTTATGAGAGGTTGCCGTGGCATTCATGTCCTGCTGGTGGACTTCCCATGAGTGTCTGGTGGACCACTGTGGAGAGGCGCATGCTGAACTAGAGAGAGATTAGGTCTGCTCCACCAGAGTTCTTCTTATGTAATTAAGATGCTGCTCACATTACAAAAATAGCCCCCTTTCTTATATGTAAATACAGTATATTTTGTTTTATTTTTTCCAGTGTGGTTTATTCAGTTAAGATATTCTGTGGTGATTTTAGACACACAGTAGCTAGAATAATAGAATAATGGAGTTGGAAAGGGCTTATAAGGCTGTTGAGTCCAACTCCCTACTCAGTGTAGGAATCTAAGAATAATTTTGACAGGTTATGGTATACCTACCATATGGCTGTCTATCTAGTCTGTTGGTCTTTCCAGTTTTTCCCCCCACAGTTGCTAAAATGTGTCAGCAAAGTTTCATTATTTTTGGTTTGGAAATATGACTCTTGGGCCAAAACCTTCCTGAGCCACTTCTACCTTGACAGCCGTCTTAAAAGTATCACAAACCAAATCATATGGCAAAGAACGGCAAGGCCCAGGTTTTTGACCAAATGGATTTAGCATCACAAGTTTCTGTTGAAGATTCTCTCTCATCATTCTGGGATAATAGGACTGCCTAACCAGATCTGGCATTCTGGCGACAGGGCTAAGCCCCGATTTGATCTGAAGGTCAAACAAAAAAATGCCAAATTGATCCTGAAATGTCCTGAAAAGTGATTTGTGACTCATTTGATTCAATGCCTGCCTCAAATCCAAATTGAATGATAAAGCCTTCTATTGATTTGCGTGGAGAAGCAAAAGAGCTATAACTTTCAATTAGCCTCAAGTGCTTGTGCATGGACACCTTTAAAGTTAGCTTTTTTCAAAAGAAAGGAAGTAAAGAAAAAAAAGAAGAAAAGGGAGTGATTTGTGCCTCATCAGATTTAATGTATGATCTAGACACAGATCAGTTTTTAAATTCATGTTAGTTCATTCTGAAGCTAAATACAACAATTCTCTTCAAGTCATTCAGGCTTTGCTTGGGTCCAAAGCCTTAGCTGACAGGGAGCCTTCTTCCTTTCCAGGTTCAACCTAATCAGCTTTGCAGAAGATGTTGACATTTGGCAAGAGAGCCTTACGGAGGCCACCAATGAATCCTGCCATGATGCTGTGCAGTGGTTGTCCATGTTCCAAGCTCATGGGAATACTTCCATTCTCAAGGCTTTGCAGGTCTGATAAGCGGGAAAGATCTTATTGGGTACACCGTGCTATTTTCAGGGTCAATGTTGCTGAGCAGGGCCAGTCCTACTATTAAGCAGAGTGAAGTAGCTGCCCCAACAGCATATTTTTCTTGTCATGCTTTTGGTAAAGGGAGAGGGGTCCCCATGGGACTCTCTGCCATATCTTCTCTGCTATGTATTTGTTATCCTATTGCCAGTGCTAGTCTACTGAAGCATCTTTATCAAAGTCTCTTCAGTCTTTTCTGATGTTAACTGCCTTGGGTCCTTCCGGGGTGAAAGGTGGGATAGAAATATTTTAAATAAATAGATAATAAAATAATAAACCATCTCGTAATGACTAGAGACTGTAGATCCTGCCAACATCCCAACACTATCATGTCCCACCATTGGCCAGGCTACCTGAGACTAATGGCAATTGAACTCCAGGGACAGAGTGAGGGATTCCCTCGTTCTGGTCTAGAAAATTCTTGAGATGGATATTTATCATTGGTGTACAGATGGCCAAGAGCGAAGGTGGTGGTTGTGTAAATCAAAGTGAAGATGCAATAAATGCCGATACATTAAGAATAACATGACAATTTCTCCCTGTGATGAGCTGAATTTTATCACAGCATTTTAGTGCATAGACTGATGATATCTGTGTAACTGTGACGTGTTTTTTCTCCCCAGAGAGCTTTTGCTCTTCCAGATATCGAGGCTTTGTATGTTCTGACAGATGGAAAACCAGACACTAGCTGCAGTTTGGTTCTCAAGGAAATTGAAACGCTGATGAAGAAGCATGCAGTTAAAATTCACACTATTTCATTTAATTGTACAGACAGGTATGTGTTATTTTGCTAGAATTGTTGGATGTCATTAGCAATGCTTGTAATAAATTGCCAATTTAATAAAAAGTTCTCCTTTTCTACATGTCTCGCCTTACTATCAGGATTAATTTCAAATACCTCTTGATACTTTCAAAGTGTCATGATACTTTTTGTCTTAGTTCCAGAGGCATTCATTCATTTTTTTAAAAAGCACTTAGTTTTCTTCATCATTGAAACTTGTGTATTTCTGAGACAGATGACTAGGATATTCTAATTCATGCCCCCCCCCCAAGTTCGTAGGCAACCTCCAGCTCAGTTTGGATTGAGAACAGTTATACATCAGTCTGGATTATTATTTTTAACAATGGTGTCCCCTCTTGCATCCTTTTAGACCTATTGAAACAGCTTGTCCATTCATATACTGGCTTTCTTACAGCTCTCTTCAATTTCTGTGTCAGCATCTGTTTTCTGTCGGTCCAAGATACCGTATTCCGAGTGTTGCTTTCTGACAACATACTCCCAAAGGGACTGGCCCTTTTTATTAAGAATAGAGATGGGCACGACTCAAAAAAAATGGTTTTTCGTTTTTCATTGAGGGGTCCGTTTCGGTTCGTTTTAGTTTTCGTTGGGGTTTTTTTTGCAAATTTTTCGTTTTCGTTGCGTAACGAAAACGGAAAACGGAAACGGAAAATTTCTGTTTCGTTAGCATTCTTTTCAGTTCAATGTACTTGCCGCAACAAAAACGAAAAACACAGCAAAAGTTTCTGCTTCGTTTCCGTTTCCGTTTTGTGTAACGAAAACGAAAAACGAAAACAGAAACGAAAATTTCGCTGAGTCGTACCCATGTCTAATTAAGAAGATCAAGGTTCTGTGACTGTCACCAGATTTGTTGGGTTCAATGCCCTCATTTATTTGTTTGCTTGCTTGCTTGCTTGCTTGCTTGTTTTTATACCGCCCATCTTCCGGGGGAACTCCGGGCAGTTTATAGAAGTCATATTCATATCAATTAAAAATACAAATATCAAACATATAATACAATAATAATTGTAAGAAACAAAAGTAATAGAATTATTGACCTAGATGGCAGATTATGTTTCACACACCCACAAAAAAACAATAGTGGTCGCCAAAGGCCAGCAGGGACTGTGCTAGGCGAATCTCACTCAGCAGTTTGTTTCAAAGTGTAGGGGTGGCCACAGAGGCTGCTCGGTTTCATCTCACGTATTCCATACAATTTATTTATTTATTTATTTGATGCATTTATATACCGCAGCCTTTTTCCATAAAGAAACTCAGGGCGGTTTCCATAAAAGCAGTTAAAACACAGAAAAACAACAGAAACAATGAAAACAATGAAAAGGCATTGGCAAGATTAAAATCAAAGAGGGAAACCCTCAGTGGTGGGCGGCAGGACCAAAAAGAAAAAAAAATTAAACAGAAATGAGGTCACCATATGCCTCCTTGAAAAGCAGGGTTTTTAATGCCTTTCTGAAGGCGGGCAGGGACTCTATAAATAGAGTTTGGGATATTGAGGGACAACCCCTGTTTAGTGCTGCATCAAAGGCTTGTTCCTCTCTATATTTCCATCTGCCACTCTCCCATGGTAAGAGACCAGATTACCTTCATTTTTTGGCTCATCCCTAAAACCATGGCACATCCACCTTGCCAGGTGCCTTCTAATTTGGTGCAGAGCAGATGCAGGGGATTACCCACAAAACTGAGTGTGTTCCCCTGCAGCCAGGGAGAGATTGAATCATTGCAGCATATGATGTTTCAATGCATCTGCTACCACGAAATCCACCAGCATCACTTGACTCCTTTTCTTTTTTCACACCCTGGTCAGGACGACCTGGGCAAAATCCGGCACCTGCTGGGCAGCACTAATATGGACCTTACTGTGACAATAGCCAGATGCATCCATCTTATCATTCAGAGGCGTTACATTAGGTTATCATACACTACTGAGATCTCTGATATATGTTTATTGCTATATGTTTATTAGCACTTTGCAATATTTTTATGCCAATAAAGGTTCGTAAACAAAATTTAAAGCTGTGATGATGATGTACATCATCTTTAAAAACAAAACAAAACTTTCAAAGCACTCCTGTTCCCTTTTTATCGCCTTTTGGCTTCCACAGAGGAGCCAATGATTTTCTCAAGAAACTGGCATCCCAAACAGGCGGACGATACCATCGGTGCCATGGAGATGTGGATGGGCAGTTGGCAGCACACCGCCTGCTGTCAGAAGGCTTTAGAGATGAGGACGTAAGTCCAGCAGGCACCATCTCTTGCATCACTGATTTGCATTTTCTCTAATGACTTTGTGAAGCAGATCATGTTGAGAGATCATGACTGGCTTCGTAGTTACGTAGAATTTGAACCTGGCCTCCTAACTCTTAGGCTAAAACTGCACTGCACATCTCTAAGAAACTGGTATTGTGATTCAACCTGTTTCCCTCCTCTGGCCATTGGTAGGAGTCAAGCTGGACTTTCTTAATTAATTGTGTTCTGTTTCTGTTTTGAAATAGAAAAATGGAGCCTTAGAATTGTTCCCCCGGGTGAAATCAGGGTCCACCCATTGTAGAGCACAGATCAGGACTGTGTGGCCTTGTATATATTATTAAACTCCAATTCTCATTGTCTTTCACCCATCCATACTGGCTACAGTTGCTGGGAGTTGCATTCCAGCAACCTCTGGAGGGCCTGACCTGGCCTTCCCCGTTTTGCAGAAGACATTCAGGCCATCAGCACATCCTCCCTTTGGCTTTAGTGATTCCACACACTGGAAACCATGCCCGCCCTTCTCTTCTGAACATCATCTTCCACACATCCACTTGCGATGTGTGGTTTTTGCACTCGGGGCTATCCGCAGCACCCAATATTCCTAGGCCGTTGCTTGGTCTTCAAAAAAGGACCCACCAGCAATGATGCCCACCCTCATGCCCATGGCAGCAGCTGGGCATCAGATGTTGCACCACCACTGATTCCCACCCTGCTCCAGGCCCTCCTTGGAAACTGCTGTTGTTTGTTTCCCTTTTCATGCTAAGGTTGGGGTAGGATCCTCGAAACAGCAGGCAGCCTGTAAGCACTGTGCAGAGGTTCCTGTGGTGATACTGCTGTTTGTTGCCACCCTTCCTGCCGGCAGCATCACCTGAGCATGCTGGGCAATGATGGCACATGCCAGAGTCAAGGGGAGCCCATAGGAGGAAACCTTGTTCGCAGGTGCTCACATCAAGATCTGGTCTTGCTTATAGAAATATGTCTTAGATGTAGAACTAGAACTAGGGGGGCACTCCATGAAACTTTTGGATGCTAGATCTCAAACAAATAAGAGGAAGTACTTTTTCACCAAGAGGATCACTGGTCTGTGGAACTCCCTGCCAGAAGTGGTGACAGCTGTCAGCCTTGACAGCTTTAAGAAAGGATTGGACAAGTTCATGGAGAACAAGGGTACCAATGGCTATCATTATGGGTGCCTAAGGACAACCTCCGGGTTGGGGAGATAGGCAGGATATCTCCCAATGCCCTTTGCAGGGAATCTTAAGCAGGTGAAGACATCTGCCTGGGAATACCCTGAAGCAAATGGTGAGCCCCTGTGTGAGACAGAATGCTGGACTGGATGGGCTGTGGCCTGTTCCAGCAAAGATGCCCTTATGTTCTTATGGGAACTCAACCAACATATAGTACTTGCCTCCATTCTTCCCAGTTGGCTGGCCCCTATGTCTTTCCCCCCTCTTTTTTTTTCTTTAGGGCCTCTGACTTTGTGCCCCTTGCTTTCTTTTCTTCCTCCTCATCCTTCTCCGTTTCTCCTCTCTTCCCTTGGAATGAGACTGGTTCACCTCCCCCTCAATCATGAGCTCACCCACTGATGGGAGCAGCAGCGAGCATTGATGGGCAAAGTGGTGTCCAGGAGAAGCAGCAGCAGGTACCAACACCAAGACAAGCAGCAGTATAAAAAAAGAAAAGGCAGCTGGAGGATTCAAGAGTTGTTCCCCCACCACTGAAAAATCCCTGGACAAGGCGAGCACAGCTCCTCCCCTCTTCATTCTCTGTGATACAATTTCCTACTTCTCAGGCTCCTGGCCTATTTATGGCAAATGTGGTGACCACAGAGCAAAGCAAAAGCAAAGTGTTCTGCTTATATACTGCCCCATACTACTACAAGTAGTCTCTGGGCGGTTTTACAATTTTAATTACAGAGTGCAGGCTACACATTGCCCCCCCCCCCAGCAAGCTGGGTACTCATTTTTCCGACCTCGGAAGGATGGAAGGCTGAGTGAACCTTGAGCCGGCTACCGGGGATTGAACCCAGGTCGTGAGCAGAGTTTTACCTGCAGGACAGGCATTTAACCACTGCGCCACGAGGCTCTTCAAAAGAGAAGGTCCAGGTGGACCATTCATGTTTATTTTCTTTATGAGCCTTTAGAATAATCACTGTAAATATAATTGGGTGCATTCTTCTTTTGTTTCTTAGGATCCCGTTTTTCCTTTGTTTGAAGGAGATGATCTAAAGAAACTTGCAGGAGAAATCGCAAAAGGTAGAAGCTATTTGGTGCAGGCCAGGTCCCTCAAGTGAGTGTGATTTCTATCTGCAGAATGCTCTATTTATGTATGTTCTTTTTATATTAGACTGACTCATTGCTCCAGGTCATCTCATGTGCTATCATTTTGCAAACGAGCCCCCTGCTTTTCTAATTCCGTTTTCTCCAGAAATTCCTCTCCCTTGTGACAGAAAGCAACATACATGAGGGAAGAGGTGATAGGAATCTGTAACGTTTGTATATGTGTGTGTGTGTGTGTGTATATATATATATATATATATACAGTATATATATTTCACCTCCAAGTTATGAAACCAATATTTTCATTCAGATTTACTGCCTATTAGTTTTAATCAATTTTAAGCAATTGGATAATTGATTTGGGTCAGCCATTCTCAACAGGCACCATATGGTCTCTTGGGGGGCCCTGATACATTTGAAGGGCCCCATAGACTAGAAACAATTATTCACATGCCTCATAAGGTACATTATGTAACTTATACAATCTTCATTTGTCCTTTATTTCTTTCATATTGTGTTTTGTCCATGACCAATTGGCGGGTTTATCTCACTTTTCCTCCAGAAGCCAAAAACAGCATATGTAGGACTTCTCTCTGTAACTTAACTAAAGTTTTCCCCATCAGGCAGGCTTTCCTTTGAATGACAGGATGGCCAAGATATTTTTAAAGGAATTATTTCATTCTGTTGTCTTATTTGTGTTTTTAATATTGTTCTTACCTGTGAGTTTTTTTAAAAAATATTATAATCATGTATTATTTCACTTTTCACTTTATTTTTTAACACTGTAAGCTGCCTTGGATCCATTAGGAGAAAGGAAGCATATATATATATTTTAAATAAATAAATAAATAAATTATTCTACTAATTTACTCCCACACCAACCTTGTGAGGTGGGCTAGTAGATTAAGAAGTAATGACTGTCCCAAGCTTATTTTGTTACCTTTACAGCTGAGTAGGTAAACACAGGTGACTTCATGACATGATACAATGATGAAAGGATGTCATCTTAACCACGTGTATTTTAACCAATAAATCACAATGGCTGACAAAAAAAAACCCTGTCCCAATTGAAAATAAAACATGTAACATAACAAACAAAGCAATATAATCAGTGTCCGTCTGGGGGGAAAAAAAACAGAGAGTAGACTGAGGAATAATGCTCACCTTATTAACCAAGTCAAAAGCACAGTGAAATAAACATTATTCATTGTGCTTCTAAATGCTAAGGGTCAGAAACTCCATCAGGGCAAACATTTCCACTGTCCGGAAACTACCAAAATGTCCCTACCCAGTGACCCCGTGACAATCATAGTGGGGTTGGGAAAAATCTCTAGTGATACTCTTTCCATAATGTTTTTCTTTTTCTAGATCATTATTGGAAAAAAAGAATTCAGATAAAAGGGACTGTTCCTTCCAATACAGCTGCCTCCAGAGAAAATGTATGTATGTTACTCTTGTTCTACTAAATGCTAATAGACAAAATAGCAAATTTCCAAACCTCACTTGTGAGTGTTAGTTTCTATTGCATTAAAACATGCATCTGATACTACACAATTTTTAATCCATCTTGGACTTCACCTTTGGAAAGACTAAATAAAGAAAGTGTGCTGCTTATATACTGCCCCATAGTGCTTAAACCTTTCTCTAGGTTTAATTAATTTAATTAATTACAGTGGAACTTTGACTTGCGCCATTAATCCATTCCAGAGGTCTAGACATAAGTCAAACATGCCTTAAGTCAAATGAACTTTTTCCATAGAAAGTAATGGGAAAGTGGATTAATCCATTCCGGATGATGAAAAAGACCCCCGAAAACAGCAATTTAACACAAATTTGACTGGGATAGGAAATTCCTTCCGGGGATGTAAATGAAATATCTCTTCAAAGAGAGGAGGAGGTAGTGGAATTATAGTCCACAAGTTATACACCTCCACTTTTTAATGTTCATAGCAACAATGTCTAACATTTAAGTTTTACTGATTTTTAACCTGACGTTCCAAGTTCTGAACAACCCTATGCTTACCATTAGAGTCCCATAACTGTACAGCTCCCCAACTAAAATGCTTCCATTGTGGACCAGAATTCTGCAGCCAGATTTTTTACAAGACTGAGCCAACTGTCTAACCAGCGAGGCCAGCCCCGAGCTCCCGGCCCTTCTTCTCATCTGGTGGCAGCGGTGGCTTCAGCGAGGCCGAGGACCAGCTCCAGGTGCTCAGAGCTGGCCTCGCCGAAGTCACCGCTGCCGGAGGAGAGGAAGAAGGCAGGGGCAGTTTGGAGGCGGCAGCCACAATGCTGGGTCATGGCTGCCGCCCGATTCCGGGGCCTTGCACCAGGGCTCCAAGCTGTAAGTCAGAGCCCGTGACGCAAGTCAAACAGGCCCCTTCTTGTTGCAAGTCAAATATGCTGCAGGTCAAGCAGCATGTAAGTCAAGGTTCCACTGTACAGTTTAATTATGCAGAGTATACATTGCCCCCAGCAATCTGAGTAATCAATTTCCTGGGTGGTGGAAGGCTGGGTTAGCCTTGAGGCAGCTACCTGAGCTCGACAGGACCGAACTCAGGTCGTGAGCAGGGTCTTCACTGCAGTACTGCAGTTGAACTGCACCACAAGGCTCCTGAAATAGATAGATATTATTGGAAAAGAAAGATGTTACCTTCTATTAAGTGATCTTTTCTTTATTGTTTGCAGAGCAATGGGAGGGCAAAAGAGATTTGTGTGGAATGCAGAATGGTCAATATTTGTTTGTGAGCACACAGACTTGGAAGATGTGACTGCTGTCTTTTTTATGTACCGCCTGCTGCCAAGAAAAGAGAAGGGCTCCAGAGGATGAAGTACTCAATATCTGACAAACACATGGGGAAGTAACTGTTTTGGAATTTTTTGGTCCTCCAAATGAGAAGCTTGCAGTCATCTGGAAAATCCAAGATGCTATTGGTTACTTGACAGTGACTAGCAGGAACGGGTAGTAAATTTCTCAGCAATTAGGTAAGCTGCAGCTGTGATCTATGTTGAGACTATGCTGTTTCTGGGCAAATACTGTAGTCCACAAAAATGATGCCTAAGTTGGCTTAATAAAGGCATTGCTCTAATATGCATTTTGGAATCATTGGAGTAGCCTGTAATGTCTCTTCTTCTGCTTCCTAGAATGAAAAAAAAAATTACTTTTGAACACTTTTATGACTGTTGAGTTTTGATATTTTACTGAAATTTTACTGAAATAAGGGGCGTGGTGGTTCAGTGGATTAAGGCTCCGAAAACTGTTGGCCGCAAAATCGGCAGCTCGGCAGTTCGAATCCCGGGTGCCATGCAGTGCAGCGAGCTCCCGCTGATAACCCCAGCTCCTGCCAACCTAGCAGTTCGAAAGCATGTAGATAAAGAGGTACCGCCGTAAAAAAGCAGGAAGGTAAAACAGTGTTTCCTTGCAGCCATGCCGGCCAAGTGGCCATGGACTTGCACAACACTGGCTCTTTGGCTTGAATATGGAGATGAGCACTGCCCCTGGAGTCAGACACGACTAGCATGCATGTGCGCGGGGGTGGGGGAACACCTTTATTTTACCCAAGCAAAAAGGGGATACCAGAGGCGATCAACTTATAGTGAAGCCGGTGATGTCAAGTTAGAGCAAGGCAGGCTTAGCAGATGTGAGAAGCCATCTTGATCACCTGTGATCAGCCAGTGGTGGACCCCAACCAGAAAACATTTTGTTTCAAGGCACAACCAAAAATGGTATCCCAAACATCCCCTTCCTAAGTTAGAAGAAGCATGACTTCCATCGATCTCCATTCTACACATTCTGTGGGAAATTTTTCCCATCATTGACCCGAAAGAGAATACCACAACTCCTGGTTTGCCCAGTTGAGCGGCCTGAGGACGTCTGCAATCAGTGTGGATGCTGCAGAAGTTTGTGACTGCTACTGTCTGCACGATGTGGAGACACACGAGGTGTCCACCAGCTCCTGGGCACACCTCGGCCGCTCTGTCCCATGATCTGGAGATGTGAGCTTGACAGCGGAGTCCTAAGGTGCAGAGCTGAGGGAGGACAGCAGCGGCTCTCGAACAACGCGGAGAAAAGTGTGCAGACTATATGCCCTCATTCACATGCACCCCTTCGAGAAAAAGAATAAAAACACTCTTCCCCTTGGGAAGGGGAGTGGGAGAGGCTTTTGGCAGGATCTCACCCCCTGATAAATCAGGCCAGAACTCACCCTCTCGGGGCTTGCCACTCTACACTTTCTTAAGGCAGATGATAAGGATGATGTTCACACTCACACCCTCCACCCAGCATACCTTGTCGTCTCCTGAAAGCTCATGATGGGAAGATGCTGATTATGCATGGGGATGATTTGCAAATATTTTTTAAAAAAACCTGAATGGAACTTGGTTGGTGTAATTCACCAGGGTCGGCCCTGACAGTGAGTCGAGGCAGGTAGTCTCCTCCGTGGGGAGAGTTTTTTCCAGAAAAGGCAACAGGTTATTTATTTGCAAACTTTTTATTTGTACCGAGAAAAGCTTGAGGGATTTTCTGCTGCCTGTGAGGAAATAAGAGACTCCTCTATCCCCAAAAAGTTACACGTTCAAGTAAATAACATGGCTGGCTTGTACAGATGAGGTGGCACCCTGAGGCACAAAAATGTCCACTCTGTTTAATTTATCAATTTATTAAACAGAAGAGTTTTGAGAGAAGAAACAGAATATGTTTAGTTGCTGATAGGATTATTTGTTTTTTAATCACTGGAACCCAGGGGACCTGCATCTCAATAGCACTCTGTTATTTTATTTACTTGAGCCTGTCTTCCAAATGAAATATTGTCCAACATGCAAATGAACAAACAAAATACAGTATTCAGTTGGTAAAAGTCTTAAGCAGAATCAAGTATTTGAGAAAGATTGCCATAAACATTTTTTCCCCTCAAAAAGTTTTGAATCATTTTGTGGCAAACATCTTGGCCATTTAAACCATTCTGCTAAAAAGCATAATTCATCTGAACAAAGCAACCCCCCGTGTATTGTTTTTGTTACAGGTGATCATGTGATGGAAGAAACACCACAACATTTTGCTAAAAGTCACTATTTAGTTTATAACAGGAAGGTAATTTAAGATAGCAGTGCAGGTGGATGTGCTACTACCACCCCAAAATACTGTATTTTAAATTTCCTCCTCATTTGTATGGTATGAATTGATTTTTTAAAAAGGAACAAATGTCCCAAACGTGCAATGCAGGAAGGTTTCATTTTCTTTTATTTTTGTACCTACTTCTTTTTTAAAAATATTCTCCTTTCTTGAGAAAATAATGTAAAGTCATCTTTCCAGCTTTATCTGGGAGTTGAGTCATGGCTACTGGACTTCTTTTTTTGAGAGATAGAAACGTTTCGCTGTTCATCCAAACAGCTTCATCGGTCTGAATACAGCTGGTGCAAGTAGACCTTCTCGCACCAACTTCAGGGCATCTGCCCCAAATTGCATAGCAATATGTCTGTGAAGATTCTTAGTCATCCAGGTGTGTTTATCTGGGAGTTGCGTCATGGCTACTGGACTTCTTCTTCTTCTTTTCCAGCTGCACTACTTCCACAAACCAATTAATAAGGCCGAAAAAACACTGGTTAAAAAAGCAAGCACATTTACAATGCATTCTTGTGCTGAATAAAACTGACATGATCCCAGTAAACCTTGAAAGCAGCAAAATTCAAATCTTAAAACCCCCAAACAATCTTGTGTTCATTTTGAAGTAACTTCCACGGATTTGGGTGGAATTCATTTCACACTTCCAAGTAAGCCCGCCTAGGATCTTTGCTGCCTTAGCTCAGCAAGCTGCTGGAGCGGAATTTTATTTAACAGCATCAACTGCCAGGAGGGGGGAAAGTCCTGTTTTAAACTGAAACATTCTGATGGCGTAAAAAGAGCGTGTGCCAGCCTACTGCAAGAGAGGTATTTGCATATGGGATATATGATTGGTTACCTTTTACCCCAGATTCCATGCTGGAGGGTAAACGATATTTATGGTTACCATGGATGAGTAGATAGGGGGCTGCCCATACAATGATTTAAATAAGCAAAATAAAGTAGAAACAATTCATGTGTCGTCCAAAGCAGAGGTTCTGGCTTGTTTCTCAAACAAACCAGGTTGTATAATATCGAGAACAAACCTTGATTTTACAATCCCAGCTTATAAACGGAAGAGGAAGCTGAGATGACACATTTGGAAAATGTGAACAGGTAAGCTAGGGAGGAGAGAAGTGGGGGGGGGGAGGAATGGGAACCAGCGGGGGGGGGGGGTTGATTCAGAAGAATCAGAACCTTGTGGCAGGATTTGCCAACTGGCTGTTTATCGATGTAATATCTGTCCCTGTTTGTAGCGCTTTAGAAAAATAAGTGTAATGCGTTCCTGAGTCACACAGTGTGCAATTCAGCAAAAGCCAAAGAAGACAAAGAGTGAGGAAAAATCCAGCTGTTTAGGCCCCACATAAATAAAGAGTGCATCTCAAGATGGAGAGACAAATTCAGGGCAGGCAGGAGCTTGTGCTTGTAGGGTACGTATTCCTTGACTCAACAATATTGAAGAGAAGTCTCACCTTATTTTCCTCGCTGGAGGATCCTCAAATGTGCCTCCGGAGGATCCTATAACATGCCTCAATGCTTGGGGTCATTTGCTTCCAGGAGTGAGGGGGCTCCAAGCCATCCTCCACCTAAGACAGGCATGTCCAAACTTTGCCCTCCAGATGTTTTGGACCACAACTCCCACAGTCCTTTGCCATAGGAAATACAGGCTTGGAATTCTGGGAGAAGTGGTCCAAAACCTCAGGAGGGCCGAAGTTTGGTCATGCCTGACCTAAGACATGTCCAGCTGGGGGCATAACACCACCAACCCCAATAACGCTGGGAGCCTGTGTAGCCAAACATAGAGCAGGGGTAGGAACAGGGAGGCCCCTGAGCCAGCTGTAGGTCCACATGTGTTTGAGAACTTGACAAATGCCTCCTAGATGCTGCACTTGCCTTCCTCCCAATTTCTTGATAATAAATAAAATAAAAGAGAAGACCCACTCCCAGAGCAGAATCCAGGAGCAGTGCTTCTTGAAACCGTAACATTTTTTACAGCTGGTCTTCATTGGGTATTTCTTCCACTTTCCTTAAACCTTCGATACTGGTACTGTACTGCATTCCGTGTCCACGTGATCCAAGGTTGTCAAGAGAGACAAAGCAGGATGATGAACAAAACCAAACAAGCTTGTGTTTGGTGTTTGTACTGTAGAAAAGAAAGAAAAGAAAAAGAAAAAGGGGGAGAAAAAAAATTGGAAAAAAAATCTGAAAAAAGGGGAGAAAAAAAGGAAAAGGAAAAATAAAGAAGGAAAAAGAAGAAGGGGGGAATACACTCTACCCCATAAGAAAAAAGTAAAACAAGAAAGGGGTCGGGAGGAATGAGGTGGGGAAAGGGAAACCAAGAAGAGAGGAAAAAAACAAAAAGAAAAGAAAATATTTTTTCTACGGTCAGTGCTTCCTTCTGTTGTGTTTCACTTTTAACCACTCAACCAAGTTGCTCTTAGGGTGTCCTGCTGGTCATCTTTCTGAAGGGCCCATGCAACTAACATTTGCTTTCCTTCTTCCAAGGAATGAATTTTAAAAAGAATACAATTCTTCCAACTCTTAAAAAAAAATTGGGGAAACCCAGTTGTAATTCAAATTCTTCTTGATTAAAACTGATGTCATTGGTTTCATATCCTTTTTTCCATTTGATCGATTCCTGAGAAAAATCTTCATAGATCTGAATTTCCTTTCCTTTATAGGTAAGGAGGTCTGGATTTCATGATTTTTTTAAAAAAAACAATTTCACCTAATTAAAAAACTTCATTATTATTAGTCCGTATGGAAATTTGGAACTCCCCACAAAATGGATCCTCTCTATATCTTCTGGCACCACATGCTACGACTTCATAATCCCATTAATCCATGCCAATACCATTTGCTGCAGGCTATCCTTCAAGGAAAAATAGATGGACAGGGTGGCCCAGGGTGTAGAAGAACATTCTGGCTATTCTAAATAGAGATGGGCACGAATCAAAAAAATGGCATTTCGTTTGTTGTTTGTCGTTTGGAGGGTCCGTTTCGGTTCGTTTCCGTTTTTCGTGAATTTTTGCAAAATAAATCGTTTTCATTTTCGTTCGTTTCGTTACCATTTTGTTACCAATTATTTCAATTTTTTGTTATTTTTAAAGGATTTTAAGCAATTCACTCATATTGCAGTAACGGAAATGAAACGCACGACAAAACTTCCGGTGTTTCTGTTCGTTTCGTTTCATTTTAGAGACAAAATTCGTTTGTCGTTTCGTTGCATAATGAAACAAAAAAACGAAAACGAAAAATTGTTCGTTTCGTGCCCATCTCTAATTCTAAATAGAGAAGCTATGCCCACTGCGAACCATTGGCTTAAATTCTTAAGCCAGAATGTTCTTCTATGCCCTGGGCCACACTTCCCATCTATTTTTCCTTGAAGGTTAGCCTGCAGCAAATGGAATTTGTTATTGAGCATGATGTGACTGGACTATTCTAATTTTCTTCTCTTTATGGTATTGAGAATTTCTAGCTGTTTATTTGTACGCTGTAATACAGCCATATTAGTGACTCTGGCTATCCAAGGTACAGTATCTCCAGCTCCATCTGACATGTTAACAGATACAGTGGTACCTTGTAGAAAGGAATTAATTCGTTCCAAATGAAATTCTATTAAGCAAATTTTCCTTTATACAAATTTCCCATAAGAATGCATTGAAAACAGAGTTGATCCATTTTTTATGTTGTACAGATTCGCCCCATAGGCGGTCCTGTGAAGCAAATTTCCCTTATCTCCGGAATTTTTTATGTTGTACAAATTTTATGTTATACAAACCGTTTGTTATACAAGGGTCCACTGTACTCTTTCAAGCAGGGTAATAAACAAGTGACACGTGGCAACCCTGGATGGAGTTTTGTGACACACAATCTGGTGGATCTCTGAGCATCTTGGTGTGCAATGGAAAAATCTCCGCAGAAAGACCGGAAACCCTTCACGTTCTTTAAGCACGACTCCAAGCCTGTCCAACAAAATCCTGAGAGCAGTAAGCAAAAATGGAAACAAGTCAGTGACAAGACTGTGATCACGGGAGGTGCCGGATATTTTGGCTTTACATTGGGCTGCACTCTGGCCAAATTAGGAACGGAAGTCATTCTCTACGATGTGAAGCTACCTCTCTGGGAAATCCCAAAAGGAGTACAGCTGGTACAGGTAATTTTGTGGGTTTGACTATACTATCTCTCCTTCCTTTTTCCAAAGAAAAGGATGGCGTGGAAACATTTTGCATGGCTTGAAAGTCAGCAGATAGGTCTAGGGGTGGGATTTTTGTGTCTGCAAGGTACCTGCAAGTCAGATAAAATGTACAAAATGAGAATTTATGGAATTGGTAGTCAAAGACATTTAAAAATTCCATTCTTTTGTTGGAATAATGATAAGTACTCCTATTGAAGTGTGCATATATTGTACATAGATGACTAAATGCACTTGGCCAGCCCAAATCAGTAGCAACTGATGTTTGTTTTTGCTGGTGTGGTGGAAGTTATCACCGATAATGGTGAGCCCCACCTTAGGATTACAGGCAGAGCCGGGGGCAAAAATGAGCGTCCCTCTATCCACTTGACTCATGCCCTGCATTATTTTGTACCTCTCAATCATATTCCCCCCTCAGGCGCCTTTTTTCCCAGACTAAAGAGCCCCAAATGTTTTAGCCTTTCCTCATAAGGGAGGTCCCCCAGCCCAGTAATCATTTTAGTCGCTCTCCTCTGCACCTCTTCCAGTTCCACTATGGTTTCTTATTTCTGCTGCCCCCCCCCCTTTTCTCCCACACAGGACCCCGATGCTTTATCAGTGGCGAGCAGGCGAGCAGGAGTGGCCTTACGGGACCCATTTTTAATGTCCCAATAAGGTCGAGATAATGTTCAAACTGTAAAGTACCTCTTTGGTATTCCCATTGGAATGAGAGAAAAGTCACACTCCACACGATTTTTTTGCTTGTTTAATTATACAGGACTTTCCTTACTTATTGCATTTTATGCCACTTTTCCCCCAGTGAGGGACTCAAGGTGCCCCACAATGGCATTAGAATAAAGAGGGATGAAAGCAAAATAGTTGGCTGATTTAAATTTGTATTATTTGTGGTGGCATTAAAACCACACCTGGAAACAATTCTTAAAATGTAAAAAAAACACTAAAAAGGAAATCAAGCGTCAAATGTGGGGCATGTAATTACGTTGAACTCAGATTTCAAAACGTGCCTGGGAAAAAAGCACCTGATCTGAGAAAAAATATCTCAAGTCTTCCCCTTCATGTTTCATTTGATTCTGGAATTTACCTCTTGGCTTGCATCTTGCCTCGTGTGCAGCCTGGAGGGATGCGGGGGGTGTGTGTGTCCCAAGGCACAGCTCTGTGATTTTCTCTTTGTATTACAGGCTGACGTGAGAGACTTTGATCACCTCTATGACGCCTGCGAAGGAGTGGACTGTGTCATTCATGCAGCTGCATATGGCATGACAGGAATAGAACAGGTGAGGAGGGCCACTTTTGAGGTGACATATTTATTTATTTATTTATTTCATAGAATCATAGAATCATAGAGTTGGAAGAGACCTCAAGGGCCATCCAGTCCAACCCCCTGCCGTGCAGGAACCCCATCACAATTTTTCTGACAGATGGCCATCCAGCCTCTGCTTAAAAACCTCCAAAGAAGGAGACTCCACCACCCTCCTTTGTGGCAGCATCTTCCACTGATGAACAGCTCTAACTGACATGAAGTTCTACCTAGCGTTCAAATGGAATCTCTTTTCCTGCAGTTTGAAACCTATGCCCCGAGTCCTAGTCTCTGAAGCCATGGAAAACAAACCTGTTCCCTCTTCAATATGACATCCTTTCAAATATCGTACTTAAACAGAGCTATCATATCCCCCCCCTCAGCCTTCTTTTTGAAAGGCTAAACATTCCCAACTCCCTTAGCCGTCCTCATAAGACATTTCTTCCAGATCTTCAACCATCCTGGTCGCCCAGGATTTATTTATTTGACTTTCATACCTCCCATCTGGCAACAAGTCATCATGGGGGAACAAGTTTGCTGGAGTAAAAAATGGTTGAGAGGTAGATTTGGATCCACTGAGGATGATGTGGAGGAGATTGGCAACTACAGTATCCCAATTTGACATTAGCCACAATAAAAACAAGTAGTGCTACGAAGCAGGGCTGCCCAGCCTTTGAACCAGGAATCTTCTGCACCAGCCCTTCTTCCAGAGCTTAAATGGGGCCCTTTTTTTTTTTTTTTTTTGGCTTATAACTCCTGGGTTGTTTTCCACCAGCACCACCACCAACACCACCGGCTTTCCAAGTTCTGCCTTTCTTCTACGGCCCTTCAAACGCCAGGTGCCTTTCTGCCAGCATTAAGCCAACCTTCCTGAAGTTTGGGGAATAGGCAGCTTGGTTTTGTTTCAGAGAAAATCCTGAACTGAACAAAACAAACTGTTCACTTCCCTTCGAGCAGGGGGTCCTCAAATGTCCATCTCTCTCCTCTCTCTCTCTCTCTCTCCCTCCGCCTTTTAGTTGCGGACAAAGGAGATTCGGTCTACCAACGTTGGAGGAACTGGAGTGGTCCTTGAGGGTATGTAACCTCTGTTTTCCTCGGGATGCACGTGGGCTGGTGCCAGTTCTGGCACGGTGAGAGCCTTCGTGGCCAGTGCCATGTGGGTTTTAGTCTGAACAAGTACCTGTGCCAAGCTCTGCAAGGAAGACCTGGGCCTTTTCTTCGTCTCTTCCTGTGTCGCTTCTCCTGTGTAACAAATGCCTGTGAGTTTCTTTCTCCTTCTACAGTCTGCAAACGGCGGAACATCCCCAGGCTCATCTACACCAGCACAGTCAACGTGGTGTTTGGTGGGCAAACCATCATCGACGGCGATGAAGCCACCGTGCCGTATTTTCCTTTAGACAAGGTACTTTGGCTTTCTCAAAGGGACGGGGGAGCATTATTTCTTAAGATAAATGTGTCTCTTTCAGTCACTGGCTGCTTTTTGATCGAAACGGTAGGAGGGGAGTCAAGAAACCGCAGGCAGGAGGAAGATAACCTGCAAGTGGCCTTCTGTTATCGCTTAAGAGTTCACATCATGACGATGTAGTAGAGCAGTTTGTGTGTTCAACTAGGCCAGTGATGGCGAACCTTTTAGAGACCGAGTGCCCAAACTGCAATTCGAGACCCACTAATTTTTCGCAAAGTGCCAATGCAGCAGTTTAACCCGAATCCAGGTGGCTGTGAAGGGGTGGATGTCGGGTGCCCACAGAAAGGGCTCCGAGGGCCACCTTTGGCACTCATGCCATAGGTTCGCCAACACTGTTCTATACCCACCTCTGCAGCAGCACGGAAGGGAATAGTGATGCTGACATAACCATGCAAGGTTCTTAAGGGAATAACTTGGCACTTGAAAGCATACCAGCTGGGTGGTGGGAGGTGTACTTATGGCAAATATGTGGATTACATCAGGTCGAGGAAGGCTGTGCTGTGCTTTAGTAGCTAGGGCAAGATGGATACTAAGCAAGTAGAGTTGGAGGAATATCTATCTGGCTACATTACGCTTGCCATACTATGCGACTACTTGCCCAGAATCTTCTTTTCCCAGCCACAATAAATAACCCAAACGTGTCAGCAAGTTATTCAGAAGAATTCGTTCTCTCTTTCTTTTTTTAGCACGTTAGTGAATACTCAAGAACCAAAGCTATTGCAGAACAAATGGTTCTAGCAGCTAATGGAACACCCCTGGCAGGTAATGTTTTAGGTCTCGGATATTTGGTGGAATGTCTCTCCCACAAAATAACTACTGTATCCATCCCACAAAGGTCCTCGCAGTCTTTGATGCTAAGAATCATAGCTCCCAAGGAGGCCAAAAAAAGTCAACACTAGGAAGTGAGTTTTCTCAATCATGGCTCTTTCCCACTGGAAAAAGCTTCCTCCAGATCTTTGCCAGCCACCATCCCCAATTAAGATACTTAAGAGCAAATTAAATAAGGATGCCTTATCTTAGTTGTGAATATTGTCCTAAGATGTTCAAGTAGATTTTAATTTCTGTTTTTTTATTATTTAAAGATAGTTTTAGCAAAAGCAGATTTTATTGTATTTTATTATATTTCTTACATGTTTTATATTGTATGTTTTTATTGTATACTCTGAACCACCCAGAGAGAAAGGACCCTAATGGGACAGTATAGAAGTGGAAATAAAATACCAGAGTGAGGTGAAGATATTTTGCTGCTTCCCTTTCTACTGTCCTGTACAGAAGACAGCTAGATTTATTTCCTGATTGGAGATTAGAAACTGGCAGTGAGACTGGCCCTCTGGTGCCCTCTACCATACGAGAAACAGTAGGATTAGTTGATGGGAATTAGGACAGTTCCCAGGGCACAGAGGACTGGGCCCCTCAACCATCTTTCAGATACACTTTGATTTGGATTCCTGCACTGAGGATGGGGTTGGACTCCATCGCCTTTCAACGCGAGGGTTCTGTGATTTCTATAAAAAGGCACCTGCAGGCTTCAGAAGGACTGCCACTGCTGACCTACAACATCAGCCACCTGAGGCAGGTGCCTCCTTCTGCCCAGGGATAGGGCCAGTCCTAGCCTGTGGTCAGTACATGTCACAGTTTGTACGGAAGGTTCAACACATTGCCATATCTTTGTCCATTCAAAAGACCACGGGGCCAAAGGACTCACATGCCCACCGTTTTTAAGTACGCCATGTTTTCATTTCGGCAGCCCAGTCCTGAATCCCACCAGGGCCCTACATGTGTCATGTCTGAATTCCCCAAAATTCTTCAACATCCCAAGTCCAACCGTCAGAGTACCAGTACACTTAGACAGAGCCAAGCCAGTGTTAGGAAGGCCTAAGAATGAACCAGTTCTTGATCTCTTTTCCGTTACAGGAGACACCATACTTCATACTTGTGCCCTTCGTCCACCCGGGATCTATGGTCCAGAAGAACAAAGGCATTTGCCCCGAATGGCTGTATGTAGTGGGATTGGTTCAAATCAGTCTTCTGTGAACATCAAACTCTGCTCATAAGCAAAGGCAGGGCCTCCTCCTACTCCTTAGCAGCGTCCCTAATCTGGAAGCCCCTTCCTAGGGACGTTAGGTTGCGTCCTTTGTTGACAGCCTTTTAGGTGACCAGTAAAAATACACGCTTCTGCCCAGAGTTTGGAAAAGTGGGGTTTCTGCACTACACCTCCCAGTACCAGGCAGCCATTTTGCTCATTGGCTATGAACATGTTAGCAACGCTTAGTCAAAGCAAAGCAAAAAGCAAAGTGTGCTGCTTAGGTACCTCCCCATAGTGCTTAAAGCACTCCTTGGGCGGTTCACAGTTTACTCATGTAGGCTACATAATGCCCTCCCGCCCCCAGCAAGCTGAGTACTCATTTTACCAACCTCAGAAGGATGGAAGCCTGAGTGAACCTTGAGCCTGCTACCTGGGATTGAACCCCAGGTCATGAGCAGAGTGTTAGCTGGAGTACAGCAGTTTAACCACTGTGCCACAAGGGAAGTGTCAAGGGCACGTCCTTCAGCAATGGACAGCTGGAAGGATTGAATTAGTGGAGATTTATTTGGTGAGTCAACTCATCTGTTTCCGGCTGGGGGGGGGGGGGGTCCAGTCCCTGGACTTTCTAGCCAGCAGGGGCCATGAATGTTACCAGCTACTTCTATTCCCTCCTACTCTGGGTTCCCTGTTCCCTCTGAGCTTAGCTGCAGTCATCACTATAATGCAAGCATCCCTGGAATTTCCCAGGGAAACACAGTGCTGAGAGTTTTTCCTCTTGTGTGTGTGTGTGTGTGTGTGTGTGTTGCATCGTTACAGTCGTGACCGACTCTTCGTGACTCCATGTCCATGGAGTTTTCTTGGCAGGAATACTGGAGAGGTTTGCCAGTTCCTACTCCAGGCGCCTACAGCACTTGGTATTCCCTGGTTGTCTCCCATCCAAGTACTAACCAGGGCTGACCCTGCTTAGCTTCTGAACTCAGGCGAGATCTGATGTGCTTCGGGCATCTAGGCTGCTCTTGGAATGCAAAATATTTGGCACGGTCCCATTGCATCTTAAATGAGCCGTTAGCTTTACAAAATACCTGCTTCTCGTTTGTCAACATGAACCAAGCCATCTGCCTGCATTTGGGGACCCCTTCCTTCTTTGAGCCAGTGGCAATGGGAATGATCAGGACGACCACTTGCGCTTGTCAAACTTGCACATCCCTGACTCTATGCTCCATGCATTCTAACAGCTCAATATCCAGAGAGGGCTCTTTGCCTTCCGGATTGGAGATCCTGGAGCTGTCATGAACTGGGTACACGTCAAGAATCTTGTACGGGCTCACATCCTGGCTGCTGAGGCTCTTACACAAGAAAAGAATTACATCGCTGTGAGTATATATCCATAGCTCTTCCCCCTTCTCCTATCCCATCCACCCGTGTCTCTAGGGAGGTATTTTGAACACATCTGTATTTACCATCCCTTTGTTGTCTTTATTCATGCTTCATTGTGATTTTTTTAGAACAAAGTAGAACAATAATTAGACCCGTATAACTTCGAAAGCCACAGCAGAATGAGCTGGCTGCCAGAAATGTGTGGACATCAAAATGGTGTACAATTTTCTTCCCATAATTCTGGGCTTGACTTCAAGGGTCCTTCTTTCAAACTGGCCTTGTGTGTGGTGTCCAGGGGGAAGGAGAAGTTTGCCCCCTACCCCTGTAGAGGACAAGTGGGGTGAATTTAATCCTTCATCTTTAAGACTGGAAGGTCAACAGCATTCCAGGGTCCGGGATCTGAGGTCCTAAGGAACCGCCGTTTGTCATAGAGCTGTTAGGCAAGGGTTGAGAGGGGATCTGGGCCTACCTCTGGGCCAAATGACTGTGGAGACCCTCACATAAATCAGTCAACAAAAGCAGTCTACTTTCTCTCTTGGTCCAGATAGCATTATGCACTCAACTGTATGTACCTACTCTTCCTTCCCTCCCTTCTCTCATGGATAGTTCCCCACACTGGTCTTCAGTGGGATTCTATTTTGGCAATCCAAATTAAAACTGGCAAATCTGGATGGGGTCCGTAGCAGGGTTATATCCCTCCAGCAGCCCCCAGTACTAGAGTCTTAATCTGGATTGGGTCCCACAGTGATGGCAATTTGGGACAGAATGTGGCAGTATAATTAAAAGAATGTGAACTGTCCAGAGGATGTGTCCATATTCAAACAGGTTTATTGGATGATCATGAAAACTAGATGGCAAGTCTGGCAGGGGAATTTCAAAAACACGAATTGGTGCTCCTTTGATCATAATCATCTGCTCAGTAATGCCCCGATCTGTCTTCTGTCTACCTCCCCCAAGGGCAAACCAATTAGTAGACTAGGATTTCCACTATATAATGCATACACCTACACCACAAACTTATTCCGTTTCCCAGGTTTCCTCTCAATGAACTGTGAAATTAGTATGATGAAGAGCAGCAAATTATTTGTTCAGCTTTCTGATCTCCTTGACAGAACCAGAATTTAGAAATGTTGCCTTTTTTTTGTGGCCTGGGGAATTTGGGAAGTTGAAGTCCAAAACCACAAATGCTTCAATACTCTAGGGCAGCAAAGGAATATTTCCAAAGATCTCTTGAAAGGGAGTAGCCACTGGCCTGTCAGCAGTCTGATGCACGCAAGATATGGCTGGCTTCTGGGCAGAGCTTAACAGTGGGGGGGGGGGCAGGGATTCTCCAGACTTTGGTGCCAGAGAAGAACTCCATAGTTCTCCTAAAACTATATAGTTCTTCTACATACTTTCTGATTTCCTTTCTAGAAACAAAACAACATAAACTCTGGTTTATGTAGACCACGGTCCGCTTATAAACCCGAATCAGAAACCCTGCTTGAAATATGCTTTCCATTGATTCTTCCAAATTAATCAAGTGTTTCAAGATACCATATTTCTCTAAGACACCCCCATGAATAAGTCAAAGTCAAAGTGTTTGACTTATATACCACCTCATAGCACTTCAAGTACTCTCTAGGTGGTTTCCATTACTCTAACAGTTTTAGTAAAAAAAATATAGTCTTATACATGGGAAAATACAGTAATTTTTGAAAATGAAATACTGTACTGTACTTGAAATTAATTGTTTCAAGTTAATTCACAGCTAAAACATCTCTATACCCTGTCTTTTTGCCAGGCAATAGGCCTTCAAGGGTTTTTGTTTATTAAAAACAAACAAGCAACAAACCTCAGAAGCAACATCTGTAGTCCTGCAGAATGCCCACCCATTAAGCCAATTAAGATACAAAGCAAGGTTGATCGCTCAGCCTACGAGATCAGTTAAGGAACTCTGCATAGGACACAGTTTTAGCCGTCTAAAATGGTCTGCCACTTTAATCAACATCCAAGGACATTTTGGGATTTGTAGTTGAGGGAGGTGCTGACCATTCTCTGCAGAAAGGTCTAGGGCACTCACCTTCGGTGACAGCAGAGAACCCACCATCACAGGGATCCAGTTCTAGGGATATCAAACAGCTATAACTACAGAATACAGATGCAAGGTGTTGCGTGGTGCAAGGCATGAATTAGTGCTCTTCCTAACCTTCTGCCCCTCGCCCCAATTTATTTACAGGGTGGCCAGGCCTATTTTATCAACGATAATGAGAAATGCAACCTTGTTGAGTGGCTGTCTCCACTGGTGAGTTGGAAAACTCTTTAAGACCATCTATATTCTACACACAGTGCACCATCACTGCCGGTGGTGGAGGAACTGCAGAATGCATGTCGGAGGCTGCAGCTCTTGGTTGCTCTGCATCCTGACTCCTGCATTGGTGTCCAGGCTGGCTTTGTGCATGTCCAGCCCGCCGATGGAGGCAGGGAGTCTGGGTGTACAACTTCTTTTTCAGGGGTCCCTATTTTGAATCTTTAAATCAAAACAAATTTGTTTATTTCAGTTTGAACGATTGGGTGTCCGGAAACCATGGATACGTGCTCCTATTTGTCTAGTTCATCTATCAGGTAAATAACCTAAAGTTGTTTCCTTCTTGTGATCTTGACCTTCTTTTAGGTATAAAGACCGAACTAGGGTTCAATACTCTCTAAGGAAGAACAGAAATGGGCCTTTTCAGACCAGACATCTCAGAATTCCACAGCCAGGATGACAAGTATTGTAGTCTAAAAATTGCCTTTCCCATGCTCTGAGCAGGAATTGTGTCTAGATACTTGTTCTTCCCCATATGCTTTCTGATTTCCTCCTCCTTATGGCAAACTATAGCTTGTCATTGTACCAAAACTAAATAAAATATGGTTTATGCAAACTGTCGTCTACTTGTTATCCGAATCAGAAACCGTGATTGAAACATAAAAGAACCGCTTTCAAATTAATTAACTCTTTCAAGCTAATTAACTTAATTAACCTGAATGATTAAATCAGATAAAGCATCTAATCCAGGCCTGCCCAAAGTCCGGCCCGTCAGGCCATTCTGAGTGGCCTGCAGTTGGCTGGCCCGCCCCTCCCTCCCCCTCCTTCGCCCCATGTTTTTTTAAAGAAAGTGAGTGGGGCTTGCAGTGGGGTGGCAGGGTTGGGGAGCAACCGGCCCCTGACACATTCTCAGCCACCAAATCTGGCCCTCCTTACAAAAAGTTTGGGCACCCCTGATCTAATCTTATCTAATTTTTTGATCAGGTAACCTCCCTGGGAATGCTGTAGATGTAATATATCTTGGCATCAGCAAAGACTCTGACAAAGCGTCCCATGATATTCTGATAGCAAACTAAGTCTGAGTGGGCTGGATAGAACAAGTGTCAGGTGGAGACACAGTTTATTACAGAATCATACTCAAAGATTGTTTATCTATGGCTTTCCTTCTCAAACTCAGACCTTTGGGTAGTGGGCGGCATATAAACTGTACAAACAAACAAACAAACTATAGAGACAATACTTATCACATCTGCCAATGGCACAAAATTCAGTAGAATAGCTAATCCCTTAAAAGACAGGGAAAACATTTAAAAAGATCTTGATGAAGATTCTAAGTCCCCCTAGAGGAGCCATTCTTAGGCCACTATCTCACCTGGGGGAAGGTCCAGATATTGTGAAAGTCCGGCTTTTCTTTTTTCTTGGTCACATCTCCGTTCCCACATACAAGGATTTTTTTAAAGCGCCAATCTTTATTTCATCTTTTGTTTATGGCCCTAGCAAACCAAAAAAGGTTGAAAACAACTGTGTCTAGAGTGCTGCTTTGCAGTGGAAAGTTGGGAAATAAATTCAATAATGAGATATAAATAAATTGGATGAAGTTTTGTGGATGCCAAGGCATCATGGTACCAAACCAAACTACAACTCCCAGCACCACTCAGATATTGCATAGAGATCTGGCAGCATTTCTTCCCATTGCTGTGACAGAGTTGACAAAAGAACAAAATTCCTGCCAGTACATGGAAGCATAGGTTTTCTTAGCACCATAAAGGGTACCTTGTCAGATTCCAGTGGAATGAGTGTCGCATTTGAAATAGTGCAAAGGCCACTCCGTAGCATTATGGCCGGTGGCTCAATGGCCGCGGGTGGGTGGGGATTAGCCATACCTGTCAAGTTTTGGATCCCTGCCCCTACCACCTAATGAGCATGCTCGATATAGCTCTCCCTAACATGGTGGTGCCCATGCCACTCAGAGGATTGTTAAAAAATTATATAATCTGGGACATTTCCGGGAAAATAATATATCCGGGAAGATAGCAGGAGATAGGGGTAAAAAACGGGATTTCCCGGCGAATACGGGGCACTTGACAGGTATGGAGTCAGCTTCCTTGTATTTTTATAACCATTGTCATCTCCCACATCCTTTCCTCTCTTTTGTACAGCTGTAGTCATGGAGAATGTGCACAAAGCCTTAAAGCCAATTGTGGAAATTACCCCACTCGTCACCAGAAGCGAGGTAATGGATAACTACGCAGTAACTTCTTCTTTATTTATTTATTTATTTATTTACCAGATTTTTTAGACACCCCACTACCATAGTGCAGAGTTTGGAAATAACTTTTAAAAAATTAATTAACCTGCACATTAAAGCTTCAGAGAGCCATTTTAGGATGCATTATTTTGACAATTAAATGCCTGTGCTCTTTTTCCCCCCTTTCCTTTCCTTTTTTTTGAGAAACTATTAACATTTGACATTGTGTTGCTTCCTGGGGGGGGGAGGTCAACGGTGGTTCCCCTATTTTAGTGATTTCAGGGTTACGTGCATTTTTGGGGAGAAAAACAACCTAATCAACAAGTTAATGAATGAATTAATGTTATAAAGTTCTCTTCACCTTTAGCATTAACAAGTCAATTTTTGTCACTTTAATGTGCTAACATGATAGGGATTTATACCTGTATCCTTCATGCTTGCTCCTTCTGATCTCTTTAATGTTTTAATGTATTTTTAAAATTCTTAAACACTCTCCTGAATGTTTTGGATTTTTCCAGGTATATAACATGACTTGCACGTACACATTCAAAATAAATAAAGCTCAAGCCCACCTGGGTTACTCCCCAAAGAAGTATACCTTTACCGACTGCGTGGACCAGTATTTGAAAAAGCATCCACCGAAGAGGAATTTCTTCCTACTGAAGTGCTTCCTTGTGATGTTCTTCCTCATTAGCCTGATTGTGGTGGTCGTTAAATTCCCCGAGGTTCTGAAACTCCTTTTGCAGATCTGGGAAGAATTTCAAGGAATCGGTCTGCTCTCATCACAAGCCTAGGAACGAGGCTGGATTCTCCACTCACTTGGATTCTGGTTCAGTGTCTTTTAGCCACCAAGTCATAAGCAAACAGGTACTTTAAGAGGAATAAGCAAGTGGGCTGGCTCTTTTTCATTTGATGGGAAGGAGGCCACGAAGAGATCAGGGCTTTGGAAGAGACCAAAAGGCTGCCACACAAACTCCTCCCTTCCACACCTCCCAGAAAACACCTGCTGTGTCCCTTTTATCCCATGAGAAATGGAACAATGAAAGTCAGGTGGTCAATAACAACAGCAGCAGCCCATATCAACTGACACACCGCTCCTTCGTGTCTCACCAGTTGGCTTCATTGCAGTCGTGGGTGCGACCACACGCGAGCAGAAAAATAAAGGCATCCTTAAAAATCTGTTTCTGTTTTCTTGAGGGTCAGCAGAGATGGGAGACCCTGGGGGACATGGTGGGTGGGCCTGCGCTGCTGGCATTAGAAGGACCACTTTTCTGTCTCTCGAAGGTGCTATCTGGCTCCAAATTCCATCAGCCCCAGAGATCAGTGGATGATGGGGGTTGTAGTCCGATGACCTCTGGAGGGTAACAATGAAAATGGGAGTGCCAAAAGCATGTGCAGGTTTTCCCTGAACTTGTTCCTCCAGCCCAGCAGTTTTTCCAGTTTTTTTCTGATGCCAATAACCTATTTGCTTGAATCTCTCTCTCTCTCTCTCTCTCTCTCACACACACACACACACACACACACAGAGAGAGAGAGAGAGAGAGAGAGGATTATCTGCTAATATGTGGCAAACCTTCAGCACTCCAGATGTTTTGGACCACAACCCCATGGTCAATTTGTGGCCACCAAGACTCCCAGATCCCTTTCACAGGTACTATTTTCCAGTCAGGTGTCTCCCATCCTATATCTGTGCAATTCATTTTTTAACCTAGATGCAGCATCCTACATCTCTCTTAAAATCCATTCCATTAATTTTGGCCCAGCACTTTAATCTATCAAGGTCATTTTGGATTTTCATCCTATCCTAGAGAATTAGCAACCTTTCCCATTTCCTTGATTAAAATTTTAAACCTTTCTCTCTCCTGCTGTTCTTTTGTCTTTACAATTTGCTGTTTTGAGATTAAGAAATTACTTCCCATTAGTTTTGGTCATGCATTTGGTATTTTATTATTTTTCCCGTCCGGATTATTTGGAAAACTTTCCTTTTTCCCCCTTTTTCCTTTCTTTTTCTTTTTAAGAAACGGATTCAATCCTAATATTTCATACAAGCAAAGGTCTGGATGGAGGAATTAGATCACTAACAACTAACAAATAAGATGGTACAAACAAGGAGTTAATGGAAAGACTCACCGAAAAAGACGATAGCGCTAGCAAAAGAATAAGGCAGCAGAAAAAGAAGTCGGGATTCGGGAAAGGAGATGGATTCACTCACCTGAGGAGTGCATTGCAGTCAGTACAAGTTCTATCCTATGGGGTGCATGAAAATAAAGACATTTCCTGGCTCCAACAGAGAAACAATTCAAATATTATGCAAAGGTCATTTTGTGCAATACACACATATATAATGGGAGGATCCCAGAGTCTCCCTAAATTGCAAAGAGGTAAAATAATATTGGCAGCGGTGGGATTCGAACCCACGCCATCGAAATGACTGGAGCCTAAATCCAGCGCCTTAGACCACTCGGCCACGCTACCACCTGGTTCAAACATTGACTCTAAACGGTATTCAAAGCATCCCCGTGACATTAGGCCTTCACAAGCCCACAAATTTGAAAAAGACAGTTTAGTTTTCTATTGCTTTGCAACATAACCCCGAAGCTGAAACGTTAGCAGTATAAAACCATGAAGGAGGGAATATACCGCAGCGTTGCCTTCACGCTTTCTCCTCCAGATTAAAGATGCGTTTAATTCATTGAAATGGGGCACCGACCGACACACACACACAGGCATACGGGATGCAAACAAACAAACAAACATAATAATTGTACAAAATGCGGCAAGTCGTTGCATTCTTTCGGCGGGCTTTAAGAAAGATGCCTAAATGGCGTCGCCTCAGAAAAAGGAGCCCCCGCAGTGGCCGCGTGCAGTTGCAGACAATGGCCTGCAGGAGGCAGCCTTCTCCAGGGTTTGGCTTCCTTCAGGGAAAAACCAGGCCCATGGGAACCATGGAAAGTTATAGGAACAGGTGGACGAGAAGAATATTAATATAAAAACAAACACGCAAACAAAACAGAAAACAGCAAACAAACAGCGAGCTTTTTCTTCATTCCTTTTGACAAATAGGCCACTCCTATTTAACTGGATCCTGTCCCTTGAGGGGATTTCCTGAGGGAGATCTGTAGTGGGCTGGAATGAATGGACTGGCTTAACCCTCTCCTCACATTATAATGGCCCTTTTTTTGTTTTCCATTTTTTTCTATAGGTAGATAGAAAGAGAGAGAGTGAAGCCAGATAATAGTCTTTTACCAATGAATTGAGATTTCTCACAGCCTTGGAGGGGGATTGGGATTCCTTAAATTTAAATTTAAGCCATTTCTTCAAACCAACCAGTTCTGTAGCTTTTGGAACTTCTTAACTGCTGGATTTTATTATAGGATGGCTCTAGCCTCTATTCCTATGGTGGGTTAGGAGCCTCTTCCACGCCTTCTTTTCTTCTTTTAGTTTTGGAAGAGGTAGCGGTGTTAGTCCGTGGAAGAATTCCAGGCAAAAATAAAAAAAATTAAATAAAAAATAAAACAAAAGACAAAAAAGTGGCACCTTAAAGACTAACAATTATATTTTAATGTGAGCTTTCGTGGACGTGTCCACTTCTTTGGACATATAGTAGCAGAATTAGGTGTGTAATATAATTACAATGGAATATAAGTTTCATGCCAAATATTCATTGGCTGTTGGATATAGCGTACATTTACATGCATTGATTTGGTTGGTGTTGTTTTAAGGCTCCGTGGTGATGGCTTCTAGCCTGGATGCCTTCAAAAGGGGATTGGAGAGATTCCTGGAGGACAAGTCCCTCACAGGTTACAAAACATGATGGAGATGTGTAATCTCCAGGCTTAAAACCCGGGTACTTCAAGGATCAGATGCAGGGGAGTGGTATCAAGAGACAGATATTTAGTCTCCTGCACTCCGGGACACATTTGGTGGGGCCACTGTGAGATACAGGAAGCTGGACTAGATGGGCCTTTGGCCTAATCCAGCATGGCTCTTCTTTTGTTCTTATGTTGTTATGAAGTATATTCCAGATCTGTAAACAGAGCTCCTCAAAAATATGTATTTATGTTTTTGATATGATTTTGTAGGTCCCAACTGAATTGCACAGTTGGCTTATAAACTGCTCTTAATACATCTGTGAAGATTCTCAGTCATCCAGGTTCGTTTAACTGGGAGTTGAGTCATGGCTACTGGACTTCTTTTTT
>JAHTLZ010000054.1:7316661-7335589 GCA_023846285.1 Phrynocephalus versicolor
GGTCCCAACTGAATTGCACAGTTGGCTTATAAACTGCTCTTAATACACTTGCTCACCATTATTACTTGTCCCACAGAACATGTTTAAAACTGTGCTTTAGTTTTAAAATTAATTGGCAGTACAGTATATAACAGTAAAGGGATGAAGATTGAACTATTTCAATATAGGAATATGTTCTTATGTTCTTCCGTGGCTTCCCGCGCGAGCACCCGCACTCGCCCCTCCGGCTTGGCAGCGCCGCCTCCTCGGGCGGCGTCGGAGGAGGAGGCGGCGGCTATCTCCAGAAGAGGCGTTGCTCCGGGCCGTGCCTGGCTGGAATCCGCGTTGGTGCTGCTGCGGATCAGTCTTGTTTCAGCGGATCCCGTCCCCCTTTGCCCCGGCGGCGTGCCGCCTCCCTCCCCGGGGGTTAAGGAACCCTGCTGCGCCCGATCCAGTCCGTTTGGATTGCGAAGCAAGCGCCAGGGCGCAAACGAGAGCAGAGAGAGCCCCTTCTTCTGCCTCTGAAAGGTAGGCAGGCAGGCCTGGCGTCGGTGGCCAGACAAGCGCGGAAATGCAGCTGCCCCCCCCCCTGGCGTCGTCTGAACGGGGCCCCTGGGGTGGGGGTGGCGGATGCGTGTCGAGGAAGGGGTCCCGTTCGTCTTTTGCAACCGGCTGGGATCAGATGCCTGGAGAGAGCTTTGCAGAGCAGGGCCAGGCGTTGGAAATGGTATTGGGGGCGGTGTGTGCAGTGGGGGGGGGTGCGGGGGAAGATCCCATAAATAACATTTTCTCGCTCCCCACCACCAGCCCAACGAAAAGGCCGGCCGCCACGGGTTTCCTTCTCCTCCCTGAGTTCCTTCCCCTCCCAACACGCAACCATTCCCCCCGCCCCCGCCCCGGCAGGTCTGAACCCGAGGGCGTGGGCTCGGGTGTCGGAGGAGCGCAGGCAGGCAGGAGGCCGCAGGAAGAAGACAAGCTTTTCCCAAATGCAGCCTATTGCGTTCAGAGTATATTTTAAGTTTTTGCATGTATCATTCCCCCCCTTACTCGTTTTTGATAAAGAATCCGAGTTTTCTGATACGTTTTAGGCTTTGCGGTGGACATCCCTAATGTAAACCTCCAGATGTGTTCCACTACAAGTCCCATGATTTACAAGCATCCCTGTCCAGGCTGACTGGAGAAGTATGGGATTTGTTGCACAGCTGATCACTGAGAAGGGTACAGACTAAAGTAGACTGGTTTTAGGGAGAGTCTCTTTTGCCTGGATGTGGAAAGGTTGACTTCCAGATATTTATGCCAACAATGCCTCTACCCCAGGCAGCATTGCCAGTTAAAAAGGATTATGAGGTTTTCATAATCACGTGGGTTGGTGATACAATACTCTCCAGTGTCAGTAATTTGCTTTTTATTTCCTCCTTATCAGTTGATGTTGTGACCCCTTCAATCCTCTGAAATAGCTTCCTTTTAATATATTTACAGTGCCGTCCTGTGCACATCAGATGTCCCATGAGTTCAGTGAAGCTCACTTCCAAATAGGTTAACGGCCACTCGGATTTTGTTTCAAAATACATAAATGTGATTTTCCGGGGGTGATTTGTATTGTGCTAAAATAGAATGTAACATGCAGATTATAACAAAGTCACAGTGATGACAGATTAGCCAAAACAGTAGATAAAGTTATTCCTAGTTTCCAGGATATATTTACCACAGCATTCACCCTTTCCCTGCAAGACATCCTGTAATAAATCGCCTTGCCAAAGGCTTGCCTAAAAAGAAAGAAGCATTTAAAATGGGGATGCAGTACGCTATAGCTTAAGAGATAAGAATCTGAAAGGAGGTGGGGGAAAGTACAGTCTTGTTTCAGCTCATCACTCAAAGGAGATCAAATTGAGAAAGAAGGAATTAGAATAATTTAATTGGTAGGTGAACCTGGGAGGATGTAACTTTTTCTTAGTGCTGCTATAGCCCAAGTCCGGCTTGACAAGCAACCAGCAGCGGAAGATTGGGCTAAAAGCAGCGAAACGTTGAAAGCTCAAGTTTCCACTTGCTTTGTTTTCGTATCCAGTAATAACAGGCTGAACCGTTGGCTTTCCAAATGTTTTGGATTTTAACTGCTGGGAGTCCTAGCTAGCATGGCCAGTGGTAAGGGAGGGGGGTTCATCATGAGTGTTGCATGGGGCAGCCCCCGCTTGTGTGCCACCTTCCGCAAGAATCTGCTGAATTCTCATCAGTACTTTCCCCTTCAGTCTCATCTCTTCCTAGCTATGAGTCTGCCAGGAGTGGTGTGTGTGTGTGTGTGTGTGTGTGTGTGTGTGTGTGTGTGTGATCCTCTAGAACAGGCCTGCACATCATGGCGACTGCGGATGACCAGTAGCCCATTAGGGCCATTAGAAGTAGCCCACCAGGTCACCGCCAGCCTCCCGATCTGTCGCCAGCAGTGGTGTGTTTAAAAAAAAAATTTTTTTTGGCCCACCTGGGCATTTGGCCCAGATTTATTCCCTTCCCTTCCCTTCCACCGCCACGCCACGCCCCCTTGCTCGGCTCCTCTGTAGGAGGGAGGAGCCGTGGTGTCCGGGACCAGTGCTGCTTCCTTGAGCTGCTGGCTGGGTGGTGCCCACATGGTCACACTTCTGTAAGTAGACCGTGGGGCTGTTTGGCCATTTAAAGTAGACCGCGGGCTGTTCAAATTTGGACAGCCCTGCCCTAGAATTTTCTAGAACCAGAAGCGGCTCATTTTTATAAGAGTTGAAGGGGAAGGGGTCTTCAGAGCCAAGTCTTGTTGGCCAACCCCCACCCCCACTCTCCACCCCCAGCATCCTGCCACCTGAAGCAAACAGCCTGTTATGGCTCATTGATAGAGCTGACCGTGGCTGTAGCCAAAAGCATCGGGAGTGACACAGGTTTCCCTTGAGGGGTGCAAAGGGTTCCCTCGTAGAAAGGGACCAGACTTGATGGTTTCCAAAATCCTTTCTTACTTGTTGATATTCTTTGTCGTATTGATAGTCTCTGAAGTCTTAACTGCGGTGCACTTAACGGCTATTAAATTATTTATTCCTTGACCCAATTTATGCTTACTTATGGGTTTGGTATTCAGCCAAGAGCACTCTGAGCCCTAATGTTCCTGGTGTCTTCATTTATTTTCATCGCTGCTCTGCACCGTTCCATACCAAGAGCTTTGGGCCACTAATTACCAAAAATGTAGCTTTTCTTAGCTTTCTGCTAGCCTTTTGCTGTTTGGAAATGTTTGGAGCATTATAATTATAATTTGGCATTATAATGGGAATGCTCATGTCCCAAATATCCTAAGAGAATACAGGATCATTGCTGGTAAGGAGTGGAAAGTAAACAAATGTAACACTTCATTCCCCTTCTAAGAAATTCTGCAAATGCATTTTCATCTGCTTTGTAAGTGACCTCCAAATGGCAGGAGAATTGGCTTTTTCATAGGGTGATCTGCCTCACAGCATTTTTGTGGGGATAAAGTGGGGCGGAAAACAGCTACGTAGGCTGCCTTGAGGAAGCACTGAGATATTAATATCACAAGAAGAAAGCCCTGTAGTTCTCTACTAGGAGGGAGTTTCATATGGAATCATTGATTGCTCTGTTATAGAATAAAGCAAATACTAAACCTTTTGTTTGCTGCCTGTTTGCAAAAGTTATGTATATATATTCCCCACATGGCCTTTCCCCAGGCAGATAGCTGTAACACTTGGATTTGTTTGCTATAAAATATGCTCACATTGAAATATAGTTCTGTTCTGTTTATTGGCTGCATTGCAGGCGAAGGGAGATTTGATGATAATTTTTTTCCCGTGCTTTTGGACAAATTGAAAATAGTAACAATATGGGAAGGACAGATGGTGCAGGAATAAGGAAACTTCTTTTAAGATAATAGATGTTTGTTCTCCTTCCTTCCCCGAATGCCCTAAACTGTCACTTGATAATTAGACATGCCAGGGGATGTTCTGCTTTTTCACAGTGTTTTCACTCGGGCTAGCTTTTTCCAAGCATTTGTGATATTTGTCCAGGAAAGGAACTGTCTGTATGGGGTACCAGACTATATGTCAACATGCAGTTCATGGAGACGGCATTCCTTCAGAAAATTAGCATTCTAACCTGACCATTCTGTTTGGTTACTTGTAAAATAAGTCCTGCTGAGCTTACTCCTGGGTAAAAATATCCCATTGATCACATTGGAGGTCTGAGTCAGCAGAGACAGGATCCCCCTGGAAAAGGGTCCAGGGAGCAAAAACCTGTGGATTTTAATGGCTCTGACTCTTATGTAATGGAATTAAGCTTTCTGTAATTTAGCTCAGGGCAGAGATTTATTTATTTATTTTTGCCTGCTTGGGAGAAGGCTGTTGGGAAAAGGTTGTTAAGTGCTTTAAAAGGCAGCAGAACAGAACAGCTGCCTTCTGCCTTCTGAATTCTGCAAGTCTTTCCCTTTTCTCAGTAAAGAATTTTCCCAGTCTGTTTGGTTGCAGGGCGTTGCTATAGTGTCACACCACCAAAGACACCAGATCAGCAGATTTGCTCCTGCACAAGCCTGCGTGTTATTTTGCCCACATCAGTGCAGGGAGTGGATCTGGAAGCTGAACAGATGGTGATTACTGTATTAATATTTTATTATTATTGTTGTATGCATGGCTGTACAGCTTCAACCTTCAGTAATGTTAAAAAATATGCAATCTATGCTGTTATAAATCAGATTCTTGGAAAATATTCTGCTACTTGCTTCTGCTGAATTTTTTAAAACATATTGTAATGAAACAAAACAAAACATTATGCTGTATGGGTCTGCTCCCCTGGGTCCTAAAGTCACCCAGTTTTGTGGGTAGTTCAAGAGTCAGGGCAGCAGACTTGGAATTGCAATCTGTATGGAGAGAGATGGGAACTAGGAATGGATGATGTACCAGTGAGATGTGATCCATCTGGGAAGAGATGTGCTGCCAGGTAGATCAGTGTGGAGGATGAGTTGATGGTGATTGGAAAGATCCCATGCAAAAATCATATGAAAATCAAGATAATACATAAGATCTGGCTTCTTTTACCCATAAAACTCTTTTATTTAAATTTAAAGAGAGAAAGTTGGCTGATGGCACCAATCCTCTCTCTTTAAATTTAAATAAAAGAGGTTTAGGTAAAAGAAGCCAGATCACCATCAAATCATCACCCGTACTGATCTACCTGGTGGCCTATGCTTCCAAGACGGACCACAATATCTTACTGGTACATCATCCATTCCTAGGTCTCATCTCTCTGCACAGAGACTGCAATTTCCACCTGGCTGTTCTGACTGTCTACAATGGTATTGGTATGTTCTGGCAAGGTAGGACAACCTGTTTCACTTCCAAAATGGAAAATGGCATTTTGTTTTCTTAATTGATAGAATACATGCTTGTGTTTTATTTTATTTCATAGTGTTTTCTTATGTAATGAAATGATAAAAAAAGCATGCCAATTTTTATTTTGTGCACATGTCTCAATGTATCCTGTGGTGCCAGAAAGATACATTGATGTTTCCTGTGGAATGAGGGAAAGCACATGATTGTCAACAGATACTGTATCACTATTCAACGTAAAGAAAGGCCTACTGTAAGCCTAGAAGTTATTATGAGGATGCAATGTTAACACATTGCCCAGAACTTGGGAAATGCCATCTTTCCTCATTCGTTTCATTTGTATCCTATCCCCTTTCCCAGTTCAGGGATAAAATGTCCTGTGTGGGCAGTGGATACATAAATTGAAATACTGTATTCAAAATGTTGTGGAAGGTATGGGCATAGTAAAAGACCATTAGCTTATAATAGTATGAAAACAAAAACATGGCACAAAAAGAGAGACGTTAAAAAACAAACAAAGAATATGAACAATGAAAAGAAAAGCACTGCGTCCCCTGTTAAAAGCTAGGCGTGTAGCCTAACGGCAGCGTGACAAAAATTTATGTGCAGAATGTGGGAGACCTTTTTCCAGCAGGAAGGGCAACACAGGGTGTATGGAACACAACTCAGCAGAGAGAACAGGACATTATTGGGCTGTGCGTTAAAATAAACACATCTTGCCAGACCAGCTCTACTAGCCTGTTTATAGATGAACCGGGGCTTTAGCTGTTGCTCTCTATCTTTTTGTTGGCGGAAACAAGACCAAATAGATAGTATAGATACAATCATACACATGCATCTCTCTCTCTCTCTCTGACTCTCTCTCTCTCGTGCACACAATCTCTTTCTCTCACACACACAGTATGCCCACTCTCAGATGGCACTAGTGGTAGGGGCAAAATCCCTGGTTTGGAAGATATCTTCTTTTGGCACTGGTGTGTGCTAGGGTGTGGGCGCAGGCTGCTCAAACAGGGAAAGTACAGGGAGTTCTCAGGAAAGCGAACAGCTCCCTGGAACAACTTCTGCCATGTAGATAAGATCCAGAGGATGGGCTGACTGGCTGGATTCGTTTCAGCAGCATTGCTCCTTCTGCTAGCTGTGCAAAATTCACAATCACTTCCTACTTTGTTTTGTGTCTTTTTGAGTACTTTCCAAATCTCTCTTTCTCTTTCTCTCTTTTCTCTCCCCTCAACATTTCCTTCCAATAAGACTATGTTCATGCATATGGTGTGTTCATGTATACCAAGATTATAATATACTGTAAGCACCACCCTAGTTCTCTTAGGCCAGGCATGTCCAAAGTCAGGCCCAGGGGCCAAATGCGCCCCATTTTCAATTTTCGAGCGGCCCGCAGCCCCTTCTCCCCACCGGCTCAGCCTGTCATGCATCCCCACCAGGTGTCCCCTCCCCATACTGGATGGAGATGTCAGCTTGCAGTTTTACGGTTTGCCTGCCCTCCCTGCCTCTGTCCATCCCCCCCCGCCACCTGCCCAGCCTACCCGCCCCCAACTCCCTTGCTGCAGCCTCCTCCCTGCCTCCTTGCATGTTGTAGAAACTTGTCCAAAGTCTGGCCAGGGGCCAAATGTGGCTGAATATTCGGCCCCCACACATTTTCACCTCACCAAATCTGGCCCTCCTTGGAAAAAGTTTGGACACCCCTGTCTTAGGCCAAGCATGTCCAAACTTTAGCCCTCCTGATGTTTTGGACCACAACTCCCAGAATTCCAAGCCTGTATTTCCAATGCCAAAGAACTGTGGGAGTTGAGGTCCAAAACATCTGGACCGCTGAAGTTTGGACATGCCTGTCTTATTAGGCAAAACTGTACAAGGAAGGGTGTCTTCCTGTGATGACCTCCCACAATTTACCGTGACTGATTCTAATGTCCCCCCTCCACTTGTCTTCTTCCCGTATATTTTACCACAGATTAAAGGTGTTAATTACTTCCAAGCTGGGCTATAAAGTGACCCAAATGAAATAGTATGCAATAAATAAGGCTACATTCATGAAATGTTTACACCTGTGTGCTCCTGACTAGAGTGCTCTCCTCAGCAAGTTCCCTCCAAAGGCTGTGTTCAGATGGAATGTGCTTGCTTATAAAATGTTTTCACTTCCGTATTTTCCATCGTGTACAACATCAACAACAAATAAGACAGAACATTACTCCTATGCCGTATATTGGGGGTTGTAAATATTTTTGCTTTAGAACAGTTGGCTAGGATGTTTCTCCCTCCTTTTTGTAAGCTTTTTAAACTTTTTCATTCGGTTAGGTCCAGACTTTAGGGCCAAGATGAGAAGAAAGCAAACAAGCAAAAATGTCCTATCAAGAAACTGAATGTTAATAATTTACTGACTGTCAAATATCATTTGTTTGGGCTTGGGAGCAGTTTTTTTTTTATTTTGAGGGGGAACTAGGGGACATACACTCAAACTGAGGGCTGGGAGAGTAAGAACAGATAAAAGAAAATATTTTTTCATCCAGTGCGTTGTTTGTCTGTGGAACTTCCTAACACATGATGTGGTGATGACATCTGGCTTGGATGCCTTCAAAAAGGGATTGGACAGATTCCTGGAGCAAAAGTCCATCACAGGTTACAAACCATGATGGGGATGTGTCATCTCCAGGCTTAAAACCAGGGTACTTCAAGGGCCAAATGCAGGGGAGTGGTATCAGGAGACAGAAATCTAGTCTTGTGTGCCCCCAGATACATTTGGTGGGGCCACCGTGAGATACAGGGAGCTGGACTAGATGGGCCTTTGGCCTGATCCAGCATGGCTCTTCTTATGTTCTTATGTTCTATAAAATAGGCAACTATTTGGGGTGCCAAAATTCTTCTTAATACCCTAGGTGTAAAAGTAATAGGCTAGACATTACTCCTTATGAAGGGGCTGTAGAGGTGGAACTACAGTACAATGTATATTTCCTGTGGCATTTTGGGAGCTTTCATCCAACTCTCCCCAACCAAAATGTTACATGTATTTGTAAGGCACTACTTCCAAACTCTAGGCTATAAATGAACTACTTAAAATAAATAAACCTCTTAACCTGCCCTTTGGGGGAGGTAACTGCTCAGCAACTCGTCTCCTTGGTGATCTGCTTTGGTGTCCAGGAAACACCTCCAGAAGTTTGGTGCAGCTGTCAATGTGGAGGAAACAAATATGTCCCCTATTAAAAGCAGAAATGAGAAACAAATAACCTCATTTAACTTGAGTGGATTCCACGTGCTATTTCCCTTCCGCTCGGCAATGAGCAAGCAGGACTGTAAAAGGAAAAGAATTTGTATTTGCCTTCAGTCCGTGACACAGCCTCAGTTTAATTCTGCATTGAGACAGAGTTCATAACAGCTTCCTTTAACTCCCAGATGTGTTGGGATCCCAACTTCTTTTTGTTGGGGAAAAGAGGATGTTGTAGCCTAAAACATCTGAAAGCTACTGGGTTAGGGAACTCTTGTTTATAAGATAATATACCTTATCACAATTAATCTGTCCTTGTTAGTGATATATGATATCAATTCGACGTACAGTACCAGTAATTAACGGTGCCATAGGTTGTGTCCTTATACGTACTGAATTCTGCCTGCTTGGTTTCCTGTATGTTCCTCCCAACCGTCTCCCAGACTACTCAGGCTCCATCTTTCATTGGAGAAAATACCATATCTAATTTTAGAGTACAACAGAGTTCAAACGAGGTGGAAGCATCACACAGGACTTGGTCTGAAGATTTATTACGATAGGCCAAGTCTCAGTACTGGTGATAACAAGGTTTTTGGGGTCCCCTTAATATTGCTATTCTTGTGGTACAGTATGTACGGCTTTGAGGCCTACTACTCCATTTCTGCTATATAGCTGAAGAAGAGGTTTGCGTTCAACCTCTTCTAGTGGAAGTTGGTCCACAAGGACTTTTTTGGTGGGAATTCAGTTCCCCACTGTGTTTCTTGGGCAAGCTGCACAGTCCCAGGGCACCCCCAGAAAAAGGGAATGGGAAAGCATTTCTGAGTACTTTTTACCTTGACCCCCCCCCCCAAAAAAAAGTGCCACCATAAGTCAAAATTGATTTAACAGCACAGGGGCAAGTTTCATGTCTGAGGAGTTTCTAGAACGCTCACATTCCTCCCAAATGTGTTTGGTTTTTTAAAAATTGGTCTTAGTGAACTCAAGGGGGGAATTTCAATCATTCTGTTCCCATTTCTGCAAGAAAAAAACTGGGAGGAAAGATGGTCGCAGAGTAAATGTGACTCTCCAAGATCAGAGGTGGAAGGAGGCTGCTTCTGCACCTCAGAAGACTGCCCACGCCACCACACCACAGACTGCCAGTGTTCCACATCTCAGTTATCCCGCGCCCAGTTTACAGATACCAGTGAATAAACCTGAGATAAGTTAGGTGCACTTGAATGTGTTCTGCTATGTCACATACCCTATTATCAGATTCTCAGTGGATGGAGAATGTTAAGAAAAGAAGGAGACTCAACACTGGAGGAAGAGAGAGGTGGCGGAAATGTTTATTCTGAAAACACTACTACTAGAAAACAGAAAATCTATTTTGAGCCATAGCGGGGCATCAACAGAACAGACTGGATGCAAAAACACAGAGATCTAAATACAAAAGCTGGGACGCACTTAGGTGGGAGTGGTCGCACTTAATTTTTTGTAAACTCCGGAGCTGGTGGGGAAACAATTTTAAGCTCCGGAGCTGGGAGCCATTTGCCGCGGATTTTAGGGGTCGTGTGAAAAGGCCCTTTAAGTCAAGGTCTCCTCTTGCACCAGGTTGTGCCTCAATGTCTATACATTGATCCCGGCTGCTCACTTGTTGGTTGCAAACAGCTTTTGTGCTTCTTGGATTCACCCTTTTCATTTTTGATTTTCTCCCATGGCTCTTTGGTAGGTTCTTCTGTTTGTAACGCTGGCTCTGTCAATCATCACGCGAGGAAGGCTCTGGTTCTACCAGCATGGCGGACGAAGATCTTATCTTTCACATGGAATGCCTCAACACGGCCAAGTTAGGAAGAGCGGTCCAGGGGAACTATCGTGATGGGGACAGTGACGAGGAAGATAATTATTACATCTGCCCCATAACTGATGATCATGACCCTGTCTTGAATCAAGCAGGGAATGACAAGGTTGGCAACTATTACAGAAACCTGTCCAAAAATGAACAGTACTCATCTAGTGCTTCTCCTCGGAATTCTTTCCATATCAGGGTAAGGACTGTCTTTGTGTAATCTTTTATCCTGCATGAAATGTGAGGCCAAAGCTTTCTTGCCCACTTTGCTTCTTGTAACTACCTGTCTTGGGCCTCTAACACACTGCACTTAAAAAACACATTTTTTTTATTTTTTAAATCCACATCTGGAGTGCTGGTCCCCACTGTGCTGTGCTTCAAAAAAAAAATAGATGTCTCTGCCACGGCTCCTATAGTGCGACCCACCGCATTTTCTGATCCTTGCCCCTCCGGTTGTAATTTTTCGATCTGCGTTTTCGAAGAACAGAAGTGCGCACCAAAAATTAGCGGGGGCATAGTTCGTGTGCATTTTTTTGCTATTCTGCTCAATTTATTCTTCAAAACTGCAATTTGATGTGCTTTCGGTCCATGGGGATGCGTGAATAGAGCATAAAAAATGCAACTGTGGGGAATGAAAGTGTGCATCAAATGTCATGTGACCAGTTTTGGAGAAAGTGCGCATGAAATCAACATGTGCATTTAGTGTGTGTGCAATAGAGGCCTTGGTGAACTTTACAGCTTCGGTGGGTTTTTTTCCCAGACTTGCACCTGCTCTCAGGCAGCTTTATAACCTATCTGTTTATGCCCAGACTGATCTGTAGTGTCCTTAGCCTGTATGGTTGGCATGCGTAGACCAATCTGTGCATGAAAACTACTGTGAGGCAGGAAGATGTTAATGCATATGAGGCAACTGTGTGTGAGAAAGATTGTTTTATATGCTTGCAAATCCATGTAACCCTTCTGCATTTATGGGCTGGGTAAAAGGGGCACATTGTGAGAACTAAGCCGCTCCTTAAAACATCCTGCTGATACTACTGATGTTATGTGCACCTTTTACTCCTCGTTGGGTATCTACAACTAGGGATTTTCATATTTAATGGGCTACTAATTGTGTAGGACTTCATTTTTGGAGTTCTGTCTGATGAACAGACCCCTAAGTGAGGCTCACGTAAGAGAAAGGCCTCAACTAGAAAGCTTTTGAGGCTTAGCTGGGCTGAGCACCTCCGAGTTTCACATTCAGAAAGAAAGCTTCTAAAAAGCAAAAGTGTTCTGCTTATATACCGCCCCATACCACTACAAGTGGTCTCTGGGTGGTTTACAATTTTAATTACAGTGTGCAGGCTACACATTCCCCCCCCCCAGCAAGCTGGGTACTCATTTTACCGACCTCGGAAGGATGGAAGGCTGAGTGAACCTTGAGCCTGCTACCGGGGATTGAACCCAGGTCGTGAGCACAGTTTTACCTGCAGTACAGGCATTTAACCACTGCGCCACGAGGCTCCTAGCGCCACGAGGCTCCTAGGTAGCACTGGTGCAGGAACAAATATAGTGGAATAACCTAAGGCCTAGCTAAGCTTCGAAGCCTTCCTGTTTAGGTCTTCCTCTCAGGTGAGCTACATATAAGTGCCTGCAAAAGGTCTCTCTGTTAGCTAGAACTCCTAGAATTGAGAATGGTGGAAATTGTAGCCCAAACAAACAGACAAAAAAAATGCCAAACCAAGAACAACAAAATGTCAGCCCTAACTACAGCTTCCAAAATCCCTAAGTCCTTTTGCCCCGCCTGTGTTGGCTAAGTGATTATGAGAGTAATGGTCTTAATAAAACTTCTGTTCCAACTTCTGCTTGGCATCTCGGTTGAAGCAGGCTGGAGGTTTGATTTGTTTGGTTGAAGGAAACTAACTGGCTATCCATTATTATAAGTCTATTGTTATGCATTCTCCGTTCTTAATCATCATTATAATATTCTTAGCCATCAATGCCCCTGTCATTGTGGTGCTGCAGAGAAATCAAGCCAAAGTTAGCCTACAAAACTGGAACCTAAAGATTTTATCTAGGCATAAATTATTTCCTTGAGAAGGTCCTTTGTAGTTCTTTAACAAGTGAGGGCTTGAGAAAAATTGCTTCTGGACTACAGTTCCCAGAATTTCCAAGTCAGGATAGTCTGTGCCCATGTTGACCTGGGGATTCTGGGAACTGTACTCCAAAAGCTCTTAAATATGTTATTTATCAACCTGCCTTGAAGAATCTTAGTGTATTTGCAAACAAATCACAGTACCGCAACCTCATTAACAGAAGAATTAACATTCCAAGTGGATTCAGTGGATTAGAAAATGTTTTTTAAATCCTGAATATGAACAGGTGTTGTTTTCTGGACAAGTTATTACAACGTCACTCTAAATTAATTGCATTAATTTAAATTATTGCTCCTTTGTTGTGTGTATGTCTTCTGCTTAATTATTTCTCATATTCTTTAGAATGGCAGTCAGCAACATTCTAAGCATGGCTGTGTGGTTGACCGTAGCCGGGTAGGTGAAAAACAAATGTGATAACACTTCTAAAGAGATTGTTATAGGTGTTTGAAGGGGGAGACGTCTTTATTTTAAAATACTTTATTTTATGAAAATTGTTCAGAAATGGTTGTAGTCTGAGAAATGTAAAGTTCTTCCACATGAGTCTGTTCAGAGGTCAGTGTAAGTCATTACACTTTGGGATTGTTCCAGGGTCTAGATTTCCACTCACAGATCCAGTAGCTGAAACAACACGGAGATTTTTCTCCAACATACTGGATAGAGTAGCCATTTAGACAGAATGGCAGGATATAAATATAATACACAAATTAAATAAATAAACAAATTACCTGCCTTATTGGAGTGAACTGCTACTAGCTAAAACCAGCTATATGACCAGTGCCTGGACTAGTGGTAATTTTGTGCTACAACTTATGAATTTCTGTTACACAAAAGTAAAATCCAAGTAGGACTTTGACCAGCCTTCACTGGCAAGCCACACTGGCGTGTGATATTAGGTATAATTGTTGACTGTGGTGAGTTTACTTGCCAGTCTTGGGTTAGAGTTTCTGCATGAGTAGGAATACCAGGTGCTGTAGGAATTGGCAAGCCACTTCAGTATTCCTGCCAAGAAAACTCCATGGACGTGGAGTCACAAAGAGTCAGTCAGGACTGTAACAACACAGCAACAACAATGTTTCTTATACTAGATGTTTAGTGCAGATCTCGTTTACATTTTTTCTACTTAAGAGATTAAAGGTTTGGAAGCATTACCTTGCTGAAGATCAAGTACAGCTGAAATAGCCCTGTTTCAGTTCATTGATAAAATTACTTGCATACAGTATTTAAAACCGACAGTTTCACAGTAACAAGTTTGGACCTAGATCCTTTCATACTTTGAGTAGACCTATTGAAATCAAAGGGATTCAACTTAGTTATGCTCAAAATAAGTCGTATGGACATGAGTTGATCTTTGATTAGAGCTAGATCGATCTCATTGTGACTTGGAACCAGTGATCTGTATGGAGTTGTAACATTCGCCCACATTTCGTATGTACTAACACCTGCCTTTGCTTCTTATTGGTAGCTTGTTTTTCTTTTTCTTTATTAAGGTTTTGCTTCTCCATGTTTTTCTGCTGGTTTTGCTTTTGCACGTTTCCACCTAACCCTCTTGCTTGTGCATTAGAAAACAAGAAGGTGATGGGTAACTAAAGAATGAATGGCCACATAAAGGGTCAGTGAGGACAGCTCAACAGCTAAGGGACTAGATGGAAAGAGACCACACGAATAATCAATGATTTATTTCTTAAGAAAGTGTTGTTGATTTTAATGTGTTTGATCTCTGTCCTTATATTTACGATTCTTCGATTCTTAACAGAACACTTTTTGAGCGGAGATACTAGAAGCCCAATTATATGTTTTGAAAGGAAATATTTTACGCTTAGAAAATAATTGTGCATCTTCTAAGGCAGTGGTGTCCAACCCCGAGTCCTCAGATGTTCTTGGAGTACATTTTCCAGAAATCGTGACCAGCACAGCTAGTGGCGAAGGCTTTTGGGAGTTTTAATCCAAGAACATCTGAGGAGTCCAAGGTTGGAGACCCACTGTTTTAGCAGACGTGGAGGCAATTTCATCACCTTTTGGCCTTCTTGCCACTCCTGCCATTCTTGCCCTGCCATAACCACAGCTAAAAATACTAATAATATTTATGAGATACATAATAAAGACCTGCATCTTTTCAATTTGGTTACAGTTGCTCTAACCTTATTGGGTCAAGATAGATATTTGTTAGACCAATCTTGTTTCCCGCAGTGTCTGAGTCGTAAGACTTGGGCCAAGGAGTAGGAAGGAAAACATAAGCATAATCCTTTGATTGGCCAGATAAAGCTTCTTTATAAGTCACTTCTTTATAAGTCTTTATAAGTGCTTTCTTGTGCACCTCTTCAGTTTCAAAGCCATGAAATTACTGTGAAGCCATATAACACTGGGGGACTCCAGAGGAGGTTTTTATCACTCTATCATTTTGTCTCCTTTGCTTAGTGGGGATTCACATAACATTTATTTTATTTTATTTTTTATTTTGAATATTTTTACCCCACCGTTCTCCTTGGAAAAGGAGCGATGGTGGCTTACAATAATGAGGGACAATATACAGTCCAGTACAATTAAGACATATTCAAATTTAAGAGCTTTGCACTCTACTTATAAAAGCAAAGTGTTCTGCTTATATACCGCCCCATATGACTTCAAATAGTCTCTGGGTAGTTTACCGTTTTAATTACAGTATGCAGGCTACTGCATGCCCTCTCTTTTTGTGTCTTACATTCTGTGAAAATTTTAAAGGAGAAAAAGATGGAATCACTCCACCATCACTTTTCATTGCTTTCTTGACGGAGTCTAATGTTTGGAAATGTTTGCTGTCTCTTCTTTTTGTAACCCTTTCCCTACCACTTAATTCTGCCGTGGTGCCTCAGCGAACTAAGGCTGCGAAAACTGTTGGCTGCAAAGTCGGCAGCTCGGCGGTTCGAATCCCAGGTTAAATAGGTACCGCCGTAAAAAGTGGGAAGGTAGAACAGTGTTTCCTTGCAGCCATGCCGGCCACGTGGCCATGGACTTGCACAACACTGGCTCTTCGGCTTGAATACGGAGATGAGCACTGCCCCTTGAGTCGGACACGACTAGCACACATGTGCGGGGGGGGGGACCTTTACTTTTTTATACCTATCTCTGGATCTCAAAGAGCTATTTCTCTTCCCTCCCCCCCACTGGAAATCTCCCCCTGAAATAACTGGGTAGTGGATTTAATGGAAACCGTTCCCTTGCAGCCTCTAGTAGCCCGATTTTTGAAAGATATAAATGTTAAAGTATTTGGGGGAGGGGTATAGTTTTCCCAGAAGTGCTGTGGGCTCCTCAAAATACAGAAAATGTCTCTCCATCCCTAGAGGGCACCAGTGGAGATGAGTCAAAGATTTTTTTTTTAATGGAGTGGAGGGATATTAGGAGGATGCTGTTGTTCCCTGGGGGAGCCAGATGTGGCCCCTCCCTGCTGTACCAAAGTAAGTTGTTGAGGGTGAAAAAGAGAAAACAGCTTTTATGCCGGTGCCCTTTTACATGGGTGCCTTTATATGAGTCGTGCTAGGAGCTGAGTGTGTGAAACCGCCCTTGCTTAGCAGTTTCCATTTCTGCAGGAAGCCTGGAAGAATGCCATTGAGAAGGCCAAGCACATGCCTGACCCTTGGGCAGAATTTCATCTAGAAGAGATTGAAACAGAACACGCCACACGATACAGGTCTGTAGATATTTCGGTATCTAATAGTGATGTTAATTCTATGCCCCTGGGCTTATTATGAATGTTTATCACAGAGACCTGCTTTGTTTTTAAAGCGATCAATAGAAGCATGTGTTTTTAAAGAGCCAATAAATCTACGGAGAAACCTTTAATTTATTCACGGTCTCTCCATTCATTAAAACGTAACTGCAGTGGTACAACAGGCCAAAATGAGAACAGGAAGTCATAACAGTTTGCTATGGAGTGTGAATTGATGTGGAAACTGATTAAGCAAAACAGGCAGTAGCCACATGGCTTGTTTTAATTAGCTGTTTTATTTATGACTTCTGCCTTCTTGCTCCGATAGAATTTCATTTGTTGGTATTCTTCTGCGTGTCAGTGGTTGTAGTAAAGTAAACGTTCGCCACGTACTAAAAAAGCACCAGTACTTTCAAACATGCAGAGTATGTTTAGGAGCTGTTGTAAAATATACTGTGGTTACAAGCTCTGTTAAAGTTGACTTGGAAGAGGGAGGTCCTGAAGGCTTACCTGAACACATGAACTGAAGGAGCAAGGTGTGACATTAAAACACTAGGCTTTCCTACCTCTACCAGTGGAATCACTCCCTCCCTTCCCAATTGCTTGCCCAACTACCCCCCCCCATTGGATAGCTCGCCTATCGCCCCCCTCAGTTCCCCCCATCAGCCACATTGCCCCCCTTGTGTGGCCAGCCTGTTCCCTACCACTACTGTCCTCACCCCTCATTGCCTGCCCCATTACTCACTTGTTCAGCCAGCCAGCCACTGCCCATACCTTTCTCTTTTTTTGACAGGTGGGTAAACTCACATACCTACTCGAAACTTCAGCATTCTTGATAAAATTCACATGAATAAACTTTATTGCAGTATAACACCATAAAACAAATTAATGCAATTGCAAATATTACAGTTTTAAAAATAATCACAATCATAATATCAGATAGATCCACAACAAGGAACAGCCAGGAAGATTCCTTCTTTTATTTTAATATAACACTAAATTCATAGTAGCAAAAACAGAAATAGAAGCCTTATGGAGCCTTTAAAACAGAGAGATGTATTTCACTGTGTTCTTTTGTGGGTGATAGTCCCCTTTTTCCGACACATCATTTTTGAAATTGAATTATTAAATATAACTGTAGGTACATCTCTCCCACCACCACCACTTGATCCATGCAGGTGAAAAATCAGAGGTAAGCCTCGGGTTCCTTTTTTTCCGTCTTCCTTCACCTCAGGGAGAAGCAAATGATAATAAATGAGATATTTATTGGAGCAGGTAGGCGAAGGAAGAAAGATAGAATGCACAAGGACCAGAATGACAGTGAAATGGACAGACCTGTGACCAGATGTTACTGTGTGATTTTACTGGGATGCCTATGGGGAGAAATCCATTAGAATCTGCAATGCTGTGGAAGAAGTAAATTTACCCATTCCTTGCAACTTTTCTGGGTAGAACAAAATACACACACACCCTACATACACACACATTTTCCAGAGGTTTTTCACCAAGAAAATAGTCTAGGAAAATGTACACACACACACACACACACACACAGAGAGAGAGAGAGAGAGAGAGAGCCATCAGTACTGTGTTATGATTTGAATGTTTGAATTGTCATATTCCTTCCTCACAATTAATAGAATCTATAGAAGGTTCTCCTGATGCTCCTGAATATCATCACTTGCTGAGGAACCACAACAAGATGTTACTGCCCTCTTATGTGGAAACAAGAAGCTGGACCAGATAGGGTTCTGGTTTGGCTCTTTTTCTGACAATAATTTACCACAATTCCTTAAAACCGGCTTTGGTCCAAGGCATTATGGGAAATTAAAATTGTGAACCCCAGCAGCAATTGTCTTGAGTCTCAATCAAGAGTCGGATTTGGTAAAGGGGAGACTGTTATGGTGGGAAGTCTTCTATTCCTTCATGTGTTTTAGTGATTTAGGTTTTTTTCCCTGTGTAATCCATAGATACAATGCTGTAACTGGGGATTGGGTTGAGGATGAAGTTCTGATCAAAATGGCTTCCCAGGTGAGTTTAGATATGGCTCTTTGTTATTTAATCTTCCTTTTAAATAACACTTTTTATTGTATTTTTATCCCTTTCAGGGATACCTCAAGAAACTGAATGTGAAATCAATAGTGCTGTATTCTGTTATCCTTGTGAAGAAAGTTACACTTGGAGCTAATGACTAGCCTAAGGGCAGTTCTTAAGCTGTTATGACAGAATAGAGATTTGTACTTATTTATCTTCATGTCTCAGAAAAACTGCACAGCAGAGTAGAGCTGCAGCAGAAAAGTAAGTGAAGGATTGAATACCCGCCAACTACTGTATCTCTGTTCCACATTTCTGCTGGAAAAAGAAACCCTTGTGAGCCTCTTACCTGCTCTCTGTTACCTGCAAGGAAAGTAGGCATTGAGATTCTTCACATCCTATTCTACTTATTTACTGCAATGATAGGGAGAACACATCCTCACCCACCCACCCCCAGTTCCATCCCAACTGAGTTTGTCTTGCAGTTGCTTTTGTGGAATGGTTTTCTCACATACGAACAGAAGGAGAAAACAGTTTGAAACGTCTCAGTGAAGATTTGCAGAGAAATAATGGAAAATATATCTTCTCCCTGCCATCAGTTATAACCAGCAAACGCCTCTCCTCTCCCCATCTTGATTTGCTTCACAAGGAAAACAGAGAATATACAGTCTGTCTGTCTATCTATCTATCTATCTATCTATCTATCTATCTATCTATCTATCT
>JAHTLZ010000054.1:7335599-7364737 GCA_023846285.1 Phrynocephalus versicolor
CTATCTATCTATCTATCTATCTATCTATCTATCTATCTATCTATCTAGATTGGTGGAACATGGAGAGCTTTTGAGAGTTAAATAACCATTAGATGAGTAATCATATTTGTATTGTTTTCCAGCCTTTTGGCCGCGGAGCAATGCGAGAATGCTTTAGAACGTAAGTGCTTCCATTGGTTGTGAATCTCCTTGGTTTGTTGCAAAAAGGGCGTGTAGATCACTCTTTCCTCAGTGTGTGAGCTTGGTGAGTTTTTTGAGGAGGGGGAACTACACCACAGGAATACGCTGCAGTTCACATAAAGGTTAACTGGCTCAAATACCCTATAGTGGGGGTTCCCAACCTTGGAACCTCAGATGTTCTTGATTGAACAGGATGTGCTGTGAGCCACTGAAAGACTTTTATATGGAAGCAATCTTCCCGTTGGAATTTGTGGGATTTCATGACAAATGGCAGTGTCACGAGTCTGTAAATCATGAGTGTATTCAAAATCATGGGAAGCAGCAACCATTTTTCAGCATGATACGTGCAAGAAATTAATAACATGCTAGTGCTTGGAAGAGATGCTTGTTTTTATATTTTGGTTCTGGTGCCAAAATAATGAGACTGGATTTGTCTGATGTGACTTGAATGAGTGACTTGAATGACCGAGGACGGTTCTAGTTGCTACACTGTCATGGATTTCCAAACATCTTGGGCCTTCTGGGCCTTTGCTTCCTCCACATATGCTGCACTATTCTGCCTATCATCCCCAGTCATTGTTTGGGATAACTGTATATGATGTAGTGCAGTGATGGCGAACCTTTTAGAGACTGAGTGTCCAAACTGCGATTCAAAACCGACTTTTTTTTTTTTGCAAAGTGCCAATACAGTAATTTAACCTGTATACAGGTGGCTGTGAAGGGGCAATGTCGGGTGCCCACAGAAAGGGCTCCGAGTGCCACCTTCGGCACCCGTGCCATAGGTTCGCCATCACTGATGTAGTGTGACACATCAAGAGGGCACTAGGTTTGGGGAAACTGGTCTTAAGGTCCTGTAAGGAATTAGGTGGCCTGGCTGTGGCAGATTCAGTTCCAGCAGACTTGTAAAACTATGTATAAACCAGTATCCGTATCCTTTAATGCAGGCATGTCCAAACTTCGGCCCTCCAGATGTTTTGGGCCACAACTCCCACAGTCCTTTGTCATTGGCAATCTAAGCTTAGAATTCTGGGAGTTGTGGTCCAAAACATCAGGAGGGCCGAAGTTTGGACATGCGTGCTTTAGAATCCCCATAAGGGATTCTAAGATTTACCAGTGAGTATCTTTTAATTTAAGCTAAAGATACTGATACTGATTGTAGCTGATTTTTCACATTTTAACTGATTTGTTACTGCTTCATCAGCATTGCCGAGCTCAGAATCCTGTACCTGCTTACTCAAGGGATTAATCTTTTTTTAATGGGGTTAACTCCAGTTTGAGCTGATGTAGACCCATTGAAATGACTGTGACTTATCATTCAACATCAACAACAATGAAAGTCCCATTAATTTCCCCAGTTTTGGGGGGTTAAATTAGGGGCCTCGACTTATACTCGGGTCGACTTATACTCGAGTATATACGGGTATATTGAGGTGTGCTTCTTTTATTACAATGAGACAACAACAAGGTACCTTAGGGAGAATGAAGAATGAATTGTTTAAATAAAATGTCTTGTCGCCTTTGCTGATCACAATTTCTGGGCTGAACTAGTGGTACTCAGAGCCATCCTGTCCTTTAATCCTTGGTATATTCCCATACCTGTCCAGGTCATGCCTTGCGCCTTGTTTTGGTTCGACTTTATGGTTCTAGTAAAAAGAAAAAGAGATACCCAAGTTTATAATATGCCCACCAGTGTTATCCAATAGACTCTAAGGAGTGGTTTTGATATGGAAACCCATACAGAATCATGTTGCCATCCTATTTTTAAAGCACCGAGTCCCATTTGCACCTTGGCTTTTATTTATTTATTATTCTCTTGCAGGAAAAAACTGTCCAATTTTTTGCACACTCAGAACTGGAAAGGTGCCTTTAACTACGTGGCCAAACAATACATTGAAACGGTCAGCAGGGATGTGTATTTTGAGGACGTACGACTCCAAATGGAGGCCAAGCTGTGGGGAGAAGAGTATAACCGGCATAAGCCCCCCAAACAGGTACCTTGTTCGGGGCAGTGGACAAATCAGTAGTTTGGGAGCTGGACAATCCACCGAGTTTTCGAAGCTACTCCTGTGGGGTTTAGCTCTACTGATCCCTTAAGGATAATGCCCAGTCATTACCTGCACTAGTGTTAATTAATTGTGGTTCTAAAAATTTAATAAACTGGTTTTTAGGACTATTATTTGCCAGCATGTCAATATAGAAAGCTACTTTTGATCTTGTTCTCATTAGCCAAAGTTTAATCCAGGGGCAGGAATAACGTGCTCCTAGAAAGCTGTTTTTATGGCTTTATGTAAACATTCGTTGGTGCAGCACCAGAGTGGCCTTGTGTTCCTTCTGGCTGGCCATTGCACTAGCCTCCATCTTCAGACTGCCTGGGCCCGTCCTCCTGGATTAGCTGCCCTGTCCAGCCCGAGCTTCACTTTCCCACCTCCTCTAGCAGCCGGCCACAGGCTGGTCACTCAGGCAGTCTTTCTTACTTCTTTGTCTGAGTGGCCACCTGCCAGAGGAGGCCAGAAAAGGAATCCTGGGCTCCTGCCCAGACCAGACCTGTCAAGTGTCACAATTTGGGCGGGACATTCCTGTTTTCTAGCCCTTGTCCTGCCATCTTCCGGGAACATTTCTTTTACCGGAAATGTCCCAGGTGGCTGAGGCAGAGGCAAGCTTCCTCCAGCTGCCGACAGGAGAGACTTGGGAGTCTGTCTGGAGAGAGAGAAGGAGACTATGACTCCCATGATCCTCTCTGGCAGCCGCATTCCAAGGAGCCTGTGGTGCCAGAGGTGTATAAAGGGAAGAATGGCTCGGGCATGCTCCTGATAAAGCTGCAGGATCCGGGCAGCCCAAGCATTTGGGCTGCAGGTAAGCAGGCAGGCAGGCAGGCCCATCCTGCCCAGTGCCAAGAAAAACTTGAAAGGTATGCCCCGGACTGGCCCACGAAGGTTAGTGGGGCAGCCAGCCTGGGGGTAAGGAGAGGGTATGTACGGCACCTGTGATTCTCCACTTCTGGCCTAATTGATTCGTGTCCATTACTAGCCCTTTGTTTATAATCAGTAGTGGAAACCATGTCTCAACAGTACAAGAAAATGCATAATTAGCATCTGTGTTTAATGTTATTGCTCTTTCTTATCCAGCGTTTGCTAACCTATTTCCTGTTCAGTACGGTTTTGCAAAAATATTTTTTGCTTCCTTCTGTCCCAAGGTGGATATAGTCCAGACTTGTGTCATTGAAATGAAGAACAGACCGGGGAAACCCCTGTTTCACTTGGAGCACTACATCGAAGGCAAATACATCAAATATAACTCAAACTCAGGATTCGTACGAGATGAAAACGTACGCCTCACTCCGCAGGTGAGACCTTCCTGTCAGCACAATTGATAGAAACGAAACTGGCCAATGAGCTGACGGGGGGACTTTTCCATTTGAGGGGCCTGCCAGCCAATTGGTCTAAAACCAGGTGATGCTTCCCAGACCTGGCAGGAGTCTCATTCTAGCAAATAGAAAAGGGGAACAAAAACTTAGTCATGGGGATTTAGGGAAGGCTATACCTCCTAGAACAATGGTTCTCAATCTGTGGGTCCCCAGATGTTCCTGGACTGCAACTCCCAGAAATCCCTTCCAGCACAGTGAGTCGTAGAGGTTTCTGGGAATTGCCATCCAGGAACATCTGGAGACCCACAGGTTGAGAACCACTGTCCTAGAATCTTCCAACTCCAACTTCCATGGTGCCTGGGAGATGATGCGAGGTGTAGTCCAAAAAAAAACCCCCAACTTTCCCAAGCTTTGGGCCTGTGTGTGGGGCTTCCCACTGTCTTCCCAAGCAGAAGGGGTGCCTGTGTGATTCCGTATTTCAGTCATCTCTCTACCACTTCTGAAGCATGTCTGGCTTCTCTTTTTCCTTGCCTGATGAGCCTTACGTCTCCCTCCAGGCCTTCAGCCATTTCACATTTGAACGCTCAGGACATCAGCTGATTGTCGTCGACATCCAGGGAGTCGGAGACCTTTACACGGACCCTCAGATCCACACGGAGAGTGGCGCAGACTTTGGGGACGGCAACCTCGGTAAGAATAAATCAACACTGGACACGTTGCCACTTGGGTGGGATCCCGAAGAAATGGGTCTGACATGGAGGGGAAATAACTTTCTCTTTATGCCGTAGCCGATAGCAAAGGAGCCTCCTCTTTGCATTTGTATAAGAGGCAAGGCATACTTTTCAAAAGCAGTAGATAAAGAGTGTTTTTTGGTATTTTGACTGGGGAAAGCATGATTGGATTCCTCCCCCCCCCAAAAAAAAAACACCACAATTAAGCACAACCTCTCAAGTTTCCATAGTATGGCACATTCAAGATGCCTTGGACTACAACTCCCACGGTTCCAGTTGGCTGGGATTAATAGGGTTTTTAGTCCAACACATTGAGAAGGGTCCAGTTTTTTTAAGATTTGAGGTATGCAGCCAAGTGAGAAGGTAGTTGTGCCGTGTTGTATACCTGCAGAGCAGCAGAGGGATTTTTAAACAGGAAGTAATTATCACAGTTATCTGAACACAGCAAACATATTTTTTGCCCTGCTGTTCCTGTTCCTTAATCGACATGGTACTGAAATTAATTAATTTCCTGCAATGGCCCCGCCTCTTTAAATGCCATTAAAAAGGTAAAGGTAAAGGTTCCCCCTGCACTTGCGTGCTAGTCATCTCCAACTCTCGTGTCCGTTTTCAAGCGGAAGAGCCAGTATTGTGCAAGTCCGTGGCCTTGTGGCCAGCATGGCTGCACTGAACACTGTGTTACCTTCCCGCTTTTAATGGCAGTACCTATTTATCTACTTGCATTTACATGCTTTCGAACTGCTAGGTTGGCAGGAGCTGGGGTTAACAGCGGGAGCTCACTCCGCTGCATAGCACCCGGGATTCGAACCGCTGAGCTGCTGACTTCGCATTCGACTGTTTCAGCGCTCTAGTCCGCTGAGCCACCATGCTCTTAAATTAAATTAAATTCCATTACTAAGCTTAAAAAGGTACTGTATAGAGGGTACATGGGAAAGTCTTTCAGTGTGAGTGTATGCAGCATTTTTTATTTTCCTCGTTCCATTGCCCTTGACCACTTCGCCATGCTATCACTGACACACCGGAGATGTAAAAAGAGGGACAGGTCCAGGGCTTAGCTGTAAGTTTCAGAGGGAACACCCTTGTAAGGTCTTGTATATAGAAAGTCTTCTTTCATGAAGTTCCCTTTTGGGAAGATGGGCGGGGGTATAAGACTAACAAACAAACAAACAAACAAACAAATAAATAAATAAATAAATTTGTTTTCATGTCGTTCTCCCAGGCGTTCGTGGGATGGCCTTGTTCTTCCATTCTCACTCCTGCAACAAGATTTGCAAAAGCATGGGACTGACACCTTTTGATCTGTCTTCCAAAGAGAAAGATGCCTTATTTCGAAGTGAAAAGCTGCTTGTAAGTAGTTTCTGCAGAAGTTCTTGAGTGTTTTGTAGTCATTCGCAGGAATTTAAATGTGTCACTTGAATTCTTAACTCCAGATTAAGGGAAAACATTTAGGCTGAAGAATCATTCAGACGGATTATAAGGTCTTACAATAACTTGGAGAGCCGTGACATGTCTTTGGAAGTACTTGGACAATTAAAGCAAAGCAAAGTGTTCTGCTTATATACCGCCCCATACCACTTCAGATAGTCTCTGGGTGGTTTACAGTTTTTTAATTACAATATGCAGGCTACACATTCCCCCCCCCCCCGGAAGCAAGCTGGGTACTCATTTTACCAGCCTCCGAAGGATGGAAGGCTGGGCCAACCATGAGCCTGCTACCTGGGATTGAACCCCAGGTTGTGAGCAGAGTTTTACCTGCATTTAACCACTGCACTACGGGGCTCCAATACCTCCCTCCCTTCAATTCGGATGCAGCCTAAGAACATCCAAGCTCCGAGCCTCAAGTAAACTGCCTGGCTTTTTTCCATCTTGCCAAGGACCTTACATCTAACAAATAACTCCTGGCAAATCCATCTTTTGCCATGTTATAAGCTATCGGTACTGGTCTGAGGAAGTGGGTTTCGCCCTTGAAATATTAGCAATGTTTTTGTTAGTTTTATAGCAGCCTAAAGGTATCACCTGTTCCATTTTTGTATTTGGTTTTTGTGATGGCTACACGGCTCCTCAACTTGTTGGGCTTCAATTAAAAATAATGGCTTGTTTAACAATGAGATGATACAATTCTGTTTCATAAAAACTAGACATTTGCAATGACACTTGCCTTTCTTTTTTGATTGAAGAATTGTTGTATTCCTTGAGTATATTTCTTTTAAAAATCAAAAGGTGAAAAACAATTCTGTCTACCAGCACTCCCCACGGTCAGTTAAAAGTTTACATTTAGTCAGCACATTTTTAAAAGTCATTATTTTTAAAGTTTAAAAGGCTTATAAAACCTGCAAATGGCAAGTATGCCTTTTGATTTAGAATGAATCCTCTTACATATATGCAGGTAGTATTAATTAAATGGCAAAAATCCATTGACTACAATTTTGTTAATCCAGTGGTAGTGCTGTTAATGATACAGTGGGCCCTTGTATAACAAACAGTTTGTATAACATAAAATCTGTACAACATAAAAAATTCCGGAGATAGGGGAAACTTGCTCAACATAATCACCTATGGGGCAGATCCGTACAAGATAAAATGGGATTAAACTGTTTTCAATGCATTCCTATGGGAAATTTGTATCAAGGAAAATTTGCTTAACATAATTTCATTTGGAACAAATTAATTCCTTTATACCAGGTACCACTGTACTTGTAGTATAAACTGTGTCTTCGTAATAGTAAAGGTGCCCCTTAAGAAACAGGGAACGGATTCTCCATAGAAGAGATCAAAGCATGTATGGTGGGGACTGGGTAGAATCTTTGGGCTCTGCTGTAGACATTCCTCATTTCCTGCCATTGGGACTGTTTCTAAATAGGGGCTGGATGCGCCAAGGTGTCATGGCACTCGTCACGTTCGTGCAATGGCTGATCCTGTGATTAAAGACCTCCAGTCTGGCCTGTTTCTAATTGTAGCTAACAGCCTCTTAGCCTCTTCACCCCTTCAGATCAATAGGGGAAGTCATGGGCGAGAGCTCTTATCGTACCCTTTGAGCATGGGCCATGATGATACTGCAACCGTATGTGGTTGGATCCAGATGAGTTCTGGATCTGAGTACTGAAACGGTCGTTTTAGCTGGCGTGGTCTGGTGGTCAGTGCCTTTGCCTGGCATTTGAGAAACCCAAGTTTCTAGTCCTCATGAACCTTGAAACCCCCCGGGTGACATTTGGGCCTGTCCCTGTCTTAGCATGAGCTAATGCAAAGGTTTGTTGTCAGGACAAGGGAGGGAGGGAGGGAGCCATACAGCTGCTTCAAGCTTATTTTTGGGGGGGAGTGGGAAGGGAGTATAACGCCGGGTAAAAGAAATGGTAACGTTTCATTTCCTTTGCCAAGGAATCGGCTCAGACTGCCGTGCGGGGCACCGAAGAAAAGTGTGGCAGCAGCCGCGTGAGAACCATCTCTGGGAGCCGCCCTCCTCTGCTTTTCCGGTTGTCTGAAAACTCTGGGGATGAAAGCCTGAGCGACATGGCCTTTGATTCGTGGCCCTCCTCTCCGTCTTCAGCCACGCCCCACAGCCACAGGAACGAGAACCTCCGTAGGTGGCTTACCGGCCGGGTGACCTACCGGGGGAGGGAGAGCGACCCGTAGCCCTCAGTCAGGCGCCAGAGCTCCTCCACGAGAGGTCAGCCCAAAACCACGCACAGAAGTGGACTGTCCTTCCCGTGGCAGCCAGTGGGCTATGGAGGAAGAGAGGGAAGGGGTGCCACAGAGAGAGAAAAGGGAAGGGCCTTGTCTCCTTCGCCCTGGCCATTTTTGCCCCTCCCATGGCCTGCCCGTAGCTCAAGCTCTTTCCCTCCATCTTGAGGAAGAAGGGCATATGGTGGAGCTGGAAAATTGGTGTTGATCGGGAAATTTCCTTTGATCCATTCACTGTTAGGCTTTCCATCTGTCTATTTGCCACCCCTGTATTGGAGGTCATCTGTAGGGTCATCACTTTATCTTATGAGCCTTGGCCCAGAGATGAAATAATAGATTCAACACATCTGATAATCTGTAAGGGTATTGGACCAAAAATCAGTGCCAGCCTCAGAAGCAACATCACTGCTCTCCTGGGAGTGGAGCATAGGTAGATGGCAGCCAATGAACCTTACATTCTGTGGTTGTCCCCACTTCCGTCTCAAAGAAGATCCACCTCACTCCTTCATGGTTACCTTTAAGGCCCTGGGCCGAGTCTTTGAGTCTTTGGTGGAGTGATGGCTGATTTGGGCCTTTCCTATCTATGGCTGAGTTCCAGAATAAAAAAGTGTTCTACTTATATACTGCCCCATAGCACTTCAAGTACTCTGTGGGAGGTTTACATTTTAATTATGCAAGCTACACATCCTCCCAACAACCCCAACCCCCAGCAATCTGGGTACTCATTTTACTGACCTCGGAAGGATGGAAGGCTGAGTCAGCCATGAGTCTGCTACCTGGGATTCATCCCCAGGTCATGAGCACAGTTTTAACTGGAGTACAGTTTCCAGTGGAGTGCAAGTAAGTTATTCTGGTCCAGCTGACCTGTAAATCTAAAGGATTCTGTTGTTACTGTGTCATTAGGATGGTAAAACACAAGGAAGTAGAATTATAGGAGAGAGGGATATCACAGTTATGTGCAATCCTCCTGTGGGATTGGGTATTATCATGAAAATGCTTTCAGACAGGGAGCTCAGGAATGCTGTTTCTTTTAGCAACTCCAGTCCTATTTCCTAATAAATAAAACCTCTCTGTTTCACTCCCTCTAGACTGGCCTGTGTTCAATGAAGTTGACAACTTGGTCCACCATGATCAGGAAGGTCTTGACAATCAGAGGGTAAGTGCACCTCTGAGAAGCAAACACTGAAGTGGTGTTGTGTTATTTTTTAAAACCCAAGATTGGAGATTGTACTTTTTTGAACTCCGGTTCCTAGATTCCACAACCAGCATGAATGGGGCACCCAGAAAGAGCAAGAGGGATGAGGTGTCCGTGTATTTGAAGAATCCTGAGCCCTTGCCTTGTGCCCGTCCTGCCACTTCACACGACCCCTAAGATCCGCTGGCCACTTAAATTCGGACCAGAGATCTTAGGGGTTTGTCGCTGTTCCTGCGTTCCCACCCCCTCCGCACTCCTGGCTGCTGGGAGGGAGAAAAAAAAGGAAGAAAAGAATGCAGCTCACCTCCGTTCTGATCCAAGCACTGCATTCAGATCTCTTAAAGGGGCGGGGGGCAAAAAAAGAACAAGCAGAAGCAAGGAGAGCCCGGCAGTCACTACATTATATCCGCATCAGTAATTTTCACCTCCGGAGAGCAGGTATCTGAAAAATGCTTAGGTGGGCGTGGTCGCACTTAATTATCTGTAAACTCCGGAGCTGGTGGGGAAACAGTTTTAAGCTCCGGAGCTGGGAGCCATTTGCGGCGGAGTTTAGGGGTCGTGTACAAATACCCTTAGTTCAGTTCTCTTCTGGAGTTCTTTCCCTTCAATCGTCTATCGTAGGTTGTCCTTATGAGTTTGTGCCTCATGTTCTCTTCAGAGTGACTGAAAGTTTAGGCAGTGCAATGTAACTTTCCTGCTCTTTATCCATAAAGCGTCAACAAAACCCTCTCCTACCGGGATACATTTTCGAGCCGTTATCACAACTTCCTCTGGCTAATAACCTAAAAGCAATGCAATGTAACATTGTATACAGATAAAGTATGTTGGTAGAGACTCTCAGTCATCCAGCTGAGGTTATCCAGGACTTGAATCATGGCAATTGGACTTCTTTTCTTGTGGAACTGAAACATTTTACTACACATCTAAGTAGCTTCTTGAGTGAGATAGAGATCTCGGATAGAAATGTGGACCCACAGTTTCTAGCATCCCTACTAATCTCCATCCTAAATTTCCTGACACGTTCTTTGTCCTTTTAATTTTCCGCCATACATTTAATAAACACTATAATGTGCTTAGATGGTTACAGGTGATAGGTCTGCTCTGGTTTTATGCAAGTTTATGGAAAGTTATTAGGCTACAACTCACATCCTTCCTGAATTATTGGCCTTCCTAGCTTGAATGATAGAAGCTGGAATCCAATAACACTAACAAGGCCACTGGTTCTGCTCTCATTTAAAAGGTCTGCTGGGGCCGCGATGATTTTCTTTAAAAGTCTGCAATTTGAGTAAACAAGGTAGAAAGCCATGGCAGAGCCACTGGAGAAAGACACTGTACAGTTAATCTAAGGGCGTTTATACACGACCCCTAAACTCCGGGGCAAATGGCTCCCAGCTCCGGAGCTTAAAAATGTTTCCCCACCAGCTCCGGAGTTTACAGATAATTAAGTGCGACCACGCCCACTTTAGCGCGTCCCAGCGCACCTTTCAAGTACCTGCTCTTCCGGGGTGAAAATTGCTTGATGCAGTGTAAGTATAGTGAGTGCGGGGCTCTCCTCGCTTCTGTTTGTTGTTTTTTTTGCCCCCCGCCCCTTTAAGAGCTACTTTACAGAGACAGGAATTTTGCCGCGGCAAGAGCGGAGGCAGAACGGCAGAACGAGGTGAGCCACAATCTTCCTTTTTTTTCTCCCTCCCCTCAGGCAGACAGGAGCAAGGAAGTGCGGAGGGGTGGGGACACAGGAAGAGCGACAAGCCCCTAAGATCTCTGGTCCGAATGTAAGTGGCCAGCGGATCTTAGGGGTCGTGTAAAAGCGCCCTAAATAAGCATATCTGTAGTTTGTTTGCACATGGCAAAATTAAAGAAAGACCTGCTGTTGTTTCTCTCCCCCCCCGCCTCTTTTTTCTCTCTCCTTAGGATTGTGACAATGGAGGAGATAGTGGCTACCCCAGTGAAAAGAGGAGTGAACAGGAAGACGTGGATCATCAAGAAAAAGTAACATGTTTAATTCCTGTTTGAATTAGCCCTTCCTTGGTTCTTGTTCTTTTTTTACAGGGCTGCTCTAAAGTTTGCGGGATGTTTGCTTTCTTATTGACCTGATCTGTAGGCAGAATAAGGAGAGACCATTCGCAAAACCAATGCCTCCTTGATTTACAGTGGTACATCGACTTACGAATTTAATCCATTCCGAATGCATGCGGTTAAGTCGAACTACTCTTTAAGTCGGGGTACCTATCTAAAAAATTGAAAAATAAGTTAAAAAAATAAAAAAATGGAAAAAAACATTTGTAAGTCGAGCATACCATATCTAAAAGTTGTAAGGTGGTAGTTAAAATGCCAACAGTTTTCCGCTCTTTAAGTCGAGCTGCTCCTAAGTCGGGGTACCACTATATTTTTGTATAGGCTTCATTTTGTGCTCTTTCCTGCTCTTTACCCATAAAGTGTAGTGAGATGCATTGTTTGGTTTGCGTATAGTGCTTGAATCTTGCCTCTTGCTTTGCAGCATCTTAAAAACTTAACACATTTGCACAGGAACACACTCAAATGGACAAGAGTCCACTTTGATATTTTCCTCCTGCCCAGAGAAGACGTGCTTTTAGCACAACCTTTTTCTAGTGAAGACGTGTGAAGATGGTCACCAGATCGGGTCTACCAGATTCAGTTTCCAATGAACTGTCGAGCTTTTAATCCATCTGTTGGTTTGGCCTTGAAAGATAACTTATCAGGATAGGAGTCCTGAAGCAGCTGCTTCTGTTACATGTGATTGCCTTGCACGTAGGCATTATTTTCCTAGTCCAAGGGCTTTGGGGAGAAAACCAGCAGTCAAGGGGCTCTAGAGTTGCCATCCTGTCGTGTTGCTCTTCTTCCTCCTGTTGAACTCCTCGTTTTGTCTCCTCTCATTTCAAAGAAATTATTATTAAGATCCAGAATAGAGAGAGGGGATGCTTCCCTAGTCAAGTGGTGTCGTGCACAGCTATGAAAGCTGCTTTTGCAAGGGGCAGGGGCAAAAGCAGTTGTTCTGTTGTGTTTAGCTTTGGTTTTTTCCCCCCAATCTATAATAAATCTCCCCTCAATCATTAATTAGCCACGAACGTAAAAAAAAAATTGTACGTAATTTTTAATGTTACTTTTACATTCTGCTGAAAAGCCCCTTATGTTTGATAGAAGCATGGCATAAAACCTGAAGAGTGCTGCTCAACCCGTCAGAAAATGCTTTTGCAAATTAGCTTTGAAAATAACTGGAAAAGATCATTTCCTGCAAGCAAAAATTTTAAATCCTATCCACTGATGAGTTCCAATTGACCTGTTTGTTGGTTACAACCATGATTCCCACCCCCCACCCCCAATAGTAATTCCTTACAGTTGTTTGTGACTTGATACTTTGGAGCTGTGTGTTATAAACCACCCAGAGAGGGTTCCAAGCATTATGGGGGTGGTCTGTAAGTCAACATAATGTGCAGTAGCTTCTCACTGGCTGTTAATGCCTCCCTGCATGGTTTTATGAATGCACACCAAGCCACCGGGCAGGTGTATACCCACAAAACAAGCAAAATCAAAGCATGCTGCTTATATATTGCCCCACACCACTTAAAACACTCTGGGCAGTTTACAAGTAATGATGCAGGGAATTCATTGCACAAGCACAGACACCAGCAAGTTGGGTACTTGTTTTACCAACCTCCGAAGGATGGAAGGCTGAGTGAACCTTGAGCCTGTTATCTGGAATTGAAGCCCAGTTCAGTTGTGAGCACAGTTATAGCTGCAGTGCTGTAGTTTAACCACTGCACCTCAAGGCTCTTTTGGATTTGTTAATTATTGATGAGATGCTGCTGCATTTTGTTACAGTGCTTTTCACTGTAACTATGCAAGAAGATTTGGGCTGTTATTATGAGAATGGATTTATTTTAGATTTGCCATTCTGCTTGTCATTTCAATTTTTTCCCTAACCCTCATCTCACAGTGAAAGGCGTGTGTCACTCCAAAAGTGTTAGCAGAAGTTGTATAGAAAGGCATTCTAATAATGTTCAGCCAGACAAGAGCTAAATGGTACACTTTTTTTTTACTTTAATATAGAGGCATTCCAACGGCAACCAAAGGCATGAAAATGATGAAGACAGTTTGGGCAGTTCTGCAAGGGTAAGGAATAGTAGTAGTAACAGTAATAATAGTTACAATATTAAACATCGGCAGCATCATAAAAGGCTTGATTATTTTGAGTTGCTTTTAAGTTCCCTCGGTCACGCATCTAACTTAAATATGGATAAGAACAGGTTTTTTTTGCTGCTGCTGCTTACTTTTTCACAGTGACTTACATCTCTTCTTTTTTCTTTATTTCTCAACATCACCCCCCCCCCCAGTTAGAGGAATGTTGTTGAAAATAAACCCTCTATAACCTGCTAAAATCAACATGGGTGATTGTTATATGGTGTTTGGGGTTTTATATTTCCTCTTTATGTTTGATTTTGATTTTGTTCTGTTTTCTTGTTGTCGCTCTGTCCATGTAGTTCAAAAATCTCTTTAGAAACCATCAAGCTTAAAAATACTAAAACATCTCATTACTGTTACACTGCTATAAAGTGGAACGTGGTACTTGTATATGATGACTTCCTGCCGTAGACCTTTTTCCCTTGAGACAATAATGAAAGAAATGACCTCAATAAGTTCAAAACCAATTTAGTTTGTTGTTTTGTTTCTTATTCTCTGCAAACCTAGGTGAAACAAGCATATTTTATGAGCCGGGCCTCAGGTTTAAAAGCAAAGTCTCTGTAATGCAGATCCCTTTTAAAGGGCAAAATAAGGCTTTGCCTTGGGCAGTGTGGAAGTACATCTGAGAGTTGCGCTTGGACATCAGGGTGGGATTTGCAGAGGACACAGCATAACCGTGTCCAGCCTGCCTTGGCTAGTACATTTGAAGAGAGATGGTTTTAAACATTTTCCAGTTTTGCATGGAGAAGCTCTAGCCCAGTGATGGCGAATTTTTTAGAGACCGAGTGCCCAAACTGCAATTCAAAACCCACTAATTTTTTTTTGCAAAGTGCCAATACAGTAATTAAACCTGTGTACAGGTGGCTATGAAGGGGTGATATTGGGTGCCCACAGAAAGGGCTCCGAGTGCCACCTTTGGCACTCACTGCTCTAGCCCAAGGGTCCTCAAACTACGGCCCATGGGCTGGATCCGGCCAGCCAGGGTCCTGAATCTGGCCCGCCAACCATTGCACAACCGGGGCCTTGAGTTACCCTTCCAGCAGACACCTACAAGGGAATTGCCGAGCCCCGGCCTTGCCAAGCCTGGCAGACCAGAAGCAAAAGGAGAAAAAAGAGCAACTCTGACTCTCCTCCTCCTCCGTGGTTCCCCCCCCCAAAAAACTATAGTCTGTCCCCCAACACTGTCTGAGGGACAGTGAACTGGCCCCCTGTTTAAAAAGTTTGAGGACCCCTGATCTATCCTATCCAGCCTCACTTTAGGCTCCTTAACGTATGCTTTCAGGTGAACCTACAGCTGAGCAGTTTGTTGAACCAGGACGTTGAAACGCCGCTGGGGCTTAATGGCTGTGAATTTTCAGCCTGTCACTCATGAAGGGGTTCAAAATGCATGCATGACTGCAGCACTTGCTTTGTTTGTAATATTTTTGCTAATCGCCAACAGTTGTTTTGAACCGATTATCTGGAAGTTGAGTCATGGCGACTGGACTTCTATCTCTCAAAAAAGAAGTCCAGTAGCCATGACTCAACTTCCAGATAAACTCACCTGGATGACTGAGAATCTTCACAGACATTTTGAACAGATTGATAGCTCAAAACTGGAACTTGAGAGGATCTCTCAGTTCTGTATGGCGATGTTGGATACTGTAGTTAAGGAGGCATGCTCCTTCTTTTTAAGGACCTCTCAGTTCTGTATGACAATGTTGGATAGTTAGGAAGGCATGCTACTTCTTTTTTTTTCCTTTTCTTTCTCCCCCTCCCCCTTCTCCCCATGTTTCAAACTTAAGTCACAATGCATTCACCCTGTTTTAGGTCAGTGTGGAGAAATGGAATCTCTACAACGCCGCCCGAGTCCACATTCACAGACCTTCCTGTGTGGCGGTGGAAGTCCAGAGGCTCAATGCCTTGGAGCTTGAGAAGAAAATTGGGAAGTCCGTCCTTGGGAAGGTTTGAGCGCGCCACAAGTCTCTTGCGTCTGTCAGGACCTACGCAAACTGCAAGGGCGTCCTAGGAATGAGACGTTTCTTTCTGTAACTAGGATAGGACTGGACTGAGGGCCAGAGAAGGGAATTGATTTCTGTCATCTCCAAATTCTTCCCTCTATCAAGATTGGCAACCACCGAGTGGCTGTCTTCTGTGGAGCTGATAGTCTGCTGAAGGCCACGGTGGATGGGCTGAACCTTCCTCTGAGTAGGCTTCCTAGCAATCTTATGGGGTGGAAGAATTATACAGTACCTGGGAAGCTTCCCATGAGGCTAATCTGAACACATCTGCAGGAGAACCACGAGCAGCACAGTGTCAAAGCAAAGCATTCTGCTTATACCGCCCCATAGTGCTTAAAGCACTCTCTGGGTGGTTTAAAAGGTAATTATGCAGGCTGAAGGTCTCCCCCCCCAAAAACACACACACACCAATCAAGCTGGGTACTAATTTTACTCGGAAGACTGGAAGTCTGAGTGAACCTTGAGCCTGCTACCTGGGATTGAACCTCAGGCCGTGAGCACAGTTTTAGCTGCAGTACAGCAGTTTTAGCACTGTGCTCTTCTATCTCATTGTAGTTCACCCGTCTTCCTATCACCAAGAACATGTATTGCCTATTTGGAATACAGTACCTCCTCTTCCCCTGTTTGATTTGGTGCTCATGTCACCCTCATACACCTGCCTTATCATGATGGCCAGTTGTCCTTCGTCGGCTTGTCTGTTACGATAGAGTTGATGTGCTGTCAGTTCAGACTTAGGCCAACTCTTTTAAAGATTTTCCAGGTCAAGAATACTTCAAAGTGGTTGACCAATCCGTTTTTCTGGGATAATTTTTTTTTGGGGGGGGCAGCAGACCCAAAGTACAAGGCTGTACTTCTCTGGGGACAATTAAATTCCCAACGTCTGGCTCCGAATCACAGAGCCATCCAGCCAGCTGTGGGAGTTACAATATATTTTACAAGTCTCACCTTTCTAGATGTTTCTTTTTTTTTAAATACATTTTTATTAAATTTTAAACTACATACAAACAAAATAGAAACAAAATAGCAAGCAACAATTAACAATACAAGTGTACCCCCACCCCCCGGGACCATCTGTGAGTTCTTCTTTGTTACTCCGTCTTCTGTTGTTCTAGTAATCTTCTTAAAGTCCTCTTCTCCAGATGTTTCTCGATGTTTTAAAACCTTTTTTGTATGATGGGTCTCTTAAATAGTCTGAACTATGTCTTTCTGCCTTTTATTTTCCAAGGACACAATGTACAGTATTTGTTTTAAATTTGAAAAGTCAGTTGTGTTGTTGTCATCACCCAGAGTTTTTGCATCATCCCCTCATGATTTGAATGGACAAATCCATTCCCTGTGAACCTGTTCTTCAGTCAGGGAATGGGGACTGACCTAGTCACAAAAGGGTGGGGGCAATTTTTAAGAGGGAAATAGCTCTTGTTTCTATATACACTTGCCCATTTCTGCACTTGTTCAGTAGAACTTAGTAGAAAGTGTGTTTTCAGCTCCAGCTACCATGGGTCAAGCAAACCCATCCTTTAAGGTGCATGTCAACTTGAGAGTGAGATAGTTTTCATGGAGAACAAGGGCATCAGTGGCTGTCATTATGGATGCCTAAGGACAACCTCCGGGTTGGAGAGAGAGGCAGGATATCTCTCAATGCCATTTGCAGGGAATCGTAAGCAAGTGAAGACATCTGCTTGGGAATACCCTGAAGCAAATGGTGAGCCACTGTGTGAGACAGAATGCTGGACTGGATGGGCTGTGGCCTGTTCCAGCAAGGCTGTCCTTATGTTCTCATGTACTTCCCTGGGGATCAGTATTTGCATTGCTTTTGCCGAGTGGGAAAAAATCCTGTTAGCAGAGTTACACCAGTGTAACTCCAGCCACTGGGAATAATGAATCTCAATTCCCAATAGCTCCCTTCTGCCCCTGGGAAGTCTTTTGGAACATGAGGGGAAAGGGAAGCCTATGGTAGCTTGGAAGCGCCATTTCCGGTTCTGATCATGGCAGTGATCTTGCTGAACACGCTTACTGTTTAATGGGGTCCCCAACCTCATGTCCCAAGCCCCCCCCCCCCAGACTTCCCTAGGGCAAAAGAGCGCTCTAGGGAGCATCAGAACCTGAAAGAGGAAAATGGGAAACTTTCAGTTAGTTTAGATAAAACATTTCCTGTGCCCACATCTGGGTTACACCAGCATAATTATGCCATAGGAATTTGCCCAGAGGGAATTGGGCAAAGAGGGAGGAGATTTGTGTGAATCTGCTCCTGGGAGCTTCACGCCTACACGGTTGTGTATGTCATGGAACATGCTCCAGTTGTAGTTTTGGCTTACAACTTCCTCGGGTCTCTTACCAGTGGAAACACCGGGGGTTGTAACCCAAAACAAGTGGCACCCCAGAGCTTCCCCATCGCAGGCCTAGCAGTGGTCTTGGCTCAGCTCGGCTCTCTATTGCTCAAGGCCTGGACCAGAGTCTGGGGAAAAGCAGATTCAAATAATAATAAAACACTTGTTTTAAAGATTGTCTTGTGCCACTCAGCTGACATCCATTATGAACAATACTTCTCACCCACTGCACCAGACAGTGGAGGCTCTCCGTAGCTCCTTCAGTGGCAGACTCAGACATCCCTGGTGTGGGAAGGAGTGCTATCGCAGGTCCTTTATTCCCACTGCTGTGAGACTCTTCAACTCTACAGTTTAACATATTCATATGGGGCATATATACTGTAGCTTCTCTTTATATTTATTTTTATATACAAAATGTTAGCGTAATATTTGTATATTGGGTTTCTTTATTTATATCTCTATTAGCTATTTTGTTTTCTCTCTCACACACTTTACACTTTTTGTGCACTTAGCTATCTTTACTTGTTTTTTATATTGGGAGCTGTGTAACAAGTAAATTTCCCCAGATGTGGGATCAATAAAGATTTATCTTATCTTATCTTATCTTATCCTTGACCATCACACTTACCTCCGTTTTAATCACTTTCTTCTCCTCCCCACATGTCCTCTTCTCTTCTTGCTTTTATAGGTTCATTTGGCCATGGTTCGTTACCACGAGGCCGGCCGCTTCTGTGAGAAAGGCCAGGAATGGGACGAAGACTCGGCTATTTTCCACCTGGAGCACGCCGCTGACTGCGGTGAGCTGGAAGCCATTGTTGGGTTAGGACTGATGTACTCTCAGCTGCCGCATCACATTCTCCCTGAGATCACACTGAAGGTGAGCAAGGTGGCCTGACGGGGACAAGTGGCGCTTCCTTCTGAGTTTATGTTTCCCTGCATTTAAGTCTTCACCTAGGAAACACAGGCGTCCGACCCATGATCCATCTTTCTAGCCATATATTGCCACCATCTGGTAACAGCTTTCCACGGGTGTCACTAGATTCGGATTCTCTGTCTTAGAGAACAGAGATGATCTATTAAAGGAGTCTATAAATAACGTAGTGCTCCTGCACTAAGCTGCATCTCAAAAAACACTTATTAGTGGAACTGGAGAAGGTGCAGAGGAGAGTGACTAAAATGATTCCTGGGCTGGGGCACCTCCCTTAGGAGGAAAGGCTAAAACATTTGGGACTCTTTAGTCTGGAAAAAAAGGCACCTGAGGGGGTTGATATGATTGAGATGTACAAAAGGCTTCAGGGGATGGATAAAGTGGATAGAGGGAAGCTTTTCCCCTCTTACGCAATACCAGAACCAGGGGTCATCGACTCAAAGTGAAGGTTGGGAGCATGAGAACAGACCAAAGAAAATATTTATTTACCCAGTGTTTTCTTGGTCTGTGAAACTCCTTGCCACAGGATGTTGTCATGGCATCTGGCCTAGATGCCTTTAAAGGGGGATTGGACAGAAGTCCTTTGCAGGTGACAAGCCGTGATGGGGCTGCATGTTCTCTCCAGGCTTAAAAGGAGGGTACCTCGAAATGGCAGACGCTGGAGAGTGGTATCAGGAGATAGGAATCTAGTCATCTCATGTGCTCCCAGAAGTGTCTGGTGAGGCCACTGGGAGACACAGGAAGCTGGACTCAACGGGCCCTTAGCCGGATCCGATAGGGCTCTTTTTATTTTCTTATGATACAGAAGGGACAGGACCCCTAAGGAGAACGCTCTGTAACCCCTTGGCTCTTGCTGTCCCCTCCCCGATGCCAGGAGAGTTTGGGAGGAGGAGAGGTTGGGGCCAGTGGCAGATGATGGCTGACCATCACACCAAGGGCAGATGATGTGCACACGTATGCATATGCACAAACCCTTTCTGTGCTTGGGCACTGCGAGCGGGCACAGCTGGGTGGCTGCGTCAGCCAACAGATGACGGGTATCCATGATCTTTTTGAAGAAGCATGGAACAGAGTTCCCCAATAGCCAGATTCCCCGTGTGCCGCTAGTTGTGATACTGGATGCACCACCCATCCCATAAAGAAATCTGAGAAGACCAGTGTTCCCGGGTGTTCTTGGACAACACCTCTTGGCTGGCATGGAAACCCTGGCCAGCGCAGCTGGTGGGGATGGGTGGCGTCTGGGAAGCTTAGTTTAGAAACATCCGGGGACCCAAAGTAGGCAACTGCTGTGCTAAACAATTGTTGTTTTCCATGTGGATTAGGGAACAGGGGCCTGAATGTTCGTTTTATTCTATTTTATCTATGCATTTTTAACTTTCAGACATGCTTTGGGAGATTTTCTCCTGCCCCTACCAAAATAATATGTTTTTTTTTTGGTCAGCACACCTTTCCCCAGATGGGGTGTGTGTGTCCACTTCTTACTTTGTTCAGGCAGCTAAAAAGGGTAATATAGTAGCTCTAAATTGAAAATGAGTACAGTACTCTGCACTAGGTCAACTTTTTTCTGCAGACACTGGAAATAATCCTTCCTTCCTTCCTTCCTTTTGCTTCTATAGGACAACAGAGAGAATAAAATCAAAGGATTTAATTACTTACTGAAAGCAGCAGAAGCTGGAGATCGACCTTCCATGATCATTGTTGCAAGAGCCTATGACACAGGCCTAAACCTGGCTCCTGACAGGTATCAAACTATTAAGAGTGCCCACTGATTATTCCTTTGTTGGGTTGGTGGATGGAATCATTACCTCAGATAATCATTTTATGGATCGGGGATTATGGGTCCCTAATGAGGAGAAAGGGAGTCTATAACTCCCTGCCACAAGGTGTGGTGATGGTATCTAGCCTGGATGCCTTCAAAAGGGAATTGGACAGATTCCTGGAGGAGAGGTCCATCACAGGTTACAAACCATGATGGAGATGTGTAATCTCCAGGCTTAAAACCAGGAGACAGATATCTAGTCTCATGCGCTCCCAGAGGCATCTGGTGGGGCCACTGTGAGATACAGGATGCTGGACTAGATGGGCCTTTGGCCTGATCCAGCAGGGCTCTTCTTCTGTTCTTATGTTCTAAGGGTGTTGCCAACCAAAGCACCTCAGATATGGAACACTCCCTGGGGCCAACACTGACTGCATTTCAGTGTCTGGTTAAAACAGATCATTGGTTTAACAGGCTGGGGAGGTATCTTTATTGTTTTTGCTATTAATCTGGGTATGATGTTTTAATATATATATTTTAGTTGTTTTGGAAAACATTTGGCTTAGATCACTTTGGAGTGAACTTACCACCTTATTTTAAGCCTGTGAATTCCCCCATACTTGCTTTTGTTTTTCAATTAGAGAAAGAGACTGGAAGGAAGCCCTGTACTGGTACAATACAGCACTGAACATGACTGATTATGATGAAGGAGGAGAATATGATGGGATGCAAGATGAGCCCCGGTATCACCTTCTAGCAAGGGAAGCAGAGATGCTGATGAGTGGGGGGTTCAACTTGAACAAAGATCCACAGAGATCAGGTATGAGGTGCCTTTTAATCCTGTGCTGTTGCTTGCTCACAAATCTCTGTTCTGTTTATTCTCTCTCTCTCTCTCTCTTTCTCTCTCTTTTTAAGAGTCTTTCTTTCATTAACTCAGACATTCCTTACCACGCACTGACCAAATCGTCTTGGCAGTGAAACAGAAGGGAAAATGTTGAGTGGGTGAATTGGCTTTGCTCGGATCTCTCCTGTTTAGGTTCTTCTCACTTAGCCTTTCCCAAATTGCCGTTACCCCGTTGTGTTAGATTACAAACCCCCATTGGTTAGTTGGAGGTAATGAAAGTGGTCGTCCAGCTTCTCTGAAGGGAACCAGGATGGAAAAGGTGCAGAAGAGAGTGACCAAAATGAATCCTGGGCTGGGGGACCTCCCTTATGAGGAAAGGCTAAAACATTAGTCTGGAAAAAAGGCGCCTGAGGGGGGATATGATTGAGACGTACAAAATTATGCAAGGCATGAGTAAAGTGGATAGAGGGACGCTCTTCTCCCTCTCACAAAATAACAGAACTAGGGGACATCCGCTCAAACTGAGGGCTGAGAGAGTGAGAACAGAGAAAAGAATTTTTTTTTACCCAGCGTGTTGTTAGTCTGTGGAACTCCCAGCTACAGGATGTGGCCTGGATGCCTTCAAAAGGGGATTGGACAGATCCCTGGAGGAGAGGTCCATCACAGGTTACAAACCATGATGGAAATATGTAATCTCCAGGCTTAAAACCGGGGTACTTCAAGGGCCAGATGCAGGGGAGTGGTATCAGGAGACAGATATCTAGTCTCATGCGCTCCCAGACATACTTGGTGGAGCCACTGTGAGATACAGGAAGCTGGACTAGATGGGCTTTTGGCCTGATCCAGCACGGCTCTTCTTATGTTCTTATGTAAAGGGTGTATTTTCTTGGGCTGGAGCAGCGTGACAAGAAAGGTTGCCCTCCTCATGAAGTTGCTCTGTTCTGTTTTCCCAGGAGAATTATATACAGAAGCAGCTGAAGCTGCCATGGAGGCAATGAAAGGCCGGCTGGCAAACCAGTACTACCAGAAAGCAGAGGAAGCCTGGGCCATGATGGAAGAGTGAAACTTGGAGAGGACCTGCTTTCTTGTATATATTAGAAAGATATGTTTTTAAAAGTCTCTATTTTGTTCAAGGCAAGGGAGGGTGGGTCGGGGAAAGCAACACAGGGAGCTAATTTTTATGTGCTGCTATATGAGTTTCTGTTTTTCTTATGATGGTTTTTCTAACTTTGGTGCAACTGAAAGACAAACCAAAGCTGTGGAATGTGCTGTCAATGGCATTTCGGAGCTGCGATATCAGTTGTTGATATTTTTGTAAAAATCGTCCAGCCAGGAAAACCTTTTTCTTCGTTAGGGAGAAATAAAGCTTGATGTCGGCTGAAGTTGTATTTTTCTGGTAGGCTTGGCTGACAAACTAGTTCAGGGGCGCCTCTCACTTCCATCCCCGGCCTGGCTCTGGTACAAGAGGCAGATAAACGGTGGACAGGGCCTTTTTGTCACAAGGGCATCTCCGTCTTGGGTCAGAAAGAGTGGCATTCTCCAGGGCAGTGTTTATAAGAAGAAAACAGGAGGAGATTTGGTATGAATGAATGTACTTGATGAGTTTTTCTACACCTAGACTGGTGGACATTGAAAATATAGTGGTACCTTGTATGAAGGAATTAATTCGTTCAAGATGAAATTATGTTAAGCAAATTTTCCTTTCTACAAATTTCCCATAGGAATGCATTGAAAATGGAGTACGGTAATCCCATTTTTATGTTGTACAGATTCGCCCCATAGGTGATTATGTTAAGCAAATTTCCCCTATCTCTGGAATTTTTTACGTTGTACTGATTTTATGTTATACAAACTGTTTGTTATACAAGGGCCCACTGTATAGTGACAATTGTACCCCATACTAGGGTGCCCATCTCTTGTTCGGGACTGCTGGCGATCTAGGGGTAAAATGCTCCTTATTTAATCAGTTTTTCTTCTCTGTGGATTAGGGTTAATTTCTTCCCCTCATATTGTGTGTGTGTGTGTTGTGTCGTTACAGTCGTGACCGACTCTTCGTGCCCCCATGTCCATGGAGTTTTCTTGGCAGGAATACTGGAGTGGCTTGCCAGTTCCTACTCCAGGCGCTTGCAGCACCTGGTATTCCCTGGTGGTCGCCCATCCAAGTACTAACCAGGGCCCCTCATACTGTAAGTGTGTTTAATTTAATCACAAATAAACCAGTAAATAAAATTAAAGCAACTGCCACTGCAATCACTCTTAAGAGAACACAAACAAATTAAGGAGTAATTAATGAGCACATCATGATTAAAATCCCAGGTTTGCTGAGCAAAATGTTGGAAAACTAAGGCTACAGACAAGTAGCTTTCAATTAAAAGCACATTAGTTTTTAAAAGGCATCAATAATGCCTTGTATGTGAAGGCTCAAGATGGGTTAGCGCTGCAGCTGCATTTTACTCGTTAAACAATATGGATAGTGAATGGGAAGATACATAGGAATAACATAGGAAACACTGGAATGTAACAGTTCAGGAACAATATTGCTTTAACTTCCCATAAAAAAATGGATGGGGCAAAAGTTGGTGAATTGCAAAGCTGGCTTGGCAGCTGCCAGAAATTATTTGAATCAATACACACTTCACCCTAATTTGGCTGGAAGTCTCATTGAACCAAATGGATCTTATTTCCAGCATCAGGTAGCGATGGCTCTGATTACGTTCTGCAAGGTAGCACCATAACTCTTGCATGTTGATCTATGCAAATAATGCTTCTGTATTCATTTCCGCAACAGCTTCTTTCTATGCGTTCACTTGATGAATGCTCCGGATCCCCCGGAATGCATTCTGTGTGGCGTTTGAATAATATCTGGATAGGCATAGCCTAATGGAAACAGTGGGAATCGGGAGAGAAGTTCTTAGGCGAAAGATGATGTGGATTACCTCTATAGACTGTATCATACTTTAAAAACCCAATTAAAGGCTTACTTGATTGTCCCTTGGTGTGTACGCATCCTCTGAGTGGAAGAAGAGTGGATGCCATGGAGAGGGATTGGGCCAAAACCTCTCTATGGGTATTTGTACACGACCCCTAAACTCCGCCGCAAATGGCTGCCAACTCCGGAGCTTACAATTGTTTCCCCACCAGCTCCGGAGTTTGCAGGAAATTAAGTGCGACCACGCCCACCTAAGCGCATCCCAGCGCACTTTTCATGTACCTGCTCTTGGAGGGTGAAAATCCCCAGATCCGCATGTAATCTGGTGAGTGCCGGGCTCTCCTCGCTTCTGTTTGTTTTTTTGCCTCCCGCCCCTTTAAGAGAAGGAATCAGGAAGACGACGGGGTGGCTTGGACCGGCAGACAGGTGAGCCTGCATTCTTTTGTCCTTTTTTTCTCCCTCCCCTCACGCAGACAGGAGCAATGAAGTGCGGAGGGGTGGGGCCGGAGGAACAGCAACGAACCCCCAAGATCTCTGGTCCGAATTTAAGTGGCCAGTGGATCTTAGGGGTCGTGTGAAAAGGCTCTTTCACAACGTCTAGATGTCTACATGGAGAGAGTATTTTTGTGTGGAGGACTCCACAGCTGTGTGAACCCTCACCTCCACACCAAAGGAGAGGATACCAAAATAGTTCCAGTGCACCTGAGCACAGAGATTTAGGAGTCTTCATGCCTGCCCTCTTTGTCTCCCTGGACTACTTTGGTTTGGACATGGTAGTAAGCGAAGTAGTTCTTATAATCATTGGCTAAGCATTAGGGTGTGTCCAATTTTTGAAGGTTTATCTTTTACTTTTCTTCCTTGTCTTTTCTACTGCAGCTGGATTTTAGAATAGACTGTTAATACCTTTACTGCACTCTGTACCAACTCTTTAAAGAAGAGGTTAGAAGAATTTAGAATTCTGTATCTACTACAGTCCCCCTCTGTCCACGGACATGTTGACTTCTAACTGCTGGTAAAGATTTGCCACATGAACACATGTCAACACTGTACTATAGGTATGGAGTGTTAATTTACTGCCTCCATGACTTCTTTTAGCCTTCCCTTAATTCTGCTTGACTGGCTGACACAAGTCCTGAACTCAAATTCTTGCTACCAGGGCTTGGAGGTAATGGCTGTACAGTAAGAGATGCTGCAGGATACTGATTGTTACAGACAAATACTTGGAAATGGTGAATTGGTTACTTATTTGCTGAGCTCATTGCAAAGGATAAAAGCCTTGCTTGGCTGAAAGGCTTGGAATTCCTGTATGATGTTTACATTATTCAGTGCAAGGGTGGAAGCTCAAAAAATGCTGTTTTACATTTTCAATAAATTTCTGAAGACAAACCTTACTCGAAGTTTGCATCCTTATTTGGCGTGTCTTTGTCTCATCAATGTGAATTTATTTATTACTCTTATGTTGTTGTTTTTTATCCACAGTTTGGAAAGCTGGACAGCTCAGCGGTTTAGATATCTGGCTGTCTTTGTCGCTTCCTTTATCAAGCCTAGACTTGAGGACACCTTTCCAGCTTTGCAGTTCTTTTATGATTATTACAAAACACAAAACACACTCTTTGACTGTTATAATATAACAGATACACGTTTTTCCTCCCCCCCCTCCAAAAAAAAAAATAAAGTACCTGTGAAATCTTGGCATAATATGTACAGTAAGAACAGGTGTTGAAACTGCTCGGAGTCACGAGGGGGGTCTCAGATGGGGTCCCCGAGCGACAAGGTCCCGCAACAGGAGTGACGAGACCAACTGGGCATCACCTCCCATGAGGCGGCTCGTCCCCTTCCCTCGGAGGGGGCCTTCCTCCAGGGAGCCACAGGAGCTGGATGGCCATCTGTCAGAAATATTGTGATGGGGGTTCCTGCATGGCAGGGGGTTGGACTAGATGGCCCTTGAGGTCTCTTCCAACTCTAGGATTCTATGATTCTATGATTCTTGGGCCTTGACCTCTTCCCTTCCTTGACAGTGCCCTCCTCTTTTATATCTCCTGCGTGAAGACCTTCCCCCCACACGTGCTTTCCCCTCTTCCTCTTCCTCTGTCAAGAGGAAGCCCTCTACAGTGACCCCATATCCGGACCTCGCAAGATGCGCCAGTGGCCGCAAGCCCGTCTGTACCCCCTCCTTCAAGTTCAGCCCTTGAAGACTCTCCACCAGTACATGTGCTTCCCGAACTTCTCGGCTGGTGGTTGTTTGGGGTCATCTCCCTCACGCTCCTCACAAGGCCCAAACAAAGAAGCATATGAGCTAATGCAGTGGTTCTCGACGTGTTCCTGAACTGCAACTCCCAGAAATCCTTTCCAGCACAGTGAGTGCTGGAGGCTTCTGGGAGTTGCAGTCCAGGAACATCTGAGGACCCACAGGTTGAGAACCACTGATCGAATGCAAAACGTATGTCCTCAGATATGCACACTACTGTTACAACATAAGTGCCCTGTAGCATCACTCCCAAAGGTTATCTAGTGGAGATGATAAATATATAGCTGGCCTGAAGAGTTGCAGAAATCGCTTCATCGCTACTGTGGCAGTGAGTTCCCACCATTAATATTGCCGGGAGTAGACCTGGGCTGAAGTGAGAGGGCTCTGAATAAGGGGTACGAGGAGCCTGGCTTTTAACTGCTGTCATTATGAAAATAGATCACAGGCGATACCTTTATAGGCCGCTAATAAAAATAAAAAACAAAGCACATTGCAAGCTTTCGAGTGCAAATCACTCTTCTTCAAAGCAGGTCCCAGAAGTTCAGCCATGGTAAATGATGTGCTTTGCCAGGAGGTTACTTTTAAAGTCCTTGGTTAGATGAGGTTCTAAAAGTCCATGGCTAGACGATGTTGCAGCCAGGGCAGGAGTCTTGTTAGAGTCAGGAAGTTGGAGGGCAGTTGTAAAAGCTGCTTAAGCATTGGGTTTCACAGCCGCGTTCTTCAATCAAAGGAACATGGGTCGTACACCACCCCCACTCCCTCACCCATCACCGTATGGCTCTACGAGACGTGCAAATCCCTGCTGATCAGATATAGGGGGGCGAAGAGAGAAAAGGATTGATACAGGGGACCCACGTGCTTCATTCTGAGATTGGGGTAAAATTTAGTAAATCCACTAGGTTTGCCAATCGAAACCAGACTGAATTAAAGTGATATTGCCTAGTGGTTGCAGTCATTATGAAGACACTCTCTTTTGCCTGGTCTCCGATTCCAAGCATCTTGATATCCAGCCTAGTACAGCTACAAGAACTGAAGAATTAGGGAGAGAGACAGAGGAATTCTAATGACTCCAGAGCAACTGGGGACGAAAGCAGGAAGTGTCTCCCATAATGCAGCGGTGCTTGGTGACTCCTATTTTTCTGGGGCAATGAACCTGCTCTGGGTTTTAATGTGAACTTTACAGGAGCTATCCATGGTGCTAAACCTTAGCCCCCCCAAACCAAAGGCATCCACATTTGTTTTCTTGGGCATCCAGCTACCTAATCCCTCTGGGAAGCCTAAGTGTGGACTATGAAGCCAAGAAGCCACTTCTGGTTTGTCTGTCCTGCCTGCCTGCCTGCCCCTGGATCTGCAGAACCTCTTTTTACAAGCCTTCCTAAAGCCTGTGGCTGTCACCCGAACTTTCTCTTCAGGCACGACCAGGGTTGCATCTCAAGTCAGCCCCAGCCTTTTTGCCGCCTGAAGCCAAAGCAAGATGGCACCCTCTTCTATTCACACTGGCTTTGGATAGCAACATCTTCTCCTGTATTCCAAGGCAGCAGGGTAGCCCTAGGGTGTCCAAGAGAGGTTGTGCTGGGCAGCCCTCTTTTCATCCCTGCCAAACACACCCTGCCTAAAGGCAAGCTTGGCTCAACTGCAGAAATGTACATTCAGGGTGGCACTGTCTTTAAAAGTGGATGTTCTATGTTTCCAGTTTTTTTTTTGTGACTGGTCCAACTCCATGGCCAAAGTAAGTCAAATTGAATTTTAAATTTAAGATAGATAGATAGATAGTCAATCAGTCAATCAATTGTTGCTGTTTTGGATGGGATTGGAAGGAAGCAGATACAGCATGCAAGATGACGGCATCTGAATCGTTCCTGAAATTTTATTCTTGCCTTCTTGTGACCTTAAAACACCAGCAGTTTTTCCTTTGCATTCAGCTTCTCTGTTGTAAACGAAAGGCTGATGATACCAGTTCTGGCAAAAAAAAAACACGACTCCATTTCCCTCTTTTGAGGGAAGATAATGTGTACGTATACACAATGTTGTACAAAATGAATATACAAGTAATAAATTTATAGGTTTATTTAAAAAAAAAGTATTCTCAAGGATAAATATATAACAGAAGAGGTTTCCAATCATCCGGGTAGCGTGGCCGAGCGGTCTAAGGCGCTGGATTAAGGCTCCAGTCTCTTCGGGGGCGTGGGTTCGAATCCCACCGCTGCCATCTCGTTTTTTGATCCCGCTTTTGGGCAAACCGAAAAGGGCCGGTTGGCGGCGGCGGCGGAGCCAGCCGAAGGCGCACAGCGCCCCCTCCCGGCGGCTGCGCTTCGTGCGCGTGTGGGGGGGCGACAGGCATTGTGGGTAAGGAGAGAGGAGGAGGAGCCCGGCATGCCCACGTGGCTGCGCCGAGGAGGGCCAAGATGGCTGCCGGCTGAGCGCTTCCGCCACCGGACCTGCAGGCACGTTGCGCTCACCGGCCTCTCTCCGGGCGGCGCCGGCGGCGGGGTCTCCTCGGCCGAGGCTCAGGTAGGAACAGGAGAGGGAGGGAGGATTCTGGTGGTGTGGGCCCCCCTTCTTTTTTGCCTTTGCAGCTTTTGGGGGCTCCTTGCTGTGCAAGGCCTGGGTTCGGGCTCCTCCATCGCTCCTCCTCACCATTGGCAGGATGCAAAGGCAGGGTGGGGGCGTCCTCTGGAGGGTGGCGGGGAGGGCTCGGTGTGTGTGTGTGTGTGTGTGTGTGTGAGAGAGAGAGAGAGAGAGAGAGAGAGAGAGAGAG
>JAHTLZ010000054.1:7364747-7393041 GCA_023846285.1 Phrynocephalus versicolor
CACACACACACACACACACACACACACACACACACACACACACACACCACTTTTGTCTCCTGAATAGCTGGACAGATGTGGGGGTTTTTGTTCGGCAAAGCCTCCCTTTCTGCTGCATGCTCCAACCTTCAGAAGTGGATTTCTGAAATGAAAGCACTTGTTCAAACAAGAGCTCAACGCGAGGTCAACCCCTTTTTCTCAAGGGAACAAATACATGTTTTCTTTGGAAGACAGCAGGCTGCCAAAGCTGGGTCATTGGACCGCTCAGGAGTGAGAGTTGTTTTAGGGAGGGCAAAAACAAAACAAAACCGTTTCCTTCTGTGCCTTGTTGTTGCTGTCTGGTTACATTATGGTGTTTTAGTTGGGAGTGTTAAGTCACTGTCAGGAAAACCAATTTGCTTTCCCAATGAGAAAAATCTAAAACGTTTGTTTTGTTAGGGAAATGTTTGCTCCAAAATAAAATAATTAGACTTTTGGCTCCATTGTAAACAAGTTTTATATGGAGACAACTAGAGATGCAGAATTTCAGGAACTTTTGAAGCCATGGGGGAAAAAGAAAACTTAGGGAAAAATTAGAACAAGATTCCCCCCCCCCTTTTTTCCCTCTCCAAAGCTTCTGGAAACTTTACACTGCTAGACTTAACAGCTTTGTTGAAATGTCCAGATCACTGAGAATAATAGTTTGGCCAAACTAAGTGTTAGCCTTTAAGGTGGACACGTAGAGACACTTAGATAAATGGAGTTATTTTTAAATCACATTTCTTCTGTTTGCTGTAATATTTGAGAATAAGGATCATGTTTAGTTTGACTTTGGGGTGTTCAGCGGCTTGCTGCATGAATTTTGAGCAGGGAGTGGCACTGTATGTGAAGGCCTAGGCTTGCTTAGCAGTAGCAGAATTAATTCCTGTGATGTGCCATAGAGTTGGCAGTGACTCACTGGCTGGGAGAGTTCCCTTACCTTTTGAAATGATTTTTTCTTTCTTATTAAGCTGCTCCAATGCAGTTCAATACTCAAATACTGTATGTTTTTCCAGTATTAAATTAAGAGTTCCCCACTCTATCTGTGAGCATTTTATCACCCATGGTTGCTTCTGCAGGTCTAATATTAAGCTAGATCTGAAACGACAGTGGATGTATTTTAATTATTAAAATATCTTTGCCTTTGCCTACAACTCAAGCTGTTTTAAAATCACAAAAGCAAAGTCCAGTTTTAAATCAGAAGCTGGCAGCCTTGAGTTTCTGCAGCAAACTAGACAGATGCTAGTAGTAAAACTTGGAAATACATCAGTGTCACGAAGCAGGCTTGGGAGGGTACATCTAGCCAACTCGTGATCATAGAGTAAAGCATGCTTCTGTCATTAGGGGCTGTGTTACATCAGATAAATTATACCCACTCTTTCTAACATATTCTCAGGAATGATCCTTTTGCTCCCCTGTAACCTAAGGTCTTCAGATGGAAAGATTGACCTGGAGACTTCTTGCACCCATTCTGATCCTACTTGATTTCCACCTTCCCTCTGACTTTCTGGACGTCTTCTGCTAGGTTGAGATCTCACTCAAGGCTGAGGAGAGCATTCCATAGCCCATGCCTTTTTATAGCCCCTTTAGGTCATCTTGGGAAGAAAGGTGGGGTAGACATAAAATAAAACAATAGTAGGCTGCCCAGCATCTTCACTTGGTCCATGAGGCCTACAGCTGTAGCAGCTACCATCCAGTGTTAACCCATGTCTGCTTGCACCATGGGCAATATAGAAACCTGGAGTATCCAGTATGGAGAGACCCTAAGCTTTCTTTGCAAGGGGAGTGTTGTCTGGTTCACATGCTTATTCTTTCCTTCTCGCTGTCAGAGATTGGAACTGGCTGCAGGAGAGAAGAGAGCACCATCAGAGTTTTCTGCTCCTACTGGCCATTGTCTCATAATCACCAACATCTCCACTCAGCAGCCTTTGTTGCAGATAATGGAAAAGGCACGGTTCCCAATACCCTTAAAAGCTGCTACCGCCCGTTCCTTGGAAAGGCAAGGGGATGATGTCAAGGAGAATGCCTTGCCTTAAATGTCTCTGTCCTTTTCCCCTCTTTTAGTAACCATCTCCTCTTAGAGTAACCTTTTCCTAGAGGAAAAATCCATCCCAGGTTACAAACCATGATGGAGATGTGCAATCTCCAGGCTTAAAACCAGGGTACTTCAAGGACCAGATGCAGGGGAGTGGTAGCAAGAGACAGAGATCTAGTCTTGTGCGCTCCCAGATGCATCTGGTGGGGCCACTGTGAGATACAGGAAGCTGGACTAGATGGGCCTTTGGCCTGGTCCAGCATGGCTCTTCTTATGAAATCCTGATGGCTGCCAGTTGCCAAATCTCTGTATTGATTTTAACTGCGTTAAGAAAGAAATGACTTGGCTGTCTTTGTGTCTTTTCTTTCAGTCTGCTGAAAGGACTATTCCAAGGCCATTTTCCTTTCCATACTAGTATGGAAAATGAAGAGGATGACCCAATTATACAGGAGGTAATTTTGCCGTCTTTGTCTTCTTCCCCAAGCTCTGCTACATCTTCTTTTTTTGGGCCACTTTTCCCGGTGAAGAATGTTGTGCAACTCAAAAGCTTTCACATTCTGAGTTTAGTTGCTCGCCGGTGCATTCTGCATTTTGTGCATCCTGTTGGGCCACCCACATGACTCTGCTCGTTGCTGCTTTAAAAATCAAGTGTTTTCTTAATTTGCTTTACATGAAATAATTCTGTTCTTAAAATGCTTGAAACAATTCTGGACCTGTGCATTTGCAACATTGTCCAACTCACTATCAGCCAATGCGGCTTCATCAAAGAATGTAGAACGACCAAGCTCATCAGCTCATAGAGAAACACCGAGGAAAGACCCAAGTATTGCACATGGCATTCCTAGACCTGGAGAAGGCATTGAACCATGTCCTCCCATCATCATTACAACCCCCCTCCTCTTTCCCCTCCCCTGTCCACTGTCTCTATAGGTACTTAAAACTGGGCTGACAAGCAAATACAGCCAATGAATATTTGGTATGAAATGTATATCCCATCACCTATTGTATTGCACACCTCATTCTGCTGCTATATGTCTGAAGAAGTGGATGTTTAAGTCCACAAAATGTTACATTAAAATATGAAAGTTAGTGTATTCTTGAAGGATTTCGCGGCCGGGATCTGATAGTTGTTGTGAATTCTTTTGGGCTCTTTGGCCGTGTTCTGGAAGTTTTTCTTCCTGACACCAGATTCTGTGGCTTGCATATTCAGAGGGCAAGGAGCTCAGGGGACAAGGAGTTTCTCTCTGTGTCCTGGGGTATAGAGTGAGTGAGACGGGGGTTATTAAAGTTATGGGGAAAAGGAAGCTTGTCCTATGCAGGACAACAGGTGTTAGTCATTGTATTGTGATGGAGGGATTAAGAAGTTTCAATGTAATCGGGTAGCAACCATCCTAATATGTAGTTGATGGGTATCATTAGTTGTTCTGTTGTGTAAACTGATCACCTTTGTGTGTGGCTGGATGGGCATCATTGAGCTTTGACCTTTTTGCACTCTGCAGTTTTAAGTACTGGAAGCCAGGCTTTGTTGACACTGTTTGCATCAGCAAGAACGTACCAGTGTGCTTCCCAACAGGCAATTACCAATCCATCTCAGATCTAAGATTTGCAAGACGATCATCCACCCTTACATTGTATGGCACAGAGTGGTGGGCAATAACATTGTGTATAGAGCTCCATCTCTATGCCATGGAAATGCGTATGCTCTATTGGATATTGGGTATTTCCCTCCTTGATCACATCGCAAATGGTACTATCCAACAGCAGCTAACAGAGGAGAACAAGAGACAGCCATCTTAGCTGGTATGGACGTGTCTTCAGAGCAGCACCTTCCAGCATTGCCAAAACTGCTTACCAGATGGAAATTGATGGCTCACGGTGACCAAAACAGAGATGGCAGGATGTGCCAATAAGGACACACAAATTACCAGCCTACACCCTGAAGCTGTGATTGATTGGGCATAGTGGTGTTTCAAGACTCAAAAAGCAAACCCTGCACCTGCAAGAAAATGCTAGGGGAAAGGATAATCTGTTTTTTAAAATTATTATGTGCTAAGTTAGATGGTTTTAAGATTTTGTAAGTGGGATATAAATATTTCAAATTAACGAGAAGATTAAACATTGTTTTCCCCCTCCTTTTCTAGATCGATGTGTACCTGGCCAAAAGTCTGTCAGAAAAGCTCTATCTGTTCCAGGTATTTTTTGCCTATTTTTTTTTAAAGGCAGACAGATTAAAACAAAAGCATGGTTGAAATGTGAATAAACACTGCATCTTTGTTCTGTTATAGTATCCCATTCGCCCGGCTTCAATGACATATGACGACGTGACCCGTCTCTCAGCGAGGATAAAACCCAAGCAGCAAAAGGTTGAGTATTGTTTTCAGATTTTTTTTTAAAAAAAAATGCTTTTTCATTGGTCGCATTAGCTGTTTAAAACGTTGCCGCATCCTAGAATGGAGTGATGTTCCAATCTGGGTTTATATAATTTTCAGTTTGTCTAAACCAGGGGTCTCAACCTGTGGATCCTCAGATGTTCCTGGCCTGCAACTTCCAGAAATCCCTTCTAGCACAGCGAGTGGTAGAGGATTCTGGGAATTGCAGTCCAGGAAACATCTGGGGAACTCACCGGTTGAGAACCACTGGTCTAAACCATTTCCTGCTTCAGGTGCCGATACAGTGGTCCCCTGCCCATTCGTGGTTCATATACCGTGGTTCCCCTATATTGTGGGACTACAGTATATGAAAAAAGACCCCCCTGGGGTAAGGGGGGGGGGCTGTCAGAGGCCTCAGAAATGACTTCCGGTTCGCAGGGAGGCCCTTTTGGGGCCTCCAAAAGACCCGGAAAGGCCCTTGCAGGCCCGTTTGGGGCAGTGCCAGGCTGGGGGTAAGTACAAGAGCCCCCAGCTAGGCGCCCCAGCTAGGTCCAACCTGACCTGCATCCACATATCGCGGATTTTCAGTTATCGTGGGTCGGGTCCCTAACCCCCGTGATAGGCGGGGGGGTCACTGTATTGGAAATGTCAGCCTAAGTCACAAGAGGGGGAAATCTACATTAAAAGAGTTATCACAGCCTTGCTGGTTTGTGCAGTGATGCCATTAGATGGCCGTTTCCGTTAGGTCCCGCTGTGGGTTATCCCAAGCTAGGTCTCGTGGGAATTACTGTATATTTTCAGGCGTAAAGAGTTGTGTTTTTGAACTACAATTTTCAGAATTCCGTAGGCACTCCCAGAATTTTCTGCACAATTAGTTGCTGAGGATCGTCATAGACTTGTAGAATAATGGAGTTGGAAGTGGCCTATAAGGCCATCACGGCCACCCCCTCCCTGCTTGTCAAGGCGGGAATACAAATCAAAGCAGATCTGACAGATGGTTGTCTGTCCAATCTACTCACCCTAAACCTGACTCCCTGTAGCTGGGGCCCCTTTGTGTCCAGGAACATCGCTCTGCCCCCCCCCCCAGTCCCAGCCACACCTGGGACACCATACATCTCCCATCCTCAATACTTTTGATCCATAGGGATGATAGCCTTTGGAGAATCACTACCAGTCAGAATTGATAGTACTAGCCTAGTCATTAAATAAAATACAGTGGTATCTTGTATAGAGGAATTAATTTGTTCCAAGTGAAATTCTGTTCAGCAAATTTTCCTCTATACAAATTTCCCATAGGAATGCCTTGAAAACAGAATAATCCCTAATCGTGACTGGTTTTCTGTTGTACGGATTGACCCCACAGGCGATTCTGTTACGTGATTTTCCCCTATCTCCGGAATTTTTTTTTCCTTTAAGCAGATTTTCTGTTTTAAAAAAAATGCTTGTTATACAAGGGTCCACTGGGAGCTGGCTCAATGGTTTGGTTTGATATTAGACAAGCCTCCTGTGTTGCTCTACACTTACAAACCTCTGTTGTTGTAGGTGGAACTGGAAATGGCTATTGATACGCTGAATCCTAATTACTGTCGTAGCAAAGGGGAACAAATTGCGCTTAACGTCGATGGCGCATGTACGGACGAAAGTAGCACATATTCCTCGTAAGTGTCGTCTTTGCTTTGGTTTCAAGCGTTTTGTTTTCACTCTGTTTCCAGAAGCATAGGTGTGAGTTCCATTTTGTCTTTTAATGATGGGTGCTGCCTTGGGTCTTTTTAAAGGAGGGAGGTGGGGCAGAAATATTCTAAAAAAATATACAAATGCTACTACATACTTGGGGATCTAAGCCATTGGTTTGTCGTGATGTGAAAATGTGATTGTAGATCTCGTGTACATGAATTAAGGAACTGAAGTGCATAAGAGTTGATAGCAAGAAATTCCCCTGATCATCGAGACCAGTGGTGGCAAACCTTTGGCACTCCAGATGTTTTGGACCACAACCCCCACAATCCTTTGTCATTGGCAGTCAAGGCTTGGAATTCTGGGAGTTGTGGTCCAGAACATCTGGAATGCCCAAGGTTCACCACCACGGACCTAGACTGAGGGATTAAGAAAGGCATTATCTGAATGTTAGATGCAGAAGTATTTTTTCTACTGCAATATTTGAGGTTGGAAGTAACCAGATTCCGGTTGGATGGTCTCAGGGAGTGTGAATGTGAAGGTGTTATCCTTGTTCAGTCTTGACAATGCTTGTTCTCAGTTGGAGAAGAGCTATAGTTCTTCTGAAATGATTGAATCTGTACACCTTTTAATCTAGCAGTGTATTGAGTGTACTGTTGGAGGGGGAAATAAAGAGGGTCCGAGGTTCAGGGCAAGAATGATGGTGGCATCGTTTTCTCAAGTGAAGGAGGTGAAAACGAGGCTTTCAAGTTTTATCATCCTGTGTGCCAGTTTTAAAATAAGTTGTAAAACAAAGAAGCTTGATCAGAGATTCAGTTTTCTTTGGGGCTTCACGTTAGCTGGTTCCAATGGTAATGCTATTTGACAAGATGTATTTTTTTAAAAAAAATACAAAATTGAAGTGATGGTTGCCTTTCACCCCCTGAAACTCTTTGTTTTGAGTCTGATGTGTTTTACAAGTTGGAGCTGCACATGTGCACATTGACAGTGCTGAGTGCAGTGCAAGCTGACTTCCAGGTAGTAGCACCAGGTTGTAGTCGTGCTCTACAGACCTCTTATGAGATTTTATGGGCAGTTGGATTAGTTCTTTGTTTCCAGCGTCTGTGTTTTTAACCAGAGCTTTTAGGTTGTTTTGGTATAGAGGTAATACAAATAGATCGTCCTTCAGATTCCTGGAGGAGAAGTCAGATTCCTGGAGGAGAAGTCCATCACAGGTTACAAACCATGATGGAGATGTGTAATCTCCAGGCTTAAAACCGGGGGACTTCAAGGGCCAGATGCAAGGGAGTGGTAGCAGGAGATAGATATCTAGTCTCGTGCGCTCCCAGAGGCATTTGGTGGGGCCACTCTTGAGATACAGGAAGCTGGACTAGATGGGCCTTTGGCCTGATCCAGCAGGGCTCTTCTTATGTTCTTCTGAAGGGTTGGTGGTGAATTCTTTTTAGCAGCGCTGCTGTGGCGGTTGTTCCTTTGTGACCCATGTTCCTCCAGCCTTCTGGGCTAGACTGACACTCCTGGAGCACTGGAGGGGTTGGGAGGGGCATTTTGTGGGTGGGGTTGAGTAATTGGTAACGAACCAACACTTGGTTGCTCTTGATACTTCAACACATGAGATGGTACAACTCAGCCAACCCAACCTATAGAATTCAGTGTTGAACTCATGCACAATATTTATGGAATACATGTTTGTTTATTAAATGCTAATTGAGTAATGGATGGAAAAATCCACGTATAACCCAAACTGGTACTGTTCAAACCCATACAGTTCAAGAGAGGGGTGTTATCTGTGGGGGAGAACTCGTTTTATGGCTGAGATGAAAATCAGAAGTCCTTGCTATTGGATTTCAGGCTCTCTGGGTATTGACAACGAGATCCAAATCGGCTCTCTATCCCCTTCCTGAAATGGAAAAATCGCTCCCCGAGCATCCTAATCAAAGCACCTTTGTGTGTTTTACAGGAAGATGATGGACAAGCAATCTTTCTGTTCCTCTCAGACCACAAGTAACGTCTCACGATACGCTGCTGCTATATACAGAAAAGGTGACTTGAGTCCTCAGGATTCCTATTCCTCTTTCAAAGGGACAATAAAAAAAGAACAATATCCAACAGGGAATTGGGAGGTTTGGTTCCTGCTGTGAAACAAAATTTGCTAAGTGATGTCAGGCTCGTTGCTTCCTTCCCACCTGTCCTGCCTCACAGGGTTGTTGTGGAGAAAGAGCTGCCTTCACCCCTTTGAGGAAAAGTGGGCTATAAATGTACCTAATAAATAACTGGAACTGGGTGGCTAGCTCAGATGGTTTAGGTATCTCACTATGGAGGTTGGGGGGGGGGTTCAATTCCCCATTGCACCTCTTGTGGGAAGGGCCCGCCTAGGTGGCCTTGGGGCAAGTTGCACACTCCCAGGGTGCGTCCCCCCCCCCCCAAAAAAAAGAAAGGAAGGGTAGCCTGCTTCCGAGTATCCTCTACCTGGCAAACCCTGACTGGACTGCACAGCATCATTATTAGCAGATGCCTTCAAATGTCTTCCTTTCCCCTCAGGTGAGCTCCACCTTACCCCACTACACGGCATTTTGCAGATGAGGCCCAGTTTCAGCTACCTGGACAAAGCCGACGCCAAATACCGAGAGCGCGAAGCTGCTAATGAACGTGAGTTGTTTGTCTATTTATTTATTTATTTGGAATGTTTTTTACCCCGCCTTTCTCCTTGAAAAAGGACCCAAGGCGGCTTACAATAATGAGGGACAATATACAGCCCAGAACATTGAAGACATACTGTATATACTCGAATATAAGCTTAGTTTTTCAGCCCTAATATTAGTGGTGCCCTGAGTTGCAATGTTAATCTGTTCCTCGTGATGCTTCTTATCTTGAAATTTTCGTAACTCAAATTCAAATTGGGCGCAATGCACCCTGGGAATTGAAGTCTTTCACAACATTTCTCAAGGCATCCCATAGGATATTTTCATATCTCGTGGTTTTCGCAGAGGACTTCCATTCCCAGAGTGCATTGCACCCTGGACGGATTTCCCTTTGTATCTCAAGATTTCGCAGCTAGGGGCATTCGTAACTTGAGGTACCGCCGTATGTACTAGTCATAAGGCTTTAGCTGGGTCCAGTGGCACAGTGGTTAAATGCCTGTACTGCAGGTAAAGCTGTGCTCATGACCTGGGGTTCAATCCCAGATAGCAGGCTCAAGGTTGGCTCAGTCTTCCATCCTTCTGAGATCAGTAGAATGAGTTCCCAGCTTGCTGGGGTGGGGTGGGGTGGAATGTGTAGCCTGCATACTGTAATTAAACTGCAAACTGCCCAGAGACTACTTAAAGTGGCATGGGGCGGTATATAAGCAGAACACTTTTTTTGCTTTTTTCTTATGTTACCCTGGCAGCTGCAGACAAATGTAGTGGAATTGTTCTTGGAGCATGTCCTTCCTGCTTTACTTTTCTGGTGCTAATTTGTATCCTTTTCTTTCTTGCAGCTGGCGATTCTTCCCAGGATGAAGCAGAAGAAGATGTCAAGCAAATCACGGTATGTCTGAAAGGCTGATGTTTTCATGTAGGAATCCAGGAAATGTTCTTGTTCACTTCCTAAGCCGGTGTTGTCTGCTCTGAACCTGGCAGTTGCTCGTGCAAAGCATTTACTCTTGTTGCTGAGCTCTAGTGGCTCCCAGATTGTGGATGATGCTCCACTTCAGTAAGAGTTGTTCATAAATTCCCCTTCTTGTTGCTTTGGAGGTCCTGAGTCGACTGCAGCTTTTCCACCTGCCTTTCCCCAGTGTTTCTGTGCTTATCAGCGGTTGTGATGAACGGAAGGGTTTTCTGGTTGAACTTGCTTTCATGTTCTCCCACTTAAATTGTGTCCTGGCGTGAAGGGGTGGGGAGGGTTGGGTTTGTTTTACAGTGGACCCTTGTATAACAAACAGCTTGTATAACATAAAATTTGTACAACTAAAAAATTCTGGAGATAGGTGAAATTTGCTTAACATAATTGCCTATGGGGAGAATCCGTACAACATAAAAATGGGATCACTCTGTTTTCAATGCATTCCTATGGGAATTTGTATAAAGGAAAATTTGCTTAACATAATTTCATTTGGAACGAATTAATTCCTTTATACAAGGGACCACTGTATTTTTAACATAATTCCATGAGCTTTAATCTTGTCGCTAAAGGACAGAGTCCTCCTCCTTTCAGGTGAGGTTCTCCCGCCCAGAATCGGAGCAGACACGTCAGCGTCGAGTCCAGTCTTACGAGTTTCTGCAGAAAAGGCAAGCGGAGGAGCACTGGGTCCACCTGCATTACTATGGCTTAAGGGTAGGTGGTTTACAAACTTCAAATAAGCCCTCTTAAACCCTGATAGGGATGGATGAGCATGAACGGAGTCAAGATGTATTGTAAGCAGACCCAAATATGCTGACAGGGTACAGGGTCAGGTTAACCCAGCAAAAAACTTGGCATAACAGCTGGGACTTGGCAAGATATCTTACTGTACGTGGGCGCCCGTCTATGAAGGACAGCAAATATTTTGTGGTTAGCCAAGCTAGCAAGACTAGGTCACGATGGCCCATGTAGGCACTCTAGTGCCGAGGTGTCGTTTTGCTGAGAGCAACTTATGGCGGTTAGCCAGTAATGGGGAACCAGCTTTGAACTGGGAAATAGGGTCAGATCATTCTAGCCTTGATGGCCAAATGGCTATAGGCCAAGAACATGGGCAAGCACATGAAGGCATGTGTATGCGTACTAAATACGTCAGTCTTGGATCATGAAAACTATAAAAACCATCAGAAGCCATTACTCCTTTGTCCAGGACAGCAGGGCCATCTGGCCTCTGCTATGCCTTGGATCTTTAAGGGGCTCTCGCATCCTTAAGCTAAGATGTCTACTAACCTATTCTCTGTACTGTATGTGTTCTGTGTTGTATCTCTATCTGTCTTTAATAAACCTTTTGCTATATAGCTAACTCAGCGTGGCAATTTTGATGAACCACCAATGGTGCATTTGCAATTTACATTGGTGCACTGGCAATTTATAAACAAACAACCAATTCCAATTTTTAAAGCACCAATTTTGACTTTATCAACCCATTGAAAGCTTGCATGGTTTGCCATCTCTCTCTTCTCTCGGCCTGGTATCCTCCCGGTCGGTATCCCCCCCCAGCGATGACAGAAATTTAAAGTGAATGTTGAGCACCAGACAAGTTCCTTCCATTTTAATCACTTGATAGGAAAGCAGCAGCAGTAATTGTTTCTCTGGCTGGTCCTGCCATTCGGTCTGCAATGGCAGGCGGGAAGAGCCAGAGTTTTCCGTTGCCCTCAACTAGATTAACATGAGTTAAGATTGTTTTTATTGTTTTACACATTTTTAATCACTCCGTGCATTTTAATCCATCATGCAATTGAACTATTTTTAATGTATCATTTACTGTGTTTTTTAATTCTGTTGTTTTGAATATTGTGAGCTGCCTTGTTCCCCTTAAGCAGGCATTCCCTCAGATATAATGCAATTTCAGTATTCACCCATTAAATCATGATTTTAACTGATTAGCCAGCCAGTGATAATGCATTGTTTTATGTCATTTTAATGTTAATTTTACTTTTATTTCTATTTTTATTATGTTACTGTATTTTATGTTTTTATTGTATTAATTATTTGAATTTATTAATTGCTGTAAACCGCCCAGAGTGACCTCGCTGCCAGATGGGCGGTATAAAAATCCAATATATAAATACAGAGAAGAACTGTAAGATGCTTTGATTTTTATTGTATGTTATTTTAGTTGTTCCTTTTCCTGCACATCAGTCATATTTTAAAATGCGTGCGACATGGGAAGTAGAAGATCTTATACAGGAGTGAAGATTGGGAAAGAGTTTTGCAGGAGATGCATTTTCAATTTGCTTTTGGCATCCATCAGGACTGGGGGGAAATTAAGTTCTCGGACATATTGGATGAGTTTTCCGCCAATCTGGAAATAATTCCTTAACCTCAGTTTTTGAAGCCGTTTGTGCATGTTTTATAGAAATATGAGGATGGGGGTGGGATCAGCCATTCTGCTTAACATTATGGAGTCCAAATGTGGAGATCAGAAAGTTGTTTAGAGCCATAGGAAAGCAAGCTAATTTGTTTTGAAAAAAGCACGGGAAGAAACATGAATCTGATACCTTCTCTTTTCCCCTTAGGATAGCCGGTCTGAACACGAGCGCCAGTATCTGTTCAGTCAAGGCCACACCATGGCTGGGAATACAGAATTAATTAAGTCTCCAAGGTAAGTGTCTTAATTCCTTGAATCATTTTCCTCTAATAACATGAGGCAGAGTTCCAGCAGAGACCAGAAGCAAATGGGTAGCAATTCTGGCTTGGCTGCGCAGATCGGGCGAAATCGGATGTGCTTAGATCATCTAGGCAGCTTCAGGAGGGGCCTAGGGTTGCTGCGGAGTGAAAGAAGCACTCACTACCCAGCCCTGATTTAACTTTGATTTCTCCTGATCACATGTTCCACTGGCTCTTGGATTGTGTGTGTGTGTGTGTGTGTGTTCTTGGGAAGACAAGCTGGAGTAAGTCACAGGTTGTGCGACAGCTTGCAAAACAGACACTGATAAGGTGTCTTCCTTTTTTGTTTTTTGTTTTGCAGTGAATACTTGATGATGCTGGTACCTCCGAGTGTGGAAGAAGAGGAGTAAGTAGACCAGATCTCTCCTGTTCTTGGTGAAAGCTTAGCTGTGCAATTCCTCCAGTGTTACTTAAGAAAACTGGACAATATTTATTCATAGGTTGCATTTATGTCTCTCCTCTAAGGAATCCAAGGTGGGGTGAATGTGCCCAGGGAGGTGGGGGCAGGTGGAGAGAAAATGTCCAGCCCGTGCTTGTGTGGTGCTGGTGGTGAGGCTTTGAAACTCAGTTGGTTTCAGAACTAGAATTTCCCAGAGGGTAGAACTGGGTAAACAATCTAACCCAGCGGTGAGCAAAAATCAGTCCTTCAGATTTCCTTAGACTGCACCTCTCATGAGCTCCAGGCAGCATTGACAGTAGTGAGGAATGCTGGGAGTTGTAGTCCAACAACCTTTGGAGGGCTGCTCCTCATCTGATCAATCAAGTAACTCCCAACCCAGGAGGATATGACAAGCTTTTCCCCAAAACCTTGTGGCTGCTAATTAGCCTTATAATGCTGCACACAGACGCGCGCGTGCACACACACATACACACATGCTTGTTGACTGCATCTCCTTGGATGTGTTTCCCACTCTTAGCCTGCTTTTCAAATTGAGTGATAGGTGTTGATTCTGTCCACAAATGCCCCGTCTTCCCCTTTGACCCTGAGGCTTAGGAAGTTGGCCCCTCCTCCATTCCTTATAGGAGTGGTTCTCAACCTGTGGGTCCCCAGATGTTCCTGGACTGCAACTCCCAGAAGTCTTCATCACTAGCTGAGCTGGCCAGGATTTCTGGGAGTTGCAATCCGCTGGATGGCCATCTGTCGGAAGTACTTTGATGAGGGTTCCTGCATGGCAGGGGGTTGGACTGGATGGCCCTTGAGATCTCTTCCAACTCTATGATTCTATGATTCAATCCAGCAACTTCTGGGGACCCACCGGTGGAGAACCACTGCCTTATAGGGAGATTTGCATTCCGCTTGGCTCCTCTGTGTTGCCTCATATCTTCCGACTTCCCGGTCATCTGCACCTCCCTCCAGGACCAGTTTATACTCTCGGTGGTCAACTCCCGGCAACGATCCCCCTGTGTTTCTGTCCCGCTGCGCGGGAACCCCTCTCCATGCACGCAGGGGTTGGGCAGGGGCTGCGTTTGAAATGGGAAGTAAACCAGCTGTTTGTGTGCCACCCTGATGACGCTCAAGGCCACCAGCGAGCACAGTTAGCAGGGAACCTCGAATTTCCGTCAGTGACTTGGCTCCTTGTGGCCAGCTGCTATGTCCAGCGTTTCCCAAATTTAGCCAAGGGGTGCATTTGAGCTCTAGAACTGTGTTTTTGAAACACAAAATCGGATGGCGGTTGTTTATACTTGCCGAAAAGTATTGTAAGTAAAACTATATTGCAAAGCATATTTTTGAAGGCTTCTTGGCCTGAATTCCATGAAGAATAAAATCTTCATATAGAGCTGGTAAAGATGCCCATCTGAGAACAGAGTTCTTTTAGAAGGGAGTCATAGTTCAGTAAGCAGAGTGTGTGTTCCAAATTGTTAGGATCAGTCCCCAATTTGTCCAGAAAGGGTTTGGAATAACACTCCTCCATCTGAAATCCTGCGGCATTCCTGCCAGTGTATGAAGGTGAGGAAAGGGAAACCTGCCCCCCCCCCCAGTATTGATGGGCTCAATTCTTACAATCTGTATCCGTCACTTAGTTGACAGATTGATTTAAAATGTTTTTTACCCCGCCTTTGTCATTGAAAAGGACCCAGGGTGGCTTACAATATTTAAAGTTGAAAACAAAGAGTGGTTAGCATCATTAAAATATGATATTCAAAGGCTGAGTAAAATGAGGCATCCTACGTTATTCAAAGGCAGTATTAAAAGCCAAGAACGAGAGGTATACAAATAATGAAAACAAAAAGCAGAGGAAAAGCCCAAAAGTGGAAAACAGGAGTAGTATTAAAACTCAAGGCAAAGGAACGGGTAGCAATTTATCTTAAAATCACAAACAGTTAGCTAGTTACTGAGAAGACACTTGCCCAAAGAAAAAGGTTTTGTCTCCTTGCAAAAGGATGGTAAACACAGGGCCAGTTAGGCTGCTTGTGGGAGGGAGTTCCAAAGTCTGGGAGAAGCAACATAGAAGGTCCTAAGGTGGTTGTAGCCAGTGGATTTCCTGTAACAAGGGCATCGCGGGATCCTTGTAACTCGCCCCAGCCAGCAATCTGGCTGCTACATTTTCGACCTGTTGAAAGTTTCCTGACATATTTCATCTTTCAGCCCGACATAGAGCACGTTACAACAGTCCAGCTGGGAAGTTACTAGGGTGTGTGTCACAGTGGCCAGAGCAGATCTGTCAAGAAACAGGCGTATTTATTTTATTTATTTTATTTATTTATTATGGAGCTTATATACCGCCCGTCTTCCTAGAGGGGAACTCCGGGCGGTTTACAACAAATTAACAGGACAGCAAATTACAATAACAGCAAAATAAATTAAACTAATAAAATAAGCAAACAGAACAGTAATACCAGAGATGCAGATGGCGTAGCTGGTGCTCTCGTTTTAATTCTGCAAATGCATTCCGGTTAGGGATGGTGGTGTGCTCATCACCTGAGCTGTACATCATTCTGAGAGCATAAGGGGCTTGTGGTTTGCTCTGGCATCAACCCTGCGTTCCTTTGTTTCGAACCGTGTTTCCACCCATGCCTCAAAGCTCAGTCTTTGGGGGCTGCTGGTTCCTCCCCGCCCCAACCTCCTGGAAGCTGATCTCTGGGAACACCCACCCATGCTGCAATTTTCTGCATTTAGTCTCTCGTTGGTTCCAGAGCTTACTTCGTTCTTTTGTTTGCAGGAACAAACCCGTGGCTCCGAGCAATGTGCTCTCCATGGCTCAGCTGAGGACTTTGCCCTTGACTGAACAGATCAGGATTTTGATGAAAAATGGTACATTGTTTTCATATTTTCATATTTGCTTTACACTTCTATGCCCCTAAATTCCAGGCTTAAAACCGGGGTACTTCCAGGGCCAGATGCAGGGGAGTGGTATCAGGAGACAGATATCTAGTCTCATGCGCTCCCAGAGGCATCTGGTGGGGCCACTGTGAGATACAGGAAGCTGGACTAGATGGGCCTTTGGCCTGATCCAGCAGGGCTCTTCTTATGTTCTTTTGTTCTTATCTGTATTTAGACATACCGTGGCAGCTCTGTGGGATCTTGTCATGGCAGCCCTGCTAGATATATCCCTTACGGCAGGTGTGTCCAAACTTTGGCCCTCCAGATGTTTTGGACCACTACTCCCACAGTCCTTTGTCATTGGCAATGCAGGCTTGGAATTCTGGGAGTTGTGGTCCAAAACATCTGGAGGGACAAAGTTTGGACACAACTGCCCTAAGGGGAATCCAGAACTTAAAGCACTGATGTGGATCCCTATTCGCAGAACACCCTGGTTCTGGGAGTTTTCCTCTGCATCAGGGAACAGGTCATTTGTAAAGCTAACGGATGTGAATTGCCTGTTAGACCAAGTTGTTTTAGAATATCATTATAACAGGCATAGCATATGTTGTTATCAGATCCTTGGATATATAAATATTAAGTGGATTTAAAAAACACACACTCCCTACTAGATCAGTACAAGGGGAATAAGGAAACAGATGATATCATAATTTATTAATTAGCCCCTTCTTCAGTTGATAGAGATCTAGAGTGGTATCTCTTAAAATGAATTTAAATCGTTCTGTGGGTCAATTTGTTTTAAGAAAATTTTGTCTTACGAAACACAGTTTCCCATAGAAATGCATTGAAAATGGATTAATCTGTTCTGGAGCCTAGGGATCGCTTCGTTTTAGGAAATAATTGTCTTACAAAATGTGGTTTCCCATAGGAATGCATTCGGAACGGATTAATCTGTTCTGGAGGCTAGAAATAAAGACAAAAATAACCAGGGTTTTTCCCTTTGGGTACATGTGGAACTTGTTTTTTCTTGCGAAGAAGCATCCCACAGGGAATTTTTTCGTCATGTGAAGCATGCCATTTGTCTTAAGACGTGCCACTGTATCTTGGAAGAGAACGTGCAGTGACCTGCTGTGTCGTTTTTAACACTTAAAAAAAACCACAGTCTTGTTAAATATCACTTCACTGAAGTATAATTTCAGTACATTATACTTCAAAGAAGTATAATTTCCAAATCCCATGAGGAGAAATATAATTTCCAAATCCTGTGAGATGCTCGTCCCCCTCTATTCAGCACTGGTTAGGCCTCATCTTGAGTATTGGGTCCAGTCCTGGGCACCACATTTCAAGAAAGAAGCTGACCGATTGGAACAAGTTCAGAGGAGGGCCACAAGGATGAAACCAAGCCCTATTAGGAGAGAGACTGAAAGAACTGGGGATGAACTGGGGATGTTTAGGCTGGAAAAAAAAGAAGATGTGGGGGGGAGGTAATGTGATCGCATTTTTCAAATATTTGGAGTGCCGTCATACAGAGGAGGGCCAGGCTCTGTTCTCGATCATCCCAGAATGCAGGATTTGCAACAATGGGCTCAAGTTAGGAGAACCCACCTTGCTACTGAATTTGAGGAAAAACATCCTAACTGTTAGAGCAGTACGACAACAGAACCCGTTAGTTCCAACGCTTTGGAGGCATTCAAGAGAAATTTGGACAACCACCTGGCAGATGCCCTTTGATTTGTATTCCTGCGTGGAGCAGGGGGACAGTGTGCGATGGCCTTGTAGTCCCCGCCCAACTCTTATGAGTCTATGATTTGACCCCTTGAGGCCTGGCGATGCTTTGGCTTAAAACACTCGCCACCCTCCTGCAGCAGCATGGCCAAGGATGTTTGCAGGTATCTTCCCAATGCATCTGGTGAGCACCGGGCCCAAGGAGGCCAACATAACCTCTTCTAGGGATCTGGAAATGTCCTTACTAGAGATGGGCACGAAATGGACAATTTTTCGTTTCCGTTTTTGTTTTTTCGTTTCGTTACGTAATGAAACGACAAACAAATTTTGTCTCTAAAATGAAACGAAACGAACAGAAACACCGGAAATTTTGCCATGCATTTTGTTTCCGTTACTGCAATATGAGTGAATTGCTTAAAATCCTAAAAACAATCACAAAAAAAATTGTAATAAATGGGTAACGAAATGGGAACGAAATGAACGAAAATGAAAACAATTTTTTTGCAAAAATTCACGAAAAACGGAAACAAACCGAAACGGACCCGCTAAACGACAAATGAAATGCCATTTTTTTGATTCGTGCCCCTCTCTAGTCCTTACCTTCTTGTCCTCTGCCCCTTTAGTGAAGGTCATTGCTTTTGCCAACCTGATGGGCCTCTTGGCTTCTGGGACGGATCCGGCGGCAGCCTTGCGATGCATCCAGCAGGTGGCGCTCTTGGTGCAGGGAAACTGGGTGGTGAAAAGGTAAAAACCTCTTTTCTTCTGGCTAGGCTTGCTTTTTTGCGAAGCTGGTTCCTACTTAAGTGTGGGCATGTGCCACACATACGCCCGGGGGGTTGTGTCAGGAAGCCCCAGACAGTTCCATGCCTATTGCATGCTCACAAAAACGTGATTTCGCTTCACGTGCGGCAGTCTTTACTGTGACGACTGGATTCTTTGCATTGTTCCAAAGCTTGGGATTTGCAGGTGGGGATCCATTTTAAGTCCCAGTCCACTCTAGCTTGGTCAGTCTGGGGAATGCCGGCCTTTAAAAAGGCTTTAAAAACAATGCTGTATAGGGAGGCCTATGGTGACCTTATTTCTGGTTAATTCCCCCCCACCCCCCGCCTGCCGCTGCATGTCGAGAGGTTTCCCCCTGGCCTGCTATTTTTGCTGCCCCTTCATTGAAAGTTTTATAGATGCTTTATTGTTTTATCAATTTTTTTATTGTAAACCGCCTAGAGTCCCATTGGGAAATAGGCAGTATAAAAGTGCAGTCAATCAATCAATCAATCAATGTAGCTTTTAACAATAATTTCCCAAGCTCTGAGAAAAAGCTAGATGGGGCAGGTCTTTTTAGTTCTAGAAAGCTATTTTTTCCTTGCCGAGGTACCCTCCTCACCACGTAACACACTTGAGATGCTGCATTTCCCATCCTGGTTTTCTACCTGTCCTAATTGAGGTGCCTCTAATTGGGCCACCTTTCATCTTGCTTGCATTAACATTGAATTCCTTTGAGCTTGAAGCATTTCCCCCCCCCCTTTGGGATTGACTGATCTGCTTGTAATTTAAGCAGAGTTAGCAGGTGTCGCTGGGGGAGGTGCTGGGAGCCTCCGTTGCAAAAAACAAGGGGGCAGTGGGGTGAGTTTTAACTGGTCCATCTTTGTTTTTAACGAGCAGTGATGTCCTGTACCCGAAGGATACATCCAGTCCTCACAGCGGTGTGCCAGCAGATGTTCTGTGCAGGGGAAGAGATTTTGTCGTGAGTAACAGTAAATAAATAAATACATTTATTTTTATAGTTATTTTTGTTTTTGAAAACCTTCCCTGCACTCCAGAGGCACTACCCTGTATTCGCCCGGAGTAGCCTCTGTTGCTAGATGGCGCAACATAGAAACAAACAAACAAACAAACAAACAAACAAATAATAAATAAATAAATAAATAAATAAATAAATAAATAAATAAATAAATAAATGCAGACGCTTTGAGAAAAGAGGTTACAGCCCAGTGATAATTGTGTGTGTGTTGCTTGGACAAGGTTCCAGATCAATGTGATTTGCAGGTAATAGTGTGGGGGGGGGAATCCCAGGAGTAAACAAAAATTGTATTTAATGTTTGTTCATTTAGATTTGTCACTACCCATCTGCCCAAAGTGGACTCTGGGCAATTTAAAATATAAAACTCAATAAAACCGTGGATATTAAAAATCTACAAACCCTCGAAAATTAACAATATAAGTATAAAGTAACATTATTTAAAACATTTTACCCCACTTTTCTCCTTAAAAAGGACCTGAGGCGGCTTTCAGCTGAAAAAAAATAGAATATTTAAAACCTAGCAACAGTAACTGTATAAAGATTAAAAAAGAATTGAGCAAATATCACGTGAAAAAATAGTGAACAAAATCAGCATCAAAGCGACAACACTCTGTTTAAAAACTCCTCTCAAACCACCAATTTCTACTCTGCTTTTCTGCAAAAGGGCTTGAGGTGGCTTAGAAATGCTTCAAAACACAAATAAATAAATAAAAACAGTTGCAGATACAATAACGCACTCCGTTAAAACATATTAGTTATGGAAGTCCCTGCCTCAGTAGTGCTTTACATAGTAAAAGCCGATTGAAAAGAAAGGCGGGTCTCCAGTGGGGGTGGGTTGTTTCCACAGACTGGTAGCAACCACTGAAAGGACAGACCTTGGATTGCAACTCCCAGCATTCACTAGGAATTCTGCCTGAAGAATTCAGCTAGGAGTAGCCCAGTACCATAAAACTGTTGAAAACTAGTTTCAGTAGAGCTGAGCTAAGTGGACCTTTGGAGATAAAATAGTTCCCCGTATTACGTTTTTCTAAAAGTATCAATAGTTATTCATCATGATTAGTGGCTTTTCCTTCTAATAACAAAGGCAGCATGCCTCTGTATGCTAGTCAAGATCGGAAAATAATGACTTGTGGGGTGTTTTTTTTTACTACACCTTCTGAAATCCTACTGCCAGCAGTTCTGGTTCTCTTGGGTTCATGGGATGGTTGCAAGCTTCCCCCTGATGTATTTGTTTGACCCTGACGTGAACAAAGTGCAAAATTAAACAGGCCTTTGATCTCATCAGGCCCTGATGGTATCAGCTGGGCTGATGAGCGTTGTGGGCTCAAATGCCTGGAGATCCAAAATTAGTCTACCTGTACCCGAAAATAAACCCCCTTCGGTTCAAAGGAGTTGACTTTTGCAGCAAATACGGCTTTTAAAACAGAGGGTTTATACATGTTGTAGAAATATCTATATCTGGATCTATGTCTATATACGTATATCACCCTTCTTGATGGCTTGATTCTCTTTTCCCCATTCCTACCTTCCTGCTGCTTCTCAGATGTGGAAGTTTACCCAAGACCGATGGGTCGTACGGAAAGAAGTAGCAGCCGTTACAAAAGTAAGTTCCTTTACAGTGGTACCTTGTATAAAGGAATTAATTTGTTCCAAATGAAATTATGTTAAGCAAATTTTCCTTTATACAAATTCCCATAGGAATGCATTGAAAATGGAGTAATCCCATTTTTATGTTGTACGGATTTTCCCCATTGGTGATTATGTTAAGCAAATTTCCCCTATCTCCAGAATTTTTTATGTTGTACAGATGTTATGTTATACAAGCTGTTTGCTATACAAGGGTCCACTGTATTTGGTTTTGTGAAGGTTTGATAGTAACCTTAGTCCAAAAAAAAAAATCATTTTGTCCCACATCCAGCAAGTTTCATAACCCAGTCCAGGATCTGTGTAGAGACCTAGGATTCTCCCAAGGTGTCAGTCACTGGTGAAAGATTTCCAGGAAGAAAATAAGATGACTTTTCCCTGACAATCCTGAGATCAGGCAGCTTTAATCCCCCTCCCTCCCAGTTTTCTTTTAAGGAAAGAACATATGACCTATGATGATCTTCCCCTGAAAAGCTCAGTGTATTCTGTTGTTTTCCTTTTAAGTTGCACTGGATTGAGACTTTTGTTGTAGAGTCACACCTACACACTACTTATGGCGACCCTTTTCTTGGATGAGTAATCTCCAGAAAAGTTCAGGGTTGACTCGATCTAGGACCCACTTGCTTGTCTTTCTGGCAGTCCAGCATATCCAGGTTGAGACTCATAGTGGCGTGACACTGGAAATACTTCGTTCCGTTGTCCAAATTTTCTTTTCTGCTGGGGGCGCTTAGTCTTCTTGGTCTTAAATCTTTTGTGGAACTTACAAAACTGCTGCAAAAACATCAAGTCAAAATATTCCTAATTTGTTTGTACAGAAAATATGCAGCCGTGGCGAATCTAGCAGATTACCTATGTTTTGTTGCTGAAATTGTTTTGTCATGTGGTATCTGACAAACAAATTGGCCTTTTTATAAATGCTTCTGCTTGCATTTATCATTTATTTGAAATATTTCCCCTCTACCTTTCCCCTTAAAGAGGACTCAGTGCATCTTACATCATTAAAAGACAAGATATGACAGTAAAAACAATAAGTATACACATACTAAAAAGGATCAGATGAACCAAAAAAACCAAAATCCACGTTGAAAAGACATTTGATGCAGTAAGGCACGACCATCCATTTGAAAACCTCACTCAGGCATCCAGTAATTGGGGGAAAGTTTACTTGAAGAGAAAGGTCTTTGCCTGCTTGCGTAAGGACAATAAAAATAGGGCCAGTCTGGCTTCTTGTGGGAGGGAGTTCCATAGTCTGGGAGCAGTGACAAAGTCTCTCTTCTCCTCTTCTGTGTCTCCGTGACATGGTTGTGTGAAGATGGCAGGACCAAGAGAAAAGCCTCTCCTAATGTTATGACCATCCACGCATGGTCATAAAGGGAGGTGCAGTTTTTGAGATAGCTTGAACCCAGGCTTTTTAAGGCTTTGTAGGTTAGAAGCGGCTGGAAATCCACTCTCACGCCCTCAAGAATCTGAGTTGTTTAGGCACTCTTCAACAGATTTCCCCCCTCCAGGCTAAGTTTCATTCTTTTGAACTGTTGTCCCAGTCACTGTGTTCCCTTTAGAGAGCACATTTGTGTAGCTGCTGATCTCATCCAGGTCTCGGTTTCTCCAACCAAGTGTCTTGCCTCCACTTGGTTGAGCGTCTGTATCTACAGACAGACACAAACGAAAACTTGTTTTTCCAGCTTGGCCCAGAAGATGTGAAGGATTTTTTGGAGCACATGTCATTCCTCAGGATAAATAAAGGCTGGGAATTTAAGCTGCGCTACGATGAGGATTTTGTCCGGAAGCATCCAGATGTGGATCAGAGGCAGCAGATGCTGTGGATGGGGATCCAGGCCAAGTAAAGTATTTGTATTTATTTTTCTTCATGGAGGTGGAAAGATAAACTAAATGTAAATGTCTTGTTTGTTGCATTTTCATAAGGTCTGTCATGATCCAGCTGGAACAGAAACCGGTTGCTAGGCTTCTGCTGAAGGATACGTAGGGGGGAAAAATAATAACTGATCAAATAGCATATGTCCCTAGTGGCCATTTACAGGTCCAGGATATATCCTGGCCTGTGAATCCTGATTTCTGGCCTGTAAAGGTAAAGATTCCCCCCGCACATGCATGCTAGTCGTGTCCAACTCTAGGGGCGGTGCTCATCTCCGTATTCAAGCCGAAGAGCCAGTGTTGTGCAAGTCCGTGGCCACGTGGCCAGCATGGCTACATGGAAACATTGTTTTACCTTCCCGCTTTTTACAGCAGTACCTATTTATCTACTTGCATTTTACATGCTTTCCTACAGCGGGAGCTCACTTCGCTGCGTGGCCCCCAGGATTCGCACCGCCGAGCTGCCAACTTTGCAGTTGACTGTTTCACCGCCTTTACAGGTCCAGGATATATCCTGACCCGTGAATCATGATGTCTGGCCCATAGATGTTGGCATTAGCGTAGGGAAATACAGACCCCAGCCCATTTGCTCAACTCAGTTGCAAGACATTTCCACTGAATTCTTGGCTCTGGTGATTCCTTTAAAGTTGTTGGTGTTCTGGAGAAAAATTTAATACTCTGGCTCTAGATCGATCCAGCCATAGCAGTTAATGGGACACGGAGGGATCACAGATATATACATATGTTCCTCTTTTCTTCATTGTAGGTTGGAGAAAGTGTACAACCTGACAAAAGAACACCTGGCCCCCAAGAAGCAACCTGCACAAGCAGGTAGGATGTTTTTGAGATCCAGCAAGTAGGGATGTTAGGTTGATTTTGGTCCAGGCTATCTGAAAGTATTGTTTATCTCCACATGGGGGGGGGGCCTTCCCAGGCCAGGTTTTAAGATGTTTGAGAGGGACATTCTGTTGGTCCTGCCACTTTTGTAGTCATGTTTGGTGAGGGCAAAGTTCTTTTCAGTGGCTGCTCCCACGGGGTGGAATGGCCTCCCAAACGAAAGTTAGGCTGCTCTCTTCCTGGTTGTCCTTCCATCAGTAATCAAATGAGTTCACAGGAGATTCCAGGTAAGGCCTTCTCTGTTGCTGCTTCCAGATTCCGAAACTTTCTCCCAAGGGAAGCCAGGCTGTTCCCATCTTGGCTGTTTTTCCTCAGGCAGGCAAAGACCTTTCTCTTCAGGAAGGGTTTTCCTTAATGACTAGTGGCATGAGGGTTTTTAAATGGATTGTTGTGTTCTGTTGTTTTAAATTTATTTTTGTATTGGTTTTAGTTACTGTTTTTAACATACTTGTTTACTTTTTAAAAATATTTGTGTACGTACTGTTTTAGCATTTAAATATTGTGGTTTTTAACAACATAAGCCACTTTGGGTCCTTATGAAGGAGAAAGGTAAGAATTATTCACTCATTCATTCCATGGAAACTGGAAGTGATCAAGTTCTCTTTAACCTTGTGGCAAAATGGTTAAGCTGCGGTACAGTGGTCATCACCCACCGTTTTGTGCTTCCTTTACTGCAGTCCCAGTATATTGCAGGGCCACAGCATATGAAAGGCAAGCCCCCCTGGGGCAAGCTGCATGGGCCTGTTTGAGGCCTCCTGCACTTACCCCAGGCCTGGCGCTGCCCTGAACAGGCCTCCAATGAGCTTCCCGGGCCTGTCGGAGGCCCCAGAAGCGGTTTCTGGCGAACTGGAAGTGACTTTCCCGGAGGAGTGATTTTCCTCTAAGCAAGGTGCAAATTCTTGGTTTATTACAAGGAATGGGGGTTCTCTGCCTGATCATTTCTGGTTTGTTAAAAAAAAAAGCCAACGCTTCCCTCCCTTCCCCAGTGGAAGTACAGCCTGCAAGAGTCCTTAGGGAAGGTAACATTTGATCCCCAGGCCCTGCAGTTGTCCTATTCACAACGCAGACTAGCAGTGTTCTCGGCTCAGCTGATCCGAGCATTGCTGGGGTGCTGAGGTTCCCAACTTGGTCTCCGTTCCGTTTCCTTTGCAGCTGCCCCGTTGCTGGTCTCTGGAGAACAGAGGGTCGGCCTGGCGAAAGCCAAAGTCAAGCAGAACTATGGGCAGCTGGAGCAAGATTATCAGAAGCAGAAGGCGGAGGGCCGAACGCGCGAGCCCACCTGCCCAGTGGACGTGCTTGGCGTCCGTATCAAGGAGGAGCCCATGAGCGACGAAGAGCTGATGGAGATGTCCGGCGGGGATGGTCTCAATAACGGACTGGTCAACGGTATCCATTCGGAGGAGAACTCGGTGGACTCCTTCAACGGGCACTTGCCCCTCCAGGAGCGGGTCACGCAAGAACTGAGAGCCTTTCTGACGGCGACCTTTAAGAAACAGTATGTGCTCACTCTGAACGAGCTCAAACGGTTATTTAACCTCCACGTGGCTAGTCTGCCTCCAGGGAATCTCTTGTTTAGCGGCATTTCAGACAAACTCTTGCAGGACCTGGTGTTGGACATGGGCTGCAAACAAATCATGGTGCCTGTAAGTGTGCTTTCTTTTTTTGTCTAGTTCGTGAATTTTACATACTATTATTATTATTTGACCATATTAAAATGTATGTATGGTGATTGCAAGTGGAAAGTGGCGGGCGCCAGGGATGTTCTGGTGGTTTCTGTGTGTAAGACATCGGGTTAGGTCCTCTGGCACAGACTCAGCTGCTGTGGTGTCCCAGAAGTGCTGGGTGGCCTCAGATGATGTGGCTAGATTTTGATCTTCTGACCCTAGAATTGGAAGGGCGTTTCCGTTGCGCTGCTTAGTTAAGGTGCCAGCCACACGGCTTCAGCTTTGGAAGGTCACACTGTGGGCATAGGACTCGGATGGCGTTTTAGGCGGAACGAATTGTAGCTCAGTGGTAAAAAAAAAGAAGAAGGCTGAGGGGGGATGTGGTAGCTATGTTAAAATATTTGAAAGGATGTCATATTGAAGAGGGAACAGGTTTGTTTTCCATGGCTTCAGAGACTAGGACTCAGGGCAGTGGTTTCAAACTACAGGAAAAGAGATTCCATTTGAACATTGGGATGAACTTCCTGCCAATTAGAGCTGTTCGGCAGTGGAAGATGCTGCCACAAAGGAGGGTGGTGGAGTCTCCTTCTTTGGAGGTTTCTAAGCAGAGGCTGGATGGCCATCTGTCGGGAGCCCAGTGATGAGGGTTCCTGCAGGGCAGGGGGTTGGACTGAATGGCCCTTGAGGTCTCTTCCAACTCTAGGATTCTATGATTCTAAAGTGCACGGTTTGCATGCGTGGGCTTCTGGGTTCAGTCTCAGGCGCCTTTCGTATCAGGAGGAATCTGGTTCCGGGAAAGGCGTCGCTCTGGGCTAGGCCACAAAAAGCCATTGGGAGGTAGCGGACTAGACCGAGTTCACTGGGTGTTGTCCTTGGTCATAGAGAGATGAAAAGTGTGGTTTTCTTGGCAAAGCTGAGGGACCAGTGGATCTGTCAAGGTTCTCGAGACTGTCCCTCCCAGCTGCCCTCTTCAGCATGGCCTGGAGTAAAAGGATGATGGGAAATATAATCCTGCACTACTGGGGGGGGGCATGGGTTCCTTGCCCCTGCCCTGTGGTATATGAGCTGTCTTCATCCACAGATCTAGTTACGGAGAAGCTGGTGATGAGAAGACAGGAGTGCCTGTTATTTGTGTCTTTGGTTCTTCTCCTTCCTTCTTCCTTCACCTCACATCTTTCTTTTCAGCTCCCTCGTATCTTGTTAGGGCTCACAAGAACATATGTCAGATATAAAACTCTGAAATACATTCAGAATCCACAGGTGGACAATGCCTTATACATTCCACAAAATATACCAGCTTTTGAAAATGTTTGGGGAAAATGGAAGCACATTTTGGGAATTTATCGCTCAAGGTACCACTCAACTGTCAAGCATGGACTTGGCTTTAAACTTGTGCTACTACCATTTGACTTCTTTCTGTTTCTCCTAAAGATGTAAGCCACTGCTCGAAACAGCTGAACCTAGTTTTAATTTTTAATGGAGAAGATAAAGCTACCTGTGGATATTTCGATTTACAGCTGGGTTTCTGCAGTTTTCTGATTGCAACAATTGGGCAGAATCTGCTCCAACTGAGTAACAGGTCTTTTAGTCCGTGGTGTGTGTGGATGGATATTTAAATGATAAACTCCCACTGTCATTTACTATTGGCGATTGCTGGCCACACTGGGGGGGATTTTTGCACCCAACATCTGCAGCTTCTCCAACCTTCCGTTAGTTCATCCAACTGCTTGAAATCCAGATCTGTAACACTCTTAGAAGACAAGTGTCAGACAACTATTGGGTTTCTTGGTGTAAACCCCCCAATCCCTCTAAAGTCATTGGTTCTCTCTAATCCTGGACTGGTCAAGGTATTCCTTTTAGTTTTTTAAAGTAAAATTTATCCTGTATTTTGTGTCCTAAGAGATCTGCTATTTGGGACCGGCAGAGAGCACAGGTTGGTACATTAATGTGCAAAAAGATTTGCTTCTGAATCTAGCACGTTGGAGAGTTGGTGGGTTTTTATGGCTTTTGAAGGGTCTCTTTCATTGGGTGGCAAAGCAACCCGGTCATCTTACTTTTGGGGCGGAAGGAAGACTTTTGTATGAGAGAACTTCCCGGCATCTGAGTCACACCTTGAACCTCGTTTTTCTAAACTTAAGGACTGACCTGTTTTCTTCAAAAATAAAAAAGACAGAATTTTGCTGTGTGCTTTAATTACACACTCAGCAGTACTCCTATCTATTTCCGCGTTATAATCTTAAAGTATGCAAAGCTGTCGAGTTTGATTTTGTTTGCTCTGAAAGAAGGAAGTTGGCCTCCAGGGCAGCTGATCTGAGTGGAAGAAATCCAGTCATACCACAAAGAAAAGACACTCATGAGATAGCAACTTGAGAGCCACAGAGAATTCCCTGACCCGCCTGTTCTTCCCAGGCAGGTTGAGGAAGGGCCCTGAACCCGAGCCCAGAAAAACAAAAGCCAGGGGCCAGGCCTTCTCGGCAGTGGCCCCTTGCCTGTGGAATTCTTTACCCCTGAACACCCACCTGTCCCCTACCCTGGATACCTTTAAAGACACACTAAGGACATGGATGACGTTTTGAGGCATGGTGGCTCAGTGCACTAAGGCTTCTGAAAACTGTCAGCTGCAAAGTCGGCAGCTCAGCAGTTCGAATCCCAGTTGCCACACAGTGGAGCGAGCTACTGCCGATAACCTCAGCTCCGGCCAACCTAGCATGTCAATGCAAGTAGATAAATCGGTACCACCGCAAAAAGTGGGAAGGTAGAACAGTGTTTCCTTGCAGCCATGCCAGCCACGTGGCCATGGACTTGCACAACATTGGCTCTTCGGCTTGAATATGGAGATGAACGCCGCCCCTAGAGTTGGACACAACTAGCACGCTTGTGTGTGTGTGTGGGGGGGGGGGGACATTTACCTTTTTCCTTAAGGACATGGCTGTTTAAGTAGGGTTTCCCTGAGTCTGGTTCATAATTCAAGTGTTTATATCCCTGTCCTGGTTTATTTATACTGCCTCTGCC
>JAHTLZ010000054.1:7393541-7412560 GCA_023846285.1 Phrynocephalus versicolor
GAGGAGGATGGAGGCAGAGCATAAGCATACCTAAGTCTTGGAACAGTTGTGTGGGTTTTTCAGAAGTGCAGTTCCCTTCATGTTCACATCTGAAGAAGATAGTTTCTCCCTTCGTTGTTCTGAAAGGGCATGTCGAGGATCCAGGGCATATTGAAAGGGACCCAGTCCCAGTCCTCGGGGGTCCACGATTGTGTTTGCCCATGGCAAGTGTTTTCTCCCTTGGGGAATGCCACTGAGCATCCCGGAACTATAGCGTAAACAGAAGCAACACTTTGCTTCTTGAATGCTGTAGTTTGAAGATCAACTGGGTTTCAGAGGTGTCGTTGAGTACAAGAGGGAGCTGTCCCCTTCCCTTATTTTAAACCCCGGGGGGGGGGGAGCAGGGTGTTCCACTGATTGTCTTCCACATGTTGCAGTCTGTAATACTTAGGTGTGTAAGTTCTTAAACAGAAACTACTTTAATTTCATCAGTTGCCCAACACCCCCAGTCTTGGTCTAATGGGCCTGGATGAACAGTGGCACCTCTTGACTCTTTCCCCTCCACCCTGTTCCTCAGTGACCTTAATTCCATTGATATGCAATTAGGGATAGAATAATTCTTCTGTACGGCTACTTTGAGTGATTATAAGAACGCTTCTTAATAGCTTTTCTTTTCTTCCAGGACTGCTGTGTAAGCCAGGGTGGCATGTGGTACCTTAAAGGGACAGTGCAACAGCCGGCAACATCTTGACAAAAAGGGTTTTGATTTTTTACTTCATTGGGTTAACTTCAGGACCAGAAGAGAAAAACAGAATGGGCTGGACAGCCAAACAAGTACCCACCCTCCCCTTGAAGTGGGGTAGAACCTGGATCTGCTTACAGCCCCGTCAATGAGAAATTATAGGGTGTCACACTATTCAGCTGCTCGTTTGTATGGCACCCGAAATGCCGCCATTGAGTAGAATGAGAAAACGTGGATCTTAACAAGTTGTTAGATTGATTTGGGATTCCTAATAAATTTTGCTTCTCATTCTGATTATAACAACAAAAACTCATATTGACACAAATGTTACAGAAAATCATGATTGAATGTTTTATTTTGTAACTGGTGCCAATAAATTGCAAGTTTACAGATAGATATCCAAATTTTATTTTTCAAAGAGTGCCAGCAATCTAGATTTTCGTTTATGCCTAAGCGTCCTGATTTAGAGAGCAAAGAACACTGGTTCCTCTAATGTTGGGGAAGAGGAACAGTATTAAATGTGCCATTGTGTCACATGTGCACGCCTTTTTAAAAATGTGGAAATTATGAGCCAAAGGAAATGCCTGAAGATTTGGGAGTATGTTCTTCCATAATCAATCACCTGTCAAGAGATGTCTTAAAGGAATCACACTTGGTATTTACGGTAAGTTCTCTACTTTTGCTTAAGATAAAAGTTTTTTAACTCAAACACCGATGAAGTGTATTGCCTGTGGCTTATTTCTGTTCAGCATAACAGTTCGCTTTGTGCAAAGTGCTTCTCTTTTGTCTGTTTTAAAGACATCTAAACCTTTAGTTTCTCTTTCTCGCTTTTTTAAAAATTAGTCTTGTGGTGATAAAGTCTTGCAATTTGGTGGATTTAAGGTGGATGTTCTAACCTTGAGGTAGCCCAGCAGATCGTTTTGGACTCCAGTTTCTGTTAGCCTAGGATGATGGGAAATGTATTAATCTTTCAGTGGCAAAGGTTCATCTAGCATGTATCTTAATTTTTCCAAGTACAGTTAGGTCTGTATTGCCTTCCATTCTCATGACATGTGCTCTCTCTTCTTTGGTGCTATAATCTTCCACCATGAATTCTTTAACCAGAAGGCCTCTCCTGTCATTCTCCTGCCCGTTTGACTTCTTAAAGAGAGAGCTGGACTAGAGATGGGCACTTCTTGGTGTTTGCCAGTTCAGCCCCAGAGGTGTTGTGCAGGCAGCCCATATTTCACACCCTGCCTCTCTCTACCTGTGGGCTCCCACGCAGGGGAGGAGGTGGGCCAGGGAAGCCCATGGAGCTGTTTCGGAGGGGGCACCCTGAGCCACACCCATGAGCCCTAACTGCGCCAAAGAGGACATATTCTCGAAAATGTTTTGGCCTTTTTCAGTCTCGGGGAGGCTGCCGAGAGGCGCTGTGGGACAGCAGCATCTGTGTGAAAAGTGAGGCGTGCACAGCAGCTTCAGACGTTTCCACTGTTTTCTGGGTTCGTCAACAGAAACAGGATTGGCAAAAACGCAGCACTGTGGCAGGCCTCAGTTCCGAGTCACAGGCGTGCACTTTCCCAGGTAGCTCCATTGGACCCTCTGAGCTTAAGATTTCAGACTCTGTTGAATTACCATTTGCCCGAAGACTTATTTAGTACAGTAATTCCAAAAACTGGGGGTGGGGTGGGGGTCTTGGATGCTGCTTGCTTGCTGCCTCTTCTGCCAAGATACATTTGGACAGAGGGGTAGCTGTATAAATCTTTTGCCGCAAAACCAACAGCAGCTCTTAGGGGCACGTTAAAGAATACCCAATCCCCTTTTAAATCTATTTTTTTACTTTGTTTTCTCCGCTAAACAAATAAAACAAATTATTTTGCTGGTCTCCTGTCATGTTACGAATTCAATCACAAGTGTCCCAGGATGCTTCCTTGGTCTTGCCACAGTTCCATTTGCTCTCCACATACAAGATTCCTCTGCCCCTCGCTGTGTGTGGTTTTTACACAGGCATCCTAGTAATTATTGCTTTCTCTTCTTGAGAACGAGGCTTTCTGTATGTTTTAATGAGGCTAGCTGTTCTTTAAGAATAGGATTGTCCTCCCAACTAGTACCAAAAATAAGAGAACAGGCTCTCCCTCTTTTTTTTCCAAAGCAAGGCTGTCTCTCTTCACTGGCAGGCTGGTGTAGCGTCTTCAGTTTTGACTGTTGTTGCTGTTTCAGCTGGAGCTAAGCCTCACCCACTCGCTATTCATTCCTGCTTTCAGCCTGCAACCCCCTTGTTAGAAGATGTAAGAATTCTAGGTTCAACAAGTAGGTGGGCAGGAATTGCTGTATTGTGCTTTTGTTATATATAAAAAAAATGAAAATTGTACAATGCTGTTCTCACTATTTTCTGAGAGAACTGGATTTCTAGGTATATTAATTACCTTTTTGTGTGAATAAAAAAAATCTAGGATGGTAGGTGGAACTCAAGTGGCTTCCTACTAAATTGAGAATTAAAGCAATTATGCAGTTGGATGTTGTTACCTGCAAAAAACGTGTGTTGAGGTTGGGGGGGGGGGAGGCAGATGGCCAGGAAATGTCTGAATGAAAATATGGATTTGATTGATTGCGGAAGAGGGCCAAGAAATCCATGACCTTCCAGAGGTTGCTGGATCCCAATTACTATCGGCCTTGGGCAGCTCTAGCCAACAGGGAAGGAACGCAAGAATTGCAGTCCAACATAATAAAGAGCTACCAATTGTACTCCTCTGCTGTAGAAGATATGATACTGCTGGATAACTCAGTGATAAGAACTCTGTCCCCCCAAGTCAGAGGCTGGGAGTTCAGTTTCCCACGGTGCCTCCTTGACAGGAGCACAGTCTAGCTTTGTGATTAAGGTCCCATCTAGTTCTGTAGTTCTAATATTTTTTTCCTGTGATCTTATATATAATTTACTTATCTTTAACCTTTAATATGTAATTTTGGATCTTGGAATGTTTAACTTGCAGACAGAAAACCATGAGAATGTTTTCTTAATTTAGATCTGGGTAGATCAAGTTTGTTAGAAAACTGTTTGCCGCTAGCGTTTGGCCCTTATTGCTCACTAATCCAGTTTTTCCTGGTGCCGTCTTCGCCCTTGTCATAAAAGTCTGGTTGTTGGTGAGGGTTTTTTCTCTGTCCATGAATCATGGCAGTACGTAAATGGGGTGGAAGTGAAAAGCACTACAGTAAGGGATGAGGGTGGTGGCTAGCTTTTACAATTTAGTTCAAACTAAGAGGAACATCTCCATTCATGTGTTAGTAATCTATAACGTGAAGCTTTTCTTTACAGCGAGAGAGTTAGGTTTTCGTTTAAAAGTAGTTTCCTACCAAGCAAAGCAAGCTGAAACAGGTATGTGCCATTCAAATGTCTGTTCTATGCCATCATGTCAGAACCAACCCCGTAGCGACCCTAAAAGGGCTTTAAATGCAAGTGAGATATTTAAGGAGTTGTTTTACACACCCGCAGTGAGTTTCCAGGGCTGAACAGGGATTTGAACCCACAATGGGTATTCAAATGTAGCCAAGCCTAAATTTGTTGTACAGGACGACCCCCGCATCTGCTGATTCACCAACTGCGGATTCAGTTTTCCACGGTTGGTGATCAGTGGGTGCAGGAGAGTCCAAGCCCAGCAGCGAGGAGGGAAAAAAAGAAAACTTACTGATGCCAAATCCTCCTCACCACTACTGCCCAGCTACCCTCCTCGCTTGCATGCCGGCTGCCCTCCAGAGCAGCGTGGACTTAAGGGGACCCACCTGGCCAACTGGCTTTTGAATGTCCCGCTCGAGCTCGTCACCACCATTATCCTCGGACAAGAGTGTTTACTCTTATCCGCAGATTTTACTATCCATAGGGTGTCACGGAACTGATCCCCCCGCGGATACGGTGGTCCCACTGTACTCTTGCTTTTCATATAGCAAAATATTGGCTACAGTCATATTGGCTACTTAACATGAATGTAAGTGCAGTGGCAAACATCACAGCAGTGGACCTCTCTAGTTAACGAGGTGTGGCTTGAGTCCTTCATTGTGCACCTACTCAAATAACTGTGTTTTAATACGTATAAAATCCATTTCATAATAATAGTACAAACATGCAGGCACAGCACGTATTTGGAGTAGAGCATATTGCCTGTGAAGTTTAGTACATTTCTGAACCAGTAGCGTTCCCCATCAACAATTTTAGGCAGTGTCATAAGAACATAAGAAGAGCCATGCTGGATCAGGCCAACGGCCCATCTAGTCCAGCTTCCTGCATCTCACATCGGCCCCACCAGATGCGTCTGGGAGCGCACGAGACTAGATATGTCTCCTGATACCACTCCCCTCCATCTGGTCCTTGAAGTACCCTGGTTTTAAGCCTGGAGATGACACATCTCCATCACGGTTTGTAACCTGGGATGGACTTTTCCTTTTTCCTCCTTTGGGTCTGACATCCCCTGTGGATCCAGTGTATTTAATTGAGGGTGGGTGTTTCCAGTCTGGCTCCCCTGTCCCATTTGACTGTCTTGAGCACATGCGTTCATGTTCTGTCGCTGCTGTCTGGAACATTTTTGTGAACCAATTTTCTGTTCTTAACCCTTCCAGGGCCCTCCGCTATGCTGCTCTTTCCAGCTCTGCTACTGCCATTAGAACGGATACCAGGTGCTCGTGCATCTGATGTTCATTAGGGCCCAGAAAGATAGATGAAGTATACAAAGCCCCCTCCCCCAAATAATATTTTTATTAGGATTTTTTTAATACATTCATCCATTTTCTTCCATAACCTATAATTTCTGGGTCCTTTTGCCCCAAATGCACGGTTGTAATGACTGACAAATCTCATAAATTATTTAGCCACCGAAGTTTAGTGCGGGTGGAATTTATTTGCCGTTTACAAAATATTCACAAAAGCTTACAATTCTTTAAATAAACTTAAATAAGCAGTTTGGTGTGACCATACACAGAAAGCTTGTCAATCAAGCAGAACAAGAGACTTTCACTTTCCACTGGGTGTAAGGGAGAGAGGTTTGCAACAGCTGCAGCTGAACTGAAGCTGCCATACCTTTTGGAAAGGGGTGTCTCCACTTTCCCCCGTTAAGTGGTAAGTAACCACCCCAGAGCCATTGCTGCTAGCAATGTTGCTTTTGAAAAACAAGTCACCCTTGAAAGTGCTAGCCGGTCTTCATATTTTATTCCTTAACTTCAATAGCAGCCTTCAAACTCTTGTTATTTGCTAGTTCTAAGCCTGTGAGATCTCTACCTATTGAAGGTGTTACATGAGTGCTTTTAAGGTGAAGGGCCTTTTTTTGGTGCACTTGGCCTGCCCCCACCCCCAGGAGTTTAATCTGTAGCCAAGAAACAACATATGTCAAGATTTTCCTGCGCTCCCCTCTCAACTTTGTCAGGGCTTTCTAGGCAACAGGACAACATCTTCCACATTCAAGTAAATGCAGCATTCTTAAACCAGTCTAAAGTGCCACGCAAATTGACTTGGTAAGTGTCCTGATTAGCAGCAAAATGGGAAAATTAGTGAAGCAGGGCTTTAAGTCAAAGCACTCTAATTCGATTCAACACTCCTCAAAACTCGCTCCCATGGTAGCCTTTTCTGCATACAGTAGATGCTACCACATCGCATTTTAGTGCATAGCAGGAATGGTATATCTGCCAGAGGTTCTCATGATATCTTGAGCCAAAACATTAGTACTTGAACAATCTTTGCAGTCTGGACTTAAACTGAGTACATGGCAAATAGATTTCACAAATTTGGCTACAGGAACAGACATTTATATTTTCATTTGCTGTGGAATTGGAGTCCTATGTTTAAGAGTCTTGACTTCTAAAAACAAAAACTTTGGTACACCATTGTAATCAGTGTTTAACAATATCAAGTATTTAGCTTGTCCTGCTTACGGTTAAGCTATGTATGTTAGGGAAGATTTTGAATATTCATCAGTGGGATCCCTTTCAGATGCCTACAGGGAAAATCATAACAAATGTCCAAATTTCATAGCAAGCATTTTTGCTGGCTTTTTTCAAATAACCCAAAACAGCTTCTGAAATACCTGTCAAAACCAGTAAAGGTTTGCTTGCCTTCAGAATCTTAATGACTTTGTACCATTTAAAGCTATGCAACAGATTTGCAGACAATGCTTGAGTCACAAATTTTGCCATATATGAAGGGGCAGTTTACATCTCTGAAACTGCCTTACAAACTCTTGTTCCTCCTTATGCCAGAGTACAGATTAGATTTTCCGAATATACAGTGGGCTAAATCTAGCCTAAACCCACTACAATGAAAAGGACTAGTTATACACATTTAATCTCTTTTGACAGGTCTACTCTAATTGGGACTAATTCTCCATTTAATGCAGAATATTGATAAGTGTGGTAAAAGCATGCAGTAACTGGAGCAAATGATTAAATGCACGAAACAAGATATTTTTGCAAACTGCTGTTTGGTTCTTTTGCCCCCAGCAAACGAGAATTCATTACTGAAAGCAGGGTGGCAGATTGGATCAGGTAACAGCACACTTTGCCAAATATTCATTGTCAGTAACTGGTCCTGAGGAATCCAGGTTAACATTTGGTAGAACTGCTCCAAATGGACGTGACTAGTCTGGTAGAGCCAACCCATTTCGCATTTTTAACCAAAAACGATGCTACATACACACTCCTGGAGGAATAGACATGCATTGCTATGTTTCATATGAAACATTCAAGAGCAATTTCAGGACCTATTCTTTTCTATCTCTAAACACCAGTGTAGAACAAAAGAGAAACATTGGAAGTATTAAGGCTGAGAAGAGAGAGGTTTATATTTTGCTCGGTGTTCATCTATTTCCTGTTTGGTTTTCTTGATGCAGCTAAAGATCTCTTTAAAGAGAAGTTTGTATTCGGGGGGACTATTTGAAGATAAGCTGAAGGAGTCAGCATTTGTGGATTCAGGTTCTCTACTACAGGTGCGCAAGGATACATTCCCCGTATTTACATCTTTAGAAAACTGTTTGGAGGTCTGCACAGCTTTATGCTTCAGTGACTCTTCATCCACCTGACATTTCTTGAGCAGTTCTTCATACTTGACCTTCAAAGCATTGTACTGTGCATCAACCTCATTAAGCAGTGAGATGCCCCTTTGCTTCACCGCCTCTGCCCTCCGGATGCAAGTTTCTTCGTGGCCCTTCAGAAGGTCTCCACCGACACTGCTGGCAAGCAAGGTCTCGCTGTTGCTTCTCTTGAGAGCCCTTTTATCCAGTTCCGGAACAGTTAAAGGCCCCCCATCGGAAAAACTCTGGCCCAGTTCTCTTTCTAAAGAGTCCTTGAAGGAAATAAAAAAAGACTCTGGAACAAGCTTTTCCACCCCGTTCACAAAAGCGTTTTCAGACTGAAATATCTGCTTCATTTCAGCCACTTCTGCCTCAAGCTCTTCAGCTCTGGCTTGGTATCGATTGACATCCACCAGCCTTTGCTCAAGATCGCAGTTCTCCTTTAACATGAGACTGTACTCCTCCTCCACCGTCACCCTCTTCTCTTTTTCCAAACTCAGCTGAGCTTGCAGGAGAGTTACCGCTTTTTTCAAGTTCTGATTTTCTTCTTCTAGAGGATTCAGCTGACTATCCATTGAAGTAATTTTTTCCGCAAAGATATGGTCATAAACAAAATACCTAGAGTATACACCAAAAAAACCAATAAAAAGCATTAGTCTGCTTTTCCCATTAAATCTTAATTCTACAGCATTCAAAACATGCACTCATTATCACACGAGCCTATAACAAGAGTATGTGACAGGCATCTTGCACCTAAGATCTTGCTCATAAGAATTACTTCCCTTTCAGTCTTTTCTGTGGTCTAGAGACCTTTAAACAGCTACTAAAACTCAACAGATTCTGGTTTTCCTGGTTCCTCTTTTTATAGAGAATGTCAACACTGCTTGAAAATTACATTGGAAGTAGGAAGATAGGACCTAATTATCCAACAATATCAGAATAATCTACAAATGCTTCAGTAGATGGCAGGTGAAAGCAGAAGAAACATCTACATTAATTGTGACACCACTAAAACTCGATAAGTTTATTTGACATGTGCCTTATTTTTCTGGCTTCAGATGTAGCAGAAAATACTACAAAACAGATTTTCCCATAGGGAGAAAATTGCTTTTAAAGGGAACCTGTAACTTACTTGCGAAGGTCATATAGTTCTTTCAAACATGAAAAACTATGTACAGATCGTGGCTGCTCAGACCTCTCACGGGTCACAAAGTCATGCCCAGGATTCTTGAGCTCCTCCACTTGTCTCTGGAGGTCATCAATGTTTGTTTGGAGGCTTTCAATTGTTTCAGTAAGGCTAAAATAGAAAACAAAGCCACAAAAAAAAATTGTCATGTTTGTGACATCAGCACTTGTTCAGGTTAGTCCAAGGAGCGCCCAGGTTTCAGGTTTTTTCCTATGGGTAGTTGCCTAAAATAGAGCTGGGCTGGTGACTGCTTGACCTGGAAACCAAGGCTCATTCCCCTACCAGAATTACGCAGGGAAGGTTAATAAGTGCCAAAGGAGAGCCTATTATCTAAACACAGGATTTCCTTAGCTACAAAAGATTCTACTTTTCTAGCATGCACCATACGGAAGATCTTCAAACAAACACAGCATCTCTTGAGTTTGTTTACATCCTGTGTAGCATAATGGAAAGTAGAAAGCGGGCCAAACTAGGACCCAGAGAGGCACACAACAGTTAAAATGGCCCTCCTGTGTAACTATTCTATAGGTATCCTTTGTGCCAATATATTGAGGCAGTGCATGTTGATAATAAGAAGCAAAAAGATAAGGAGAGCATTACCTTTGTATCCTTTGCTGTGAGGCTCTACTATCAGCAACCAGCTTTTGATTAGCATCTTCTAGTTCTCTAGCAGTTACATCGAGCTGCTCGTAGACTTTGGCATGCTGATCATTCATCTGGCGCAGAAGTTCCACTTGCTTTGTAAGATACTGCAAAGAAGAGCATGCCGTTAGCACGGCAAATGTGATTAAGAGGTAGCGTAGCCATAGTTTCGAATCCAAGTTCTAGTTTTCTCCTTCGTAGTGTTGAACAACAACTGTTCCACGGAGGGCAATACTGAGATATATTTTCCTTGTAACCTGATTGAAACAGGTATTGTGCAGGCTGAGCTTCCCAGTTCTAGCTCTGAAAGCACTTGCAGCACACGAGGGCCAAGAGCCCAGGTGGAGTGACAACCTCTGCGTGGCCAAAGAGGGATTGGACTGTTTTCTCTCAAACATGATCCTTTCCCAATCACCCCCTCTGCATCATAGCCAATCAAATCAAAAATGGAATGTTGTGCAGTGATTTTCCCACCTGGTCGTTGAAGTCAAATAGTCTACCAGAGGCATGCCAAAACCTTTGAGTACACCTGGAGTAATTCTTTAGACCCTGACCCAAGCACTTTCCCACAGGAACAGCTGGTACTTCACTATCTAAAAGCTGATATTACACCATATGTAAGAAATATGATGCGAAGAGGGAGAGCTATTCTCTAGTTCAGTTGGAAAGGTGACAAAGATCTCTTCTGTCTTTTGAAAGCTGAATTACTCAAGGAGATATTGTATCTTGGAATTTTAAACAGGATATTCATGCTTTATTTAAGCCTGTTGGAAATGTTCGGTATAATCCTCTTTATTCAAGAAACTCAACAGGTTGTTTATAGTTGTGAAAACTGCTTTCGAAAAGCCTCAGCTAAGAGGTCTCCACTGTAAGAATACTAAGCCATTAAATTAAGCAGCTTTGCTCCTGAGGCACCTTCATGTCAAGCCCTGGATTTCTATTTCCGTATCCCACTAGACAATTGTGAGTTCCAAGAATAAGAGCAACAAATATGCCAGAGCTCCATGAGTATCTCCAATGTGCTGTGAAAATAAAGATTTCAGTAACTCAAAGACTGAATTCCAATTTCACTCAAAATGGTAATCTATGAACCTTTCTGACAGCATAAGAATGTCAGTCACTTGCTTTGAAGTAGCCAATTGATGATATAAGCAAATCCTTGGTTGTTTTTGTTTGTCTCATTAAAAAAGATAGGCAGGCTTACATTTTGAGAAGTACAAAGCAAGATTACAACCACCACCCACAAACCTCACCCTATGAGTTAAGAAACTTGGTGCTGTTTATAACCACTCTGTGTATAACTCAGAAATTAGACAAATCTCATAGTAGCCAGAATCTTAGCAGAGCCTGAACTAGATTACCACTGTCTATTTATGTTGAAAACACGACTCAACTGTAATAAAAAATTCTCAAGTAAAAAGCGTTTATAAAATTTCTTTATGTACTTACAGAAAAACAAACTTGGGGTTTGTATATCAAATTATTGTACATTACTTTTAAATGCAAGAACAGTATAATTAGGACATTTGCAATGCATACCAATTCTCTTAAGCTTCCATAAATGTCAATTTAAAATCTATGAATAGGAATATTTAATAGTTACCACTTTTACAGGGCTTTCAAGTATTCAACCACTTCGTATACGCATACTCTTATCAACAGCTTTATTAGGAGCATTTCCATATTGCAAATACCAAGGTAAGGCAGTGACTTAAAGGAGGCCAGCTAATGAGTCTTCAGCTGATTATTCTGTACTGTATGAGTGAACATGCTCCTTCTGGGCAGCATATTATGCACCCCAGTGAGACACTGCTCAGTTGTAGGTTACCTCTATTTCCTGGAGTTGTTCTTGATTCGTTGAATACATTTGCTGCAGAGATGTTTCCAGCTCTGTGTTCCGATCCAGTAGTGTCTTCCCAAGCTCCGCAGCAAGATGAAGATCTAAAATGAGTTGTAAGCATTGTTCTCAAGCACAATGACTATTATGTTAAGTTAAACACACAAATTAAAACAAAAATTTTAACAAGATTTGTCAGATGTTAGTAACAGGTTCACAGACATTTTAATAACCTCTAAAACTTTCAAGAGAAACTCATCAAAACCCACTTTCCAACTGTTCTTCTTGACAGATATTCAGAGCTGATTTAGTGACAATATCTAGCTCATATCTCTTATCTCGCCCCCTTAATATATCTTGGCTGGGGATGATGACAGTTGTATTGTGACATATCTTGTCAGCATCTCATCGGGATAAACTACTCTAATACATACTCATTACAAAATAAGTGGACAGGGATTAAATTGCTTCCAGGATGTACATATTTCAATTCATTTCTAAGATTCCTTCCAACCCTATGACGATTCTATGATTCTTTAAGTCATACTTATTTTAAAAAATTATTCACTTCAGATATTTTACTGTTTCCGACCCATATTCTTTAGCTGAACAAACTGGAACTATGTTAACTACAGAGCCCTAAAAGCAGGAAACAAAAACAACGTTTTGCTGAGAATATTTACAGATCATTCAGGGCCAGTGCTGCTGAGTTTGACTTTGCTACCTCACTGAAGTTTGGTGTGGATACAAAGTGCTGGCTTCATACCAGAGAATGTGAGTTATTTTTAAACAAGCTAACTTACGTGAGTGTTTAGTGTACAAGTACCATCATGCAGAAAAGTCTAAAGATTCCAATCCTGTACAATCTAAATTTCATTAGAAGTCAGTCAAATCAAAACCTGTCCCATTAATTAATTGTCACGCTCAAGGGCATTCCCAGTCAGCAGCATCTCTGCTCCTACCTGTGAGAATTTGAGAATTTACAGATGTTCTCTGACCAAAATAAAAATAAAAGTTAAAGCACATGATACAAACATTCAGGATGAAGCTTGTCTGTAGCCTAGGGATGTGAAGACTTGCCGGGGGGCGGGGCAGTTTTTCCCAAAGATAAAATGTTTCATTTTTTCCAAGTGGGAGGAAAAAAAAAACAGGTAAGAATGTCCAATAAACAGCATTCTCCTTTGGAATGAGTAGAATGATTTATAACACAAAATGCCTTAAAGTGCAAGAAACTGAACAGCATTTAGTTTTATAGAATAACTCCTGTGCAGAGTGTATACGTATGCAACGCTCAAATTTAAGAAGCATGACACCTAGTCGGTATTACTTCTTCATTACAGGACTATTCTCTAGTACAGGGGCTCCCAACCTCAGGCTGCAAACTGGTACAGGTCCACAGAGCATGCGTTAATAATGGTGTGAAGGGCCCTTAACATTCCCTGCATAGTGGCCAGCAAGATTACCTCTCTCACACCAAAGGAGGCAACCTATGGGGCTTTACCCCCACCCCCCACCCCCGGCACCCATCGTGTGAGGTTTTCGGGGTTTTTTGGTTATGACAGAAATAGTTTGGGGGCAGTTGTGCATGCACACACAAGAAAAAGCCACATGCCGTGAAGAAAACAATTAGAGTCATCCTCAAACCACTGCTAACTGGTTTGTGGAAAAACAGTCTTAACAACTCGTGCAGAAAAGGTTGAGGATGGCTGATACAGAATATTTCAGTGAGTCTGGACTGCGGGTTGGATTGTGACCTCTGTTAATGTTTAGCAGAGACCATCAATAGTGAGACCAAGACTTTTTTCACCCCAAACACTACTCTGGATTTTATTAGAACACGTGTGGTTTTTATTTTCTTTTTGTGGCAGATAAGAATCATAGTACAGTGCATGTGTATGTGTAGCAAAGAGGACAGGAATTTGGAGCTCTACTTCCTACAAGATACTGTATAGTAAACATCTACTCCCAAGATATAGTAAAGATGTCTTGTTACTCCAAGATTCTGTATTTGCATTTTCATATTCGTGAATATTTATAGGGTCTTTATATTATGATCAAAGCATTCAATGTTGCAAAAAATGGTGAATAATTGCAGACTGACAGAAAAATAAGTACTGAATACATTTCAGTTTCTCAAAATGTCCAAGGTTTTTTTTTTCCTTCAGGGGATACTCCACATAATGGCTTCAAAACTTTCTAGGTACTGTGCAGTATTTTATATTTCTAGTCCAGCCTCCCACGCTATCTGTTAAAAATGACCTTTAGCTATGTATCATATAAACACATACTGTACTTTGAGCTGACTTAGTTTTGCGTTCTTACTTTTTACCAGTTTCTCAACATGGACTATTTGCACTGACTAGATATTTCTTGACTTATCAAATTTCCTTTTACGTTTCCAGGCATCTACATTTTGCAGTTTTAGTGTTTTTCTTTTCACAGCTACATAGATCAACAACTTAATTTTTTTTAAAGGAAAACTCAAGTGATACAAATTGCCTCGGGAACCAAAAGTTCTCCCTTCCTCTCTCATATTACCTTTAAATATAATTTTTTCCTCCCCACCCCCCCCCGCCAAACTGTTGGACATTTATGCTCTTTAAAACCTAACTAACCTGGGATTCAGAATAAACCTTCCTAACATTTTCCAGCTGCTGTTCAACTTGCAGGCAACAATCAAAATAGTGCAGAACTCTCATACCAGTTTAAATGCCAGAGTGAAAGTGGCAAGAGAAGGCTTCTATACCATTACTCAACCTTAGAGCATTTCCTCATGGTCAAAGTTCAGTAATAGGACCAACACCAGTTTCTTAACCATAGTATTATAATAAGCGCTCCAAGTCACAGAGGACCAAGAGAGCAATTGCTTCATTTTAAAAGCTAGTTTTCTATTTCTATCCTAGCCCTTGGACCATTCCCACAGTCAAATACACACACAACGATGATACAACTTTGCTCAAATGTTAACACAGAGAGGACTGAGCAAAGTCCATGTAGCCCCCACTCCTCCTCCAGCTCCCTCATTCTTGAACACAAAAGATCTTGGAAGCCTCTAGGAGTGGTGACCAACCTCTTTAAAAGGCCACCCTGAAAGATGCAACACCCCAAATACAAATTCTTCAAAAATCGAAATGTACTTCAAGCCACCTCTTCTTTTCTACATTTTTTTGTAATTTGTGCTGGGCAAGAAAGCAGAAATTTGGACTACATACCCAACAAATTTCTCAACCTAACCAAGAGGCCCAAAAAGATATTGTGCAAAAACAATGTTATATTGACCTGTGACTACACAATACAACTAACAGGTGGATAAAGATATTTTTCTACTGCAAAGCAAAGGCTGCTCCCCAATGTCTTCTTCAAAATACAAAAGCCTCTGTCAGCCCTCTTTCTATATATTATGCCTTTAAAGGGTGCTTTTTTCAGGAAATTAAAAAAAAACTTTCTTCAGACCCCAACTTACAGCTCTTAGACTAACTTGACACATATTAAGATGTCTACTAAAAACATTTTTGACATACAGAAGAGCCAAATGAGGACAATCTCAGACAACTTCTAGATACTGTGTGAAGATGATCTATTTGATTTATTTACTATTTATTTTGAATTATTTTCCCCCACCTTTCTCCTTGGAAAGGACCCAAGGTGGCTTACAATAATGAGGGACAATATACAGCCCAGAATATTTAAGACGTATTAAAATTAATAACAGGGAATTAGAGACAATTTAATGTTCTAAGTCAAGTTGTAACATTAAAGCTACAAAGAGCACACTAATTTTTTTTAAAAAAATAACATGGAAATCAATGTTCTTATGAAATCAGTCAATTCAAACATGTATGGTAATCAATATAAAAGTCACATAGTAAATAGTCACTGATTCAGGGAAAGCTTGCCTGAAGAGGAAGGTCTTTGCCTGCTTCTGGAAAGACAGCAGAGATGGACCTTTCATGTGTTCTTTTGAGGCACACCTGTGAAGGTGGCGGGATGGAGAAAGGCCTCTGCTGATGACCTTAGCACCTGAGCCGGTTCATACTGTGGGATTTGATCTTTCAGGTAGCTAGGACGCAAGCCATTTTTTGCTTTGCGGGTTAAGATCAGCACCTTGAATGATTGGCAATTACATTCAAAATGATATATTAGTACAATAAGCTACAAGATATAAATAGATGCTCCTAGAAAAAAAATATGAATAGAAATGCATTGGTTCTTGTGAAAACTGGTATGAAATTGATAGACAAGTTTTAGAGTATTTCTATTCTGTTTTACTTCCAATATCCAAAGGTGAGCTAATATATGCTTTAATGATAATGTGAGGTCCTGTGAGCTGTTAACAATAATACAAAGTCTAATTCTTAGTCACTGACAAAGCTTAGCATTGAACTGCACTGTAATAGATTAGCTGCATTTTTTGCCTTGACATCTCCACACAACCTTCCTCCAGACTGCAGGCATTTGCTTTAGTTTTCTTTATAGATACTTCTCATCAGCAGCCATTGCCAGGTTTATGGCATCTCCATATAGTTTTAGTCTTCAAAAGGCTGTATCTCTCGATCTCACTAAAATACATTAAAGTTTAGAATACAACAGGGGTTTTAATCTTCACATTGTTTACTCAGACTTACTGAACTACTGGGGTAAAGCCATGCAGGCTTAAATTGAAAAGCTTATCCAGCTTAGTTTAAATTCCTTTACATTCTGGTTTCGTACTCATAATCATGATGACCCCAAACAAGAAACACTTCTCCTGACAAATAGGGAATAAAGAATGTGAACATTCAATGTTTTCAGTCTATATGGAGAATTTTCCGCATGTATAAATCTTATATTTCTGCAAAACAAAATGCCATCAAGTTCACCAGGAGGAGAGGGTACAGCCACTGCATGTATGGGATCAGGCTGTCTTCCCCTTAAATGATTTTAAACTTCTGCAAACATCTCAACATCTAAACTCCTCTCCTTTTGTGATTCTCCTCTCACCAGGCTTTCTCACTACACAGGGATAGGGAACCTCTAAACATGGAGACATTTTGGGCTGAAACTATTATTGGCCATGCCACTTGGTGGGAGTTTATCCAAAGCATGTTGAGAGTAAAGTCTCTTGCATGTCAGAGAAAAACCTTCAAGTCCTCTTCCCTGACACCATCTTCAGCGGCTTCCTCTAATTCTTCTCTGACCATCCTCCCATTCAGTGCCTTCAACAAAATCTACCTTCCTCCCATGTCACTTCCTTGCACACTGAACATCAGTAACATTTCCACAACATACCACTTCCCTGATTGATTCTAATGCCATCCCCACCCCATTCATTGATCCAGTGTGCTGTGGCAGATCGAGTAATGGACTAATACTCAGGAGACCTCGCTTCAAATCTCCACTTCCCCAAGGAAGTACGACACTGAACTATTCTTTAAATTTGCTCACTTACTTTAAAAGCCCCATGAAAAGTCCTGTAATTTGATGACATGGAACACACATTTACTGCCAATTTTAATCCCAACTCTAATTTGTTTCCCCTTCTCCATCGTCCTTGTCATTTGATGTCAAATGTGCATTTACTATGCTATATATTATATTAAAAACTCCCGCTGCAAATGTGAAAATGTCACTATATTAGGTTTTCAGAGTTGTAGCTGTATTCGTCTCTGCAAGCATTTCAACAGGAAACAAAAAATAAAAGCAAAAAAGCATTGTGGCACTTTAAAAACTGCTGTATTTTAATGTAAGTCAAAGTTGAACAGGATCCACTTCTTGAGATATTTTCAAGTACAGTACAGAGGCTTCATGCAAGGGGAAAATGTGCCAGTTTCTAAAGTATTTATCTACAGTTTCATTGCAGTTATCCAAGTGGGATGTAAGGAAACAGATTCAAGAGCTAAACCATGAAACTGTGAATGATAAACCACTGTGAGAAAATTAATAATGGAGGATACCCTCATATGGTGGAGGAAGAGAGCGATGAAACCACAAAAACAGGGGAAGGAAAAGAGAAAGCAACAAAAATGTAAATACTGTACATATTGGAAGAAATGATGGGACAAAGGTGGAAAAACTTAACATGGCACAGTGTGTCTCAGAAAAAGAGTACGTGGAATGAATGACTTCACTGACTGTTTTGAGGACCAAATCAAGGACAAACACGAAAAGGCTGGGAAAACTGATGAGGGTTGAACCAGGAGCAGAATTAAAGGGCTGGAATAGGGTATCTTAACATCCAACTTGGGTGTTAAGATCATCAGGAGAGGCCCTTCTCTCCACCCTGCCACCCTCACAGGTACGTCTCGTGGGAACCCATGAAAGGGCCTTCTCGGCTGCTGTGCCCAGACTCTGGAACTCCCTCCCACTGGAGGCCGGGACTGCCCCATCTCTGTTGTCCTTCCGGAAACAGGCAAAGACCTTTCTCTTCAGGCAAGCTTTCCCTGAATGATGGACTACCATGTGTATTTCATATGGATCTATGGGGTTCACATAGACTTTGTGTTTAGGACTACTTATAAACGTGTAGCTTTAATGTAATGTTGTCTATTCATACTGTAATTATGTCCTTCAATTCCTTGTTCTCAAATACTTGAACATGTCTTAATTGTACTGGACGGTGCATTATCCCTCATGACTGTAAGCCGCCTTGGGTCCTTTTCCAAGGAGAAAGGCCGGGTAAAAATAAACAAACACCTCCTTGGTTTGGGGACAGCAAAGGGGAGAGCGGAATAATGATAATGATTAAAAAGAACAATGAGAAAAATCCTACCTACAGTATGAAAAAGGTGCATGCCAAAGAAGGGAGAGGGAGAGGGGGGGAGAGAGAGAAATGAGCTGGTGAGAAGGGGACGCGACCCCTCCCTCTGTAAAGGTAAAGGTTTCCCCCCCACATATGCCTGCTAGTCGTGTCCAACTCTAGGGGGCGGCGCTCCTCTCCGTATTCAAGCCGAAGAGCCAGTGTTGTGCGAGTCCGTGGCCCTGCGGCCGGCGCACGGAAGACTAGTTAGCGTGTACCTTCCTGCTTTTTTATTTTTTTTCACGGCAGGAACGAGTAAAGACGAGTTTCTCTTTAACCTATTCATCTACTTGCATTTGCATGCTTTCAGACGGCTGGGTTGGCAGGAGCTGGGGTGGGTGAGATTCGAACCGCAGGAGCTTCCCTCCTGCTCCCTTCGTGGGCTCATTTCCCCCCTTCCTTTTTTTTCTTTAAACATCCCCCTCTCCCTCTTTATTTATTTATTTTCCACCTCACCTTTTGTCTCCCCCCCCCCGTCTCTGGGAAATGCTGGCTTGGCTCAACTCCTTTTTGCCTTGATGGAATGATGTTTTCAATGTTATTTTCCATCACTCATATATTTTACATGGCGTTTTACTCTCTTTTTAACCCCTCATGTTCTCGTTTAGCTTTACTGTAATTATGTCTATTAATGCTGTAATGTAAGGTGCCCCCCAATTCCCTGTTCTCAATACTTTGAACACACACACACACACACACACACACACACACACACACACACACACACACACACACACACACACACACACACACACACACACACACACACACACACACACACACACACACACACACACACACACACACACACACACACACACACACACACACAC
>JAHTLZ010000054.1:7414906-7449837 GCA_023846285.1 Phrynocephalus versicolor
TAGATAGATAGATAGATAGATAGATAGATAGATAGATAGATAGATAGATAGATAGATAGATAGATAGATAGATAGAACTGAAACCCTCAATACAGGAAAGGGTTGGCATCTATTATATCATTTACGGTGACTACTAATACTTATTAAATGATTGTTAGATATATTATTTGATTTGTATTATTACATTACATTATTCACATGGGAGAAACCATATACATTATTGTACAGCAAATTTATGGAGTGGAGAGATGTGTTTCCTTCATACAGTAACTTGCAAAAAGAACTAGGAAGCAGTTGCTAATAAACTGGACGAGCGACCAACAATTGTCATCTAGATTCTAGACTAACAGATGTACAAACCTCCAGATATTATTACACTACAGAAAGTTGTTAGCTGCTCAGAGTGACTATTTGGTAGGCAAGTAGGTATGCAGGTAGATAGATAGAAGATCTAAGTCATTAATGATGGTTTGATTTTGTGTGTAATCCAACATCACTCATTTCAGGTGTTTTTTTAACCAACTGAGCAACCTATTGATTCTCACTAGGACCAATGTGTCTTAAATTGAACTTTGGTCATCCTTCTTTTGCCTGGCCTTTTATCAATCACATTTTTTACTGTTCAGGTACTCCTAACACATTTGGGTTGTGCTGCAGATGTATTCCATTATCCAAACCAGTACAGTATATGGAAAACTGAGGATGAGGGGTACTTTTGTTTTGTTCCACATATGTTGACAGTGGAATAAAGGTTTCAAAAAAGCAAGATTCAACTCTTTATGGTTTTCCTTACTTGTCTTGATTTTTCCTGATGGAAATAATTATAAAAGAGAGAAACTGTGCTACCCTGTGTCTGTAACTACCCACCCAAAGGACTACACGTATGCTTCATCAGGGTTTCACATGGCTATATTTTTTGCCAACAGTAATGAGAAACCCACAAGAGTAGTTGTTGGAGAGGAAATAATTGTAATTAGGTGGTAGTGTCTGCAATGTTCACTTGCATTTCTTGGAGTTGACAACACAGTATGTATACATTGGATCTCAGAAAGAATGCTGAGCTGTTTATAACAAGTAGTGAGAAAATATTGCCACCTGGTGGACTGGAAAGATACTACTTAACCAATCTGTATACAGTAATAACTTTGGTTTACGAGCATAATCCGTTCCAGAAACATGCTTGTAAACCAAAACACTCTTATATCAAAGCAAATTTCCCCATAAGAAATCATGGAAATTCAGATGATTCATTCTGCTGCTGGTACATAGAAGGATCTTTGTATGATAGTTGGGGTCCACCAAGGATTGACACTTTTCCTGCTTCTTTTCTGGCTATGGACACAGTTACTTGATCAGAGGACTTCTGGTTCCTACCAAGGGAGGAATAGCGTCTGTGTCGAGCTCTGCTCCACTCCCTTTTAATCTTTTAAATTTTAATTGCTACAACAGAGTTTTAAACAGAGTTTTTTTTAAACAGTTACTTGATCTGCAGAATCCGGCATCCTGAATTCTCCTTAATGCTGACAATACAATGATTGCATTGGAGAGTAAGTCAGATCTTGAGCACCACGCCCAAGCATGGAGCGACCATCTAGCAATGCTCCTGAATGTGAAGAAGACAGACTAATTGATGACTGACCCAAACGAATGAAATATGATCAAAATCAATGGTATCAACCTACCAATAACTGAGGAGTTCAAATACCTTGGTTCTACGATGACAGCTAACCGAAGTCTGAATTGCAAAGTCACATCAAGGATCAATAGTGCCTGGCAAAAATGGTGTACGACATCAAGCACCGTGTGCGACAAAAAGATCAGCATCTGTTTAAAGTCAAAGATCTATCACACCATTGTACAGTACGAGCTGTCACGCTCTATGGCATGGAATGGTGGTCGGTGACTAAAGATGTCAAACATCGCCTTGGTGTCATGGAGATAAAGATGTTATAACATGGATCTGCGGCCTTGTGTGAAACAATCGTGTGCACAACGATGAGATCCAAACTAAATATTGCATTGCACCAGCCACTGACAAGATGCGTGAAACCTGACTGCAACTGTATGGACCCGTCTTGCTTGCCGACAAGGAAACTCGGACCAAAACGGGTCTCTTCCTTGAGGTTAGTAGATTATGATTGAGGGAACAACCAAAACAGCACTGGATAAACACCCTTGACAATGACACGAAGTTGTCCTGGGTTCTCACAGACCAAGTCCTTGATCATGCAAAGTGGAAGACAAAAAGCAGAATAGTGGACCCTGCCACCAAATGGGATAAATGCTGAGAAAAAGAAGCACTCTTAAGATGTTCATTAAATTCGTGTCTGTATAAAGAATTTTTAAATTGAAGGTCTAAGTATGATAAAGTCATGTATTTTTGAAATGATCTATTTCAGTTTTCTAGGTGAAATGTCTGTTACTTTGCTTTGTTAGCACAAACAAGTTTACAGTCATTTACAACTTTCTAACAAGTAACATTGCAATCTGCAGGCAAGTACTTCCAAGAAAACTGATTAAATGGCCATGGGCTATTTGTTGTTCTTATGAAACTGAGTTTTCCTTCTGGTTAACATCACACTGTAAATATTATTTTTGTTCAGCGCTATTCATGGAAGTTAACTGCTTGTTTCTATTTTATTACATTTATTTTATCCCAGGGAAGAAGGCAAGTCTCATGTTGGAAAAATGAAGGTCATATCAGGAATTCATCCTAATGCTCTGGCATACTCCATGACTACACTGGGTGCTGGGATGATGAACAGTATCTTCAATTTCTATTATGTTAAACTCTTTTTAAATCGATACAAAATTTCAGAAGCAGCATTCCATCAAGCACAGGTACAGTAAATATTACACTCATTTTATTCTGGGTTTTTTTTTTTGTATGTTCATGTTTTTATTGCAAAGTATGCCAGTGTGTTAGCTGTGCACAAATGCATTGACAAAATGTCATTGTCAAATAATGGAAATAATGTAAACGTGCCATGGAACACTCTCCTTGTTTAAAACCTATAGAATCCTAACCTGTTACCCATCCCTGTTACCCTTTATTTGTGGAAATTAAAATAAATTTTTAAAAAGACGAATGGTTATATTTTAATGTGGGCTTTTATGGGCAAGTTCACTAGCTCAAACTGATTAAGCAGGCAGGATCTGTCCATAAAAACTCACATTAAACTATAGCAGTTAGTCCTTAAGGTGTTACTACATTTGTGTCGTCTTTATTTTGATTTTCTTTTTTTTAATTTTGTTTTTGCTGGTTATGTTATTTGAGACTAACATGCCTACCTCTTATCTGGAAGTTGAGTCATGGCAACCGGACTTATTTTCTTGTGAGATCAAAACATTTCAGAAGCTGCTTGGATGAGTAGCAAAACGTTTCGGTCCCACAAGAAAAGAAGTTCAGTTGCCATGACTCAGCATCCAGATAACTTCACCTGGATGACTGAGAATCTTCACAGACATGCCTGCCTCTTCTAAAACTACATTATTTATTCTTTCCCATATAATGTTTGCACTGCATTTTTGGCGGTGTAAGCTGTGATTTCCAATGCGCCCTAATGGATATAGTGAACTGGGACTTTGGAGAACAGGGTTCGAATCCCTGCTCAGCCACAAAAACTAACTGGGGAAGTAGAATTGGCAAAACCACTCTTTAAATACAGGATCTTGTTTACCATGAAAGCCCCATTAGGTTCACTGTAAGTTGGTTCTGACTTGATAGCACAGCACAGAACAAGTTGCTCTATAACCTCTGTTGAACCAGTTGTGTGTATGTAAAAAAATGAAAATTACCTGTTGTTTTGTCTTCCCATCCCTCAGGTTGTTTTTATGATATGGAATGCTATTAATGATCCTTTCTTTGGATATATCCAAGACAATTCCAGGATGCCATGTTGCTCCCGACGTCAGTTTTCCATACTGTACGGAGCACCGTTATATGGTTTAGCATTTTTGCTTCCTTGGTTTCCTTGGAAACAATATGAAGAAAACGAGTGGCTTAGTGGCCTTCATCTCATCGTCTCTTTGTGTGCTTTTGATGGCCTGCTCACATTTGTCTTGCTCGCACAATGTGCGCTCTTTGCTGAAATTTCCACTAGCCATGAAAGCAGGCTCCAGCTGATTAAGTATAACCAAGTGGCAACCTTAGTTGGATCCACTAGCATCCTTTTCTGTGGCTTGGTTACCGATAATATGGAGAACTTCGACTATTTTCAAATTTTCGTGGTTGTGGTAGGAGTAGTAGCAACTGCTTGCATGTGTTATACGGGATTGTATAGCACTACTGAGTATGAACAGCAAAACACTCTTGAAGATGCATCTCAACTAGAAAGTGCCGAAAGGGTACTGTCTTGGTCTTCTGTCATCTCGTTGACCAAGCAGATCATGGCTCAGAGAAATTTTTTGCTTTTTGTGACCATGAACTTTTTTCAAGTCTTCCACTTGGCATTTTGCAACAATTTCATGATGATCTTTGCAGATAATCTCATTCCTAAGGATGTTCTCTCATCCCCTTTCAGAAGCATCATGTATGGAGCAGGCTTTATTTGTCCTCAGGTAAGCAGACAATATCTCTGTTCTTTTATCTTAAAAGATAAACATGTTGATTCCTGACAAATGTATTTCCTCACCCTGTTTACAAGAGTCAATTCATTTCCTTGCAGACAATTTTTCATATTGTGCCTTTTGGGTGTGCTACACTTGATTTTAGCAAAAAGGCTAAGAGGCTGTACAGATTTTTATAAACAAATTCAACATTTGTTCATTGGACTGAAGGAGGTAGCTCTATGCTGCTTTCAACACAAGTGCTAACTTCTATACTCTCTCTCTCTCTCTCTTTCATTCTTTCTTCCTCTCTCTCAGTTTTGAATTTAGGGAAAGAAGTGGCTTTTTAACAACTGACAAAAATATGTGGAATTCCTGCTGAATTTATGTAAAATAGGCATAATCACGGAGTAATATGTATCAGAGTAGAAATGAGTCCGTTGTATATCATACAGAGCAGTACCTGTAGTTCTAAAATTGGAAGACCGACCTCTTCTATGCTGGGGGCATTTGGTGATGTGTGTTACCCCTTACATTGCCAACTCTAGTTTCCCACAGAGGTAGACCACTTTAATTAGTAGTGTTTTTTCCGCACCTCCAACTCCTTTTTGCCTTTATACACTACAAACATACCATTTGTTGTTGTATCTATAGAAGTTACTAAATAAACTTGGTTTAAAAGTTTTATTGTCCTGCAATCTTTTTTATTTTTATTTTATTGCAAACAATGGAATAAAAATATTTTTATAAATAATGATGCAATACTTTGCCACTCTACACTAGACAGGTTAAAGCTACACTTGTACTGTATTTAATTCAAAATAACCATAAATCAGATTGGAAGTACATGAGATGACAACCTTGAACGACAATCATGTGTGAATGCTAATTTCATTTTATCTGTCTCTGTCTCTTTGCCTGTCTAAAATATTTTTACCTTGCTTTTCTTCCCAAAAGGACCCAAGGCAGCTGTACTGTACAGAATTAGTGGACAAAAAGGTGGAAGTTGTTGCAGGGAAGACTAATACAGAAATCTTATAACTTTCATGTAAGGATGTATAACTGGAGAACAAGGACAAGATTATTAACAGGACTGTATATCTGATTACTAAGTATGAGGGGTGAAAGCAGAACAGTGAAGACAGATGACAGCTAAATAATTGATTTGTTTAAAATATGGTGCGGGAGGAGAGCATTGTGGATACTGTGGACTACCAGAGAGATTAATAAGTGATCAAATCAAGGCTGAACAAATATGGTGAAATAGAGATCCTCATACTTTGGACATCATGAGAAGACAAGATTCTCTAGAAAAAAAACATTCATTCATTCATTCATTCATTCATTCAACCTCACCTTTTTCTTAGGGAGGACCCTAGGTGGCTTACAGCATTATATATAATTGGAGACAATGAGTATATAACAGTTAACAATCGTTAGAGACAATATTTAAAGCTAAGAACAATGAGTATGAAGAGGCATCTTACATCTTACATACTTTATTTTTCCATCTGTAAACTGCCCTCCAGTATATGATGACTGCCACTTTTCCAACCCAAAGTTACATTTTCACAACTGTGTTGTTCTCTCTTTGTCTTACTTCCGTGTATAAGGCAACCCTCAAATTTTAGTCTTAACAATTTTGGACAAAATATAGCTTTGTTGTCTGTTGTATGGTATAATAAAATATGTTTCAGTAGTCCGATCCAAAACAGGCATATGCAGCTGTCCAGCCTGTACAAAATGTTCAGATCCACTTCCGGCCAGTATCAAAACCATGACATCTTGGTTCAGGGTTGAAACCAGTAAATCCAGATGTAAGCCTGAGAGTCTCCAAGGAGAGTGTGACCTGGTCTAACAAGGACTGAGTCCCTTTGCTCTTCCTGGAAAGTTATATGACAGAGCGGTAAGATGTGCTGTTTATAAGCTACAAAAAGGTACAAATTACATTTTTATCGAAATTTCCATGACACAAAGACACACAAGACATTCTTGACCTCTTTTTCTTTTAGATCATGGTTAAAATAATATGAGAGGCTTAATATATTTTTTGTTCTTGATACATTTCAGTGTCTTGTGCTCATCAGTCAAGCTTTGTTGAAGAAATTTGGATATTACAAGATTGTCTTATTTTCCTTCTACTTTGAAGGAATAGCTGCAGCTATCATGTTTCTTCTAGGCCCAGAACACTACTACCTCTTGGCTATTTATCTCACAGTAAACATGTAAGTAAAACATTTCTCTCCTATTTTAAGAATACAATTTGGATCCCAATTGTGCCTCGCTGGATAAACTCCAGCTGAGATTCTCTGGAGCATGTTGTGATAACAGGGCTGTGTGCCACACCAGCTGTGTGGCCTTATCTAAGCTGCATGGTCCCAGAGCATCACCAGAAAGAGGGACTGGTAAACCAGCTTTTGGAGGATTGCAATAAATCAGAATCCAATTGAATTATGTAATAGATTTGAGAGTCATCGTCAGAATGCTCAAATGTTGGCTACGAGTTCTACTCCAAAACAGTTAGCATCTCGATGTAGGAAAGATAAATAATAGATTAATAATTGCTAGAAATTAGAAATCTAAATATGAACTATGCTTAGATGAATGGTACAATGAAATATGGAATATTGCTTTAAATGATAAATTGACATATACTTTAAAGATTAAAAAGGAGAGTTAAAAAGAGATATTTTCTATGATATATGGGGTAGATTTATTGAATATGCGCTTGTACGAGATAAGGGTAAGGCTTCCACGCAACAATCGATTTTGTTCTGGAGGGGAGGGTAATGACTGTAAATAAGAAGAGTGATCCTGTTGGTGAAGGGGTGCACTGTTGTTGATGTTTTGTCTTTTTTGTAATTTGTATAATAATTTTTTTTAAAAAAGGAAAGATAAATAATTTCTTCATGGGAGGATGTGGGTACTTCCTTTTTATACCAGCAAGCATGACAAACACATATGCCATCTACAGAAAGCATAGCAATAGATGATGATGGAATTTGAAATTTCTGCTTTTATAACATTACATTTTTCATTGTATTCTTTCTTGGGCAGAAAATTCATATATAAAATTCCTACCTTGTTTTCAAGCATATGAACACATTAATTTACACCCCCAAAATGCAAACTGAAAATAGCCATATAGTGAATACTGTGAAGTACCAAATGTCAGATAGTTTTAAAGTTCTGATCCAGGTTGAGAATAGAAAGTTGAGACCAGCTACCTGGAGAAAAATGATACTCTAAATCAGTGTTGGCGAACCTATGGCAGGAGTGCCAAAGGTGACACTTGGAGCCCTTTCTGTGAGCATTTGACATAGCCCCTTCACAGCCACCTGTATTCGGGTTAAATTGCTGCATTGGCACTTTGCGAAAAAATTAGTGGGTTTTGAATCGCAATTTGGGCACTTGGGCCTCTAAAAGGTTCCCCATCACTGCTCTAAATGGTATTCCAGATCAGGAATGAGCAGAAGGTAGATCTCAAATCAAATGAGGTGGACTTCACCTCAAATCATTTCTTGCCAGGAGCATAGCAACTGGAATTTGATGTGTCAGTTGCCCAAGTCTCAATATATTAACAGCAGTCAAATTAACAAACCAGATTTTTGATTAGAATGCCAAAGGATTTTCAAATAAAATAGACTTCTATGCATGTGATTCTGGAATACTCAGGATAATGAGATATTAAATTTTTATTACTTATTGTCAACTTTTATTATTCAAGTGCTTGCAATACTACAAAACAGAAATATTTTATGGTATTAAAATGTTTAGCTTATACATTTTATGACATTTATTCACTCAATCAATAACTTTTATTGGCATCTAAAATAGTGACATCTAACTTTTTCTTGATTTTAGGGTAATTGTTCAAGCTTCCTTCAGTCTGTTTAATTTGCCTTTGGCTGATATTGTGGATGCAGATTTAAAGAAACATAAACGAAGGTACCTCTCTCTTTCTTAGTACTGTCTACACATTTATCATTGGTAATAATGCTGTATTATTTTTCTTGTTGGTGCTAACTTGAAGAGTTCTGTATTTTGTAGTATATTTCACAGTGTGATGTTTTACACAAATTGCTTTCCAAACTCCCACTCACCTGGCTCCTTTTGTTGTCATAAATAAAGTTAGCTCCTAGTAGGATCAGTCTGTCTCTAAATGGCTTTGCTAGAGCAGACTAAATAGAGTCAGCAGGACGGGCAGTATGCCATTTGGTGCGATCCCTGCTCCCAATTGGGTCCAACCTATTTAGTCTACACAGCAACCTTTGTCAATATAATGAAGTGATATTGCTTCAAAGAATGTAGTGATGTAATAAGACAGCCATTTTAGGATATGGGCAAATTAATCACTTCCTCAACTCCATGGAGCGGCCAAGGAAATAAAACAAAAAATGTGTGTATTGAACAGAACATAATCCCTGCATCACTTTAAATGGAAAACATCCTCCTGTTGGCTTTTGTTTGGTCTGGTTATCAGGGTCTAGGGGAGAGCCTGCCCAGAGCCAAATTGAACAGGTTCTCAACTAGACCTTGAAAAGCATCTGTTTAAAGTGATGTACTGAATATTTACTGCCAAATACAGTATACAGTACACTTATATTTTGTCCTTCCACTTCCTCAGCCTGTCCACAGAGCTATGGCTTCCTTTAGGAAGTCAGTTCCTCTCAGTTTTCCTCTTTTCTTGCTGCCTTCTACCTTCCCTCGCATTATTGGTTTTTCCCCACAGAATCTTGTCTACTCACAGTGTGCCCAATGTATGACAGCCCCAGTTTTGTCATTTTTGCCTCTACAAATAATTCAGAGTCGATTTGCTTTAGGATTGCCTGTTCTTTCTGGCAGTCCAGTACCTGCAAAGCTCTCCTCCAGCACCACATTTCAAATGAATCAGTTTCTGCTGCCCCCTTAACTTTCTTTACTATCAAGCTTTAACACCCATATATAATATGGTGGTCAGGAATACAAGAATAGGAGTGATTTTGGTCTTGGTCTCCATACAATTATGTTTTCTAATTCCTTAATTTCTGGTCTTCCAGGGCTCAGCTGCCTTCTGATTTCTTGGCTGGACTGATGATGAGCCAATAAATAGTCTTTAAATGTTTCAGTTTCTTAATGTTTAAGTTGTTTAATTCTGTAGTCAGGATTTTTGTCTTTTTAATATTCAACTGTAGTTCAGCTTTGGCACTTTCACTAAAAGTTGTTTCAAGTCATTGCTGCTTTCTGCCAGGAAGAGTGTGTCATCTGCATGTCTAGTATTATTTCCACCAATATTTATTCCTCTATTTGAATCTAGTCTGGGTTTTTGTATGATATGGTCTGCATAATGATTGAATAGATAAGAAGATAAAATACACCCTTGTCCAGCATCTTTGCCTATAGGTAACCATTTTATCTTCCCATATTCTTTCCTACAAGTAGTTTCTTGTCCACAACACAGGCGAATCAAGCATTGAGGCACATCAATTTATTTCAGAAAACCCACCATTTTTCATTATCCACACAAGGACTTTGCTGTAGTCTATAAAACGTAGGCTTTCTGGGTTGCACACCTTAACCTGGTTAGGGGGTTTCAGTGCGCTGTTGAAGCTGAAAGAAATGCCATCAGGAGGCCAGACTCTTTTAGGAGTCTGGACTCCTGGCAGGGTCATTCAAAGCAGAATGGTCACAGCTGAGACACCAAACTAAGATGCATCCACCCTCCTCAAAGGTAACTGCTGCTGCAGCAGAAGAGAATGGATAGTACCCGTGTTGATGGAGGTGGCAGTTATTGGGCAGCAGCTGCAGCTAAAGGAAACACTGGCAAAAGAGCCAATGGCAGACAGTCGAGCTAACTTTCATTAGTACTGGACAGAAGGTGGCAATGGAAAACCACTGCTGAACATTTCTCACCTTGAAAAGTCAATGAGTCCAAAATGGAACGAGGGATCCTACTTGCACCAAAAAAGTAAAAGCCCCTGACAGGTCAGAAAGGTGTGGGTAAGAATGGTCCGTGGACAATTTGATTCACTCCAGCAATTATGTAGCATACAAATCTGTCTCTCAGTGGACCAAACAATAGGACAAATGTCTGTTTCACCAAACCTTCATTTAGCCAATAAAGTTGTGGGGGAAGGGGTATCCCAATAGAAAATGGAGATGTTGCTGAACCTAGAATCCTTATCTCTTTATTCTTTTATTTTAGGTATGTGTGACACAAGAGATTGAGGGGCCACATTTCTAGAAAGGGTCTAGAGGCAGACCCTTTCCCCCCTTTTTGTTTTCAAAGAAAAAATATCTTCCAGACAATACTTTCAAGGGTCTATATATAATATATTGAGTTTGGCCATAGTGACACCAACCATTCATAGAATCATAGAATCATAGAGTTGGAAGAGACCTTAAGGGTCAAAGTAAGCAGACTCTGCTTAAAAACCTCCAAAGAAGGAGACTCCACCAGCCTCTGTGGCAGCATATTCTACTGCCGAACAGTTCTAACCACTATGAAGTTCTTCCTAAAGTTTAAAAAGTTTCACATTTATACGACTGCATTATGTAATACTTATGCTTAAAATTTCAGGTCACCACTTTCATCGATGGTTTTTGGAACAAATGCTCTGTTTACAAAACCAGCCCAGTCTTTAGCCCCTATGCTTGTAGTTGTAATATTAAATCAGTTTGGATATGCCCATCTCAATAACAAAGCTACTCAACCTGATCCAAGGTAAGGGGCAGGTTGTAATTAAATTTGATCTTATCCTTAAACTATGTACTAAGTATAGACTAGTAACAATATTTTTAAGTGTACTGCAGTTTCACCATCAGTTCTAGGATCCTAGGGCATTGAAAGCAGAATTGCATACGAAACAAAGCAGTAATCCAAATGGGAGGTAACCAGGACATGTACCACCAAGTCAGACTTCTCAAGGAGTAGGTGCAGCTAGCCGACTACTGTAGTTTTAATTTCAAACACATCTCTAGCCACTGCCAATACATGGGCATCCAGGCTCAGATACATTATGAGACATTGGCCAGATGCTCTGATTAGTTCCTATTGCATTGCTATTTATTTTCTACATTCTTCACGAAGGAACTCAGCATTTTGTTTAATAGGATGGTTCTCTAATCCTAATGGAAGAAAACCAAGGGCGGTTTCGTTGAACTATTAGGAGAACAAAGCTGTGATAAATATGGGTCATCGTTTCTTATTTTGCAATTACTGTAGAAAGTACTGAAGATGGTAACATTTAGACTTCTCTCCCAGTTTGTTCCTAGGTCTCCATGACGCCATGTTCTACATGATCTGCCTGGTTCCTCTTTGCATTGCAGCTGTGCAGATTCTAACATGGACACCCTTTTCTATCCAAAATAGCCACCTAATGCCTGCGCGTGGACTGTGAATATTTGGGTTAGGGGACCGAGATTCACTCCAACTGATGTCAAATTTGAAGGAGAACACTGGATTCTTTGGAGCAATCGGAGCCATTGGATGTCCATCTGTTATGACTGTAAATTCCTATTACTGAGCACATTGTTTTGAAGCAAGTAGCTCTTTCTAGTTCAGCTACCATAACAGATAATTGAATAAACATTTGAGTATACTAAAATGACTCTACCTCACCTCAGGCCTCCAGAGGAAACAGCATTATTATATGTTGGAAAGCTATGAATATTTCTCTTAAGTTATCCTGATTTGGAGAACGCAGTGGCCCATAATCTCAAGAAGGTGCATTTAATCACCATTGATAATCTGGAATACTGCTTCCCCATTGCTTCTAAGTAAACCAGAAGAGTAGATGATAATTATTTCTAATATAGAAAGAAGAAGCCAAGGAAAGCCTTAACTGGAAGGGGAGGAGGCATGTGCAGTTCCACCAGAGAGCAATGAATGTGATGTGTTATATTTTATCAAATACACTGGCGACTACATACACACAGCTCTGCAGTTTGTCAGTGACAGTAGAAAAGCAAAGAGGAAATTCATTGGAAACAGGTTCATAAGAAACACACCAAATTCGGATGGTAGAAAGGCATGTTATTGTCTGAGAGGGGAGGGAGAAGTTCCCATCAAAATCTAACTTCCCTGCTGGAAGGCTTGGCTGTGAAAGGAAAGATATTTCATGCTTCCAAAGCACATTATAATACATGATCAAAAATTAAAATGCATTTACACAATTTGACTTGGTAATTTGGGACTATAGCAAAAATATATTTACTAGGTACCAGGTCTACTAGCGTTTGATGTCCTGATTGCTTAATACTATGGAAATGAGAATAAGCGTATGTAAAATTATACAGTGGCACTCTGGTTTTGCTTGCAGACACCATTTGGATTGTCTGTCAGGTTTTCTCTGTCATGTTTCAAATAGCTGAACATAACATTTGGGATTTGTGCCTGTGAATGCCTTTTATTATTTTCTTTATACAGTATACACTGCATAATTAATGAATTACTAATGCTGTTTGATATATCACAATGCCTAAATTATGCCATAATAAATCCTACCATTCTGTCCTTTGCTCAAGAGATTATATATATATAGTCATTTTGTTTATTTTTGAAGCAAAATTATTTATTTGAAAGTCAAGGATTTCTAACTGAGTTGAACACAACACAAAAGGGGGGAAATGATTTCTGAAGTATACCTCAAAATGAGAAGCACCATCAACATTGAAAAGAACACTTAAATTTAAAACATCTCCTCTCCTTTCATAGTTTCCTTGAAATATTAGTAGAAAATCATATAAAGTACATCAGATTAGCATCTTTCCGTATATATCCTGAACACTTCACACAAAAGTAAAATGGCTTTGTGCCTCATTGTTATATCGGAAATAATAATGAAGTTAAGTTTTGGGTTAAATTTCAAGTGATCTGTCAGAACCTTTTTGGTGTACGCTTACATTTGAAATTTTAAATATTGTTTGTACTGTGCTTCACATATAATATGAGAACAATAATCCTTCTGAAATTATATTACCAGAAAGCTGATTGTGTTTTCCTAAATACAGAATTTAATTAATAACATAATTGCTCCTTTGTGGTACAGTATATAGTATATTTTTGGCACAATAATCTGTCTAGCAGACTTTGTTGCACATTTCCTATTGAAATGAGGAGGCTTTGTGTCTCCTAGTTGTACATTATGGTTATTTAAGATGTTCAATACCAACCTTAGAGTGTTAATGATACAGTATAGCACAATAATTGAATAAAGATTAGGGTGGAGAATATAAAAACAGTTATTTCTCAACAAAGAGTTGATTATAGAAATGTGTCTCTTACTGACTCCCAGATAACCAGGCCTGGATGACTAAGAATCTCCCTTGAGAATCTCCACAGACTTACTGATGCCAGTTTGATAACAATATTTTTTCCAGCCTCTAGTAAAGTCTTGATTTTCCTCCACATGAAATGAACAGTTTTTTCCACGAATATTCCCAGTGTTTCCTAGACCTATATTCTATGGGAGCTCTGATTTATTTTAGCACAGTTTGTAGTATAACTATCAGATGCTTTAATTACACATGTTCATTTCTGTACCTATTTTATCATGGTGTATGGCAGTGAAATACAGAGACATAAACAGCCCAGAGACTACTTGAAGTGGTATGGGCGGTATATAAGCAGAACACTTGGCTTTGCTTTTCCAATATGGCACCAGGACGCTTCTCAACGATGGTGATGCTGCCAATGGGGTGACCCCCCAGAAGGTCCCCTCTTTCTTAGCAGCTTTCCATATACAGTGTTACCTTGTATAAAGGAATTAATTCGTTCCAAATGAAATTATGTTAAGCAAATTTTCCTTTATACAAATTTCCCATAAGAATGCATTGAAAACAGAGTGATCCCATTTTTATGTTGTACAGATTCGCCCCATAGGCGATTATGTTAAGCAAATTTCCCCTATCTCCGGATTTTTATGTTGTACAAATTTTATGTTATACAAGCTGTTTGTTATACAAGGGTCCACTATAATTCGCTCTTCCCCCTGTGTCAGCGCGAGGAGTGGCACAAATTGCGCCCCTACATGCCCCTACTCCGTGTGGCGTTGTGTGGGAACAACACATAGGTAAAGAAGCCCTCCTCCTCCTCCTCCCTGCGGGTTGGGGGCGGGGGGGCAGGAGAGCCTTCTGCGCACGCGCCGCCGCCGCCATTGTGTTCCTTGGCCGTTTTGAAAAGCAGCGCCCCCAGAGGCGGTTTAACCGGCCGACCCCGTGATTGGTTGGGGAAGCGGGCGGACAAGAAAGGGCTGGCGCGCGTGCACGAACCAGCGAGCGAGCGAGGCGGCGCGCGCGTGTGTGTCCCCGGCCATCGCGTCCGGCCGGAGTCCCTTTCCCTGCGGTCTCAGGTTCCGGCCTGGTGTTTGTGTTCGTGCGTGCGTGTGCGTGTGTGTGTGCGCGCGCGCATGCACACACACACACACACTATGCGCTCATGAATGTGTGCGTGGATGTGCGGGCGCTGAAAGGGGAGCCTCGGCGCTGGCTGTCGCTGCCGCCATGGAGAGTGCAGGCGGAGGAGGAGGCGGCGGCGGCGGCGATGGCGGGAGGGGGTGATTGAGCGTCCCTTTCTTCCCCTTCTTCTTCTCCTACCTGCCCGCCATCTCTCTCTCTCTCTCTCTCTCTCTTCCACCCTCCTCCGCCCCCCATGAGACTCTTCCTGGCCTGGCTGGGCTGCTACACCTTGCTTCTGTGGGTGCTGAGGAAGAGGATGTGGTCTGGCCCTGCCAGGTACCTCCGGAGCCCTTTATCCCGCTCCCTCTCCATGAATATGATGAGCAGCCACAACAGCCAGGCCAACCCGTTGGGCATCAAGGAGAACCACCAGGTAGGGGGACCAGCCAGCAGGAGCAGCAGCCCCCCCCCCAAACACACACACACACACACTTGGACCCCCCCCTCACCTGGGCGGCGGTGGGTGGGGTCGGGGTATGGGGTTGGGTTTGGGTTATTTAGGGTCGTGGGCTCCCCCCCCCATGGGTCCGATCTCCAACGGGGGAGGCTGGAAGGGGGTCCCTCCGATCCCCTCTGGGACGACCCTCACCGCCCTTTGGGAAAGCGTGGGGTTGCGAGACGGAAGGGGCGTCCCGAAAGTGCTCTGAGGTTATTATTATTTTTTTTGGGGGGGAGGGGGTTGAGGTTGTTGTCGTCTCCACACCCGACATCTACAGTGGTACCTTGTATAAAGGAATTAATTCGTTCCAAATGAAATTATATTAAGCAAATTTTCCTTTATACAAGTTTCCCATAGGAATGTATTGAAAACGGAGTGATTCTATTTTTATGTTGTACGGATTCTCCCCATAGGTGATTATGTTAAGCAAATTTCCCCTATCTCCAGAATTTTTTATGTTGTACAAATTTTATGTTATACAAGCTGTTTGTTATCCAAGGGTCCACTGTACTTGGAAGCTGCCACCTCGGAAAACGAACAAGGGCAGCGCTTCTTCCCAGGCCAGGCCTGAGGCAAGAGGGAAATGGGGCGTTTTGCTGGAGAGAGGACGGGGGAGGAAAGGGGTTGGTGTGGGTCCGTGTCGGGCTTGGCGAGTCCAGGGTGTGCGTGCAAAATAAAGGAGGGGAAGAGAGGCAGGAACCTCGCAAGGGATGCCTTTGGGGGAGGCCGGAAGTCAGTGACCTGGGTGCCGATTGCCACACAGTAACAGGGTTGCTTGCTTACTCCGAGCACAGCACAATCACACACACACGCACACACACACACACACGCCAGTGGAGGAGAGAACTTGGATGAGCATCCATCCACCACAGAGGAGAGAAGCTATTAGGGAAGGAAGGGGAAGGGGAAAAAGTTTACCAGAAGTGTGCACAGGAGGGCACTTGGACTGAGTAAGATGGGACAGGTGTACAGGAAGGCTCTTTCCTACAGGGAGTCAGGGCACGTTGGTGTCTCTGGATTGGAAGGACCAGCGCAAAGGAAGGTTAGTACACACTGATGGGCCTCTTCCTTCTTCTGCTGCCAAGTAAATACAAGGGGAGGTATGGAACCTGGGCTTAATAGGCCATAAGGAAAGAATACAATCTGTATTGAGAAGTAATTTACCTAATAACAAACTAATGATTCCAATCTTAGCAAGGCACAAGACATTGCTGAAGGAAACAAAGTTCCTACCTTGCATACCGATTTTTCTATGGTTTTTTTGCCAATCTAGATAGGCCCAGTAGACATGTCCTTAATGTGTATGATTAAGGCTGGGGAATCCTCCAAGTTCTTGTCTGCCTATCTCTAAAAACTGTGTTCATGTCTTGGGACTGAAAATAGTTTTTCTAGTCCTGCAAGCTTCTCGGCACAATCTGCTTGTACTATGTCATTTTTTTGTTGTTGATTAATAATATTGAAGTGGGGGAGTGGGCAATGAAGTTTTGCACATCTTAGATTTAGCTTGGAAATTGTCCTCTTTTTTTTAGCATTTACAGCAGGGTCCACAATGTTGCTGTTTGCATGTCCTCCTCCGGAACTTGATATTCATAGATTAGAAAAGGAAATTATAAATTGCTGTATTTTGCAGGGAGTGAAAAATCATTGGTATCAATCTGAGCAAACTAAGTAGTTCAATATCTACCAATAACATCTGCTTGTTCATATTTATTTTCTTCCTTTTTTGAAGCCTGTGTGATTACTTCCTTGATTAATTTCACTGCCATCTACCCATATATTCTTCCTTCAGATTTCTGCTTTGAGTTAGTATGTGTGGTCTCATCCATCTCCTTCCCCTTCCCCCTTCCCCTTTTGCAAGTTTGTCTTGCAAGGAAACTGGGAAATGCTGGTTAATGTTGCACTTTGACCTCCAAAACAGAGAAGTTTGTAGCTTGAAATCAAAGAAACAGTAAGGGTTAAAGAATTGTCCCTTGTGGATGACTGCAACTTAGGCGAGGTGGGGAAAGCAGTCAATATAGAACTCCCATTGGTTGTTCCAACCTTTGGAGGAGTCCACATACCATTCTTCTTTCTGTGGTGCTGAGAGAAAGGTGGTTTTGGTTTGGTATATAGTTCCTCCTCATGTGGTTTGGACATTTCCTTTTCATGTTTTGAAGAGTGAGGCACAGCTTGTATGTTGTCATGCTGGTTGTGTCAGGGTTATGAAAATATAATTTGAGTTTTAGTCTGTTGAAAAGGACATCTAGATCACCGCTTCATCTGAGTCAGTTTGGTGGGACAAAAAGACAGTTCCCTTGAGAGAGACCTTCTCTTCCTCTTGGCTCCTTGTGTGGCTGGATGGGTTTATGATGTTATTGTGTGGATCTATGCTATTCTTGTTGTGCTCCAAACATTTCTGCAGAGGTGTGGGTATTTGTTTTCTTACTTTTTCTTCACGGAAGTAAGTTTTGCATTATAGATATTTTTTCTTGGAGAATCTGAGCAAAATATCCAGTTCAGAAAACTGATTTTACATTCATGATTCAACATCCACAATAGGTGGTTCTGTAGCTTTTTGGAAAGAGAGTTGCATAATCGTTCACCATAGACAAGGGGGTACATGGAATGTATAGAGTTCACTTTGCTGTAAGGCAGGGACATAGTCTTGTTGTCTACATTATTTATTTATTTACTTACTTACTTACTTACCGTACTTGTTAACTGCCTGATTTTCCCACGGGAACTCAGGGCATCGTACAACACGTGGCAAATAAACAGCTTGTCCAAACAAACAAAACCCCAGCCAAACCAAATCAAATTACAAATAATAACCCTAATAGTAACAATATTAATAATGAGAATAAAATAAAAAATAGAAATGGAACATCAGCAGCCATATAACATAAACAGGGTCTGGCAAGAAACGGCTGGGACCAGCAGAAAAACAACTGACAACAAACCACTGTGCACTCAGTGGTCACCCAAAGCATTCCTTGAAGAGCCAAGTCTTTAATGCCCTCTGGAAGGCCGGCAGCGAATCTGCCAGCCTAATCTCCATCAGCAGTTTGTTCCAATGTGCCGAACCGGCCGCCGAGAAGACCCGGTTCCGGGTAGAAACCTTCAGGCCTCCCTAGGTGTGGCCACCCGGAGCGAGAGGGAGATCGAAGCTCTGGTCCGTCAGGATGAAGCTGCTTGTTCTCTTCTTTGTCTTAGCCACTATTTTTATTTTAACTTTTTTTAATTTACGGTAGTTAGGAATATCATAGAATCATGGAGTCCGAAGGGGCTTCTAAGGTCATCGAGTGCAAGCCACTTCTCAGTGCAGGAATCCAAATCAAAGAAGATTGTAGAGATGACGTTTGTCCCTGTGCGAGTCTCTTTATTAGGGCATGGATCTTTACTGCATTTGGCTGAGTCTAGTGCCTCTTTTAGTTATAGTTTTTGGAGCTGTAACCATGTTAATCTGTGCAAGAATTTAATAGGAATAATCTCAGAACTGCAGAACCAGAAAGGACCCTGTGGATCATTGAGTCCAGACATTATCAAGAGAACTGAACTCCCAACTCAGACGCTGCAGCCAGATACTTAAACTACTGAGCTATTCAGCAGTTATTCTCGGCGAAAAACAAAACAAGCCAAAAAAAAGGGGGATAACATTTTGGAACTTGAAAGGCTAACTGCTATTTTTTAATGTAAACTTTCATGGAACATGGGCCACTCTTTTGAACAGATGAGTAATTGTTATATCAGCAGTTGAAGATGCGCTGGAGCAATTTTAAAAACCAAGTTAAGTACTTGTTTGTATATAATATGACCCCCCCAAGCTTGGACCTGAAAATGTAAGGCTCTTTTCTGGTAACAGAAATACTTATTCTAATAATGTGTCTCTATATAAAGATGACGGCACATTTTTAGTGCCCCGTTGCTATGAATTAGTAATCTTAAAGAAGGAATGAGCAGATTGTCATATTATTCTGTATGAATGCAACAGCCAAACCATTGTATTTGCTTTCTTAAAAGCCATCTGGAAAAAACTTGGTTGCACATTTTACATTTTTTTGTCAAATCATCTTTTCTACTAGTATTGCAAACTTTATAGAGTTATACACAGCTCACTTCCAGGGAGTCAGTTTGGAGAGCTTGAGATATAAATGGAGATTGAGTAATGAATACATTTAGAGTGTCAGATACAGTAAGTCTTGACAACGTAACGTGCATATTACAGTATATAACAAGCAAGTGATTTTGTTTTGAACTGAAATGCTAGACTGCTGAAGGGTGCGAGAGACATGTCCATATCACAGTTATGTCAGCCACAATAGAACTGAAATACAGTACTGTACTATTCTGAATTCCATCAGTTATTGCTGGGTTTTTGAGCATCAATATCAAATAGGAGCTTGGGGTCAGAGTACACCGAGGGTCACCATCTTCTGTATGAATTCATCTGACCATTAAGATAATTTGGGGTTGTTTTACTTTGGATAGTCTATCTATTGAAGTAAGAAAGGTTAGGTATTGTGATGTTCAGCAACTGTGTTTGTTTCAGACGTGATGGAACTCGCACTGGGGACAGAACTCTGTGCAGTGGGAATGAAAATTAAAGGGGACATTAATTGCAGGGATATCCCGCAGACACCAATTATTTATGAACAGGCATGAGTATTTCATATTTGTATCCCTGGGGATATAGATATGAAGCGTGCCACCACAGGTGCTCCAGAGAGCCCTTCCCTTCCCTCAGAACTGGCTGGTCCACTCAACATTCTCCTCATGTACCCGTCCTCTCTGATACTGTGCTATTATTGTAAAAGTAGCCCGCCCGGTCTTTCCCTGCCACCTCGCACAGCTGACCACCCAACAGCTGACTGGGGAGACTCTTCATCCCTCCTCCTCCTCCTCTCCAAAGTGGCTGACTGCTTTGGGAGGTGGGGAAGTGCCAGCCAGCCACTTCTCTGACAGGTGCAACGCTGGCGGTGACAGGCAAACGCACCAAGTGTTGAGTGGGCCAATTGGTCCTGGGGCCATGGTACCTGTGGTGCCCCACTCTGCACCCGTATCCTCAGGAATACGACTGCAAAGTACTCATGTGAGCTTAGGCATGTCCAGACTTCGGCCCTTCTGATGTTTTGGACCACCAATCCCAGAATTCTGGGAGAAGGCCCTTCTATGAGTATTACCACCCAAGGAAGTATGAGGGGCGGCAACAAGAAATAGGCCTTCTCAGTAGTGGCACCGACACTATGGAATTCCCTCCCCTTTGAGTTAAGAACTGCCTCCTCCCTTGAAATATTCAAGCGAGGCCTTAAGACTTACTTATTTAGGCAAGCCTTCTGAGCCTCCAGCCTTGACAAATTTTTATAACATCTTAGTTATTGGCTGGGGAGCTTTTTAAACCCTGCTGCAGCTACTGATTTTTAATCTTGTTTTTAATTGTATTATATTGTATAATATTTTTATAGTATTTTATTGGTATTGTGTTGATTTTACATTGTATTGATTTTATTGTACTTTTTTGAATTTGTTGTAAGCCGCCTTGGGTCCCTTTGGGGAGAATGGCGGCATAAAAATAAAGTTATTATTATTATTATTATTTATTTATTCTAAGCTTCGATTGCCAATGGTGAAGGAATGTGGGAGTTGTGGTCCAAAACATCTGGAAGGCTAAAGTTTGGACATAGGTGAAATAATATTTCTGTTTGCCCAGAGCGGTTAGCTTCAAATACTTTGCCTTTATTTGTTAGCTACCTTTCTCTTCTTTGTCTTAGCTACTATTTTTATTTGACCTTTTTTCCTACTGCTTTTATTGTGGTACGTATATTCTGTTTCAGCTGTGTTATAACCCATGTTCTCTGTGATCATTGGTGCCACACCGTAGAAACCAAAATCTGTGCCCGTTTACTTCTGGAGTTTGGCTGGAACTCCCCCTTCCCTCCATGTGCAGGGGCACAAGATTCCAGAAGAACAGAGAAAATATTAGAGGGAACGTTGGATAATAATATATTAGCCACCTTGAAACTATATGTGATAGGGCAGAGTATCAGATATAGATTAAACCAAGTATGAACTTGTTGTTTGAAACCTCCTTTTGGTACTTGCGTTGAATATTGTCTACAAAAGCTTGCATTTTTAAAAAAATTAGTAGCCTATAAAGCTATTTCCTATAGCAGTGTTAGCGAACTTATGGTACGGGTGCCAAAGGTGGCACTCGGAGCCCTTTCTGTGGGCACCCGACATGGCCTATTCACAGCCACCTGTATCCAAGTTAAATTGCTGTATTGGCACTTTGCGAAAAAAAAAAATAGTGGGTTTTGAATCGCAGTTTGGGCACTCGGCCTCTAAAAGGTTTGCCATCGCTGGCCTATAACCTAGTCCTGCATCTGGATTTTGTAATGGCCACATGGTTCCCCCTTTTTTACTTCTCTAAATATGAGGGTAACATTTCATCTAATGTCCGGATTGTGCTTATCACTGCTATCTCTGTGCTGCCGCTCAGACATTCGGGCGAAATGAAGAAGTGGTGATAACGAGGCTTAACATGATTGGAAACGAGAGGCGGCAGCCTTTTCTCTGCAAATCAAGTGCTACACAATATGTTTTAAAACAGTTCATTTAGCACTGCCTCAATCTAGAGCCAGTATTTTTCACGTCAAATGTGAATTTCATTTTGTTCTGCTTTTGCAAGTGTCAACAAGGCTGGTTTGATATACTGAAGCTTGCTTTTGTTGCCTTTTCCTGGGGCATATAGTCCTGACATGAACTGGAAAATGTTGGGGTTACATTGATAATGCTTGCTTATAACCACTTAGACTCACACCAGTTTTAGCCATGATGACCTTATAAAAAGAACTAAGCTATGCTGTGTTATGGGGTCTACTGTAACAGTTGGTAGATACTCTCGCTTATATCACATACGTCTATTATATGAATACAATAAGACAACCCCAGTGTTTTACTGTGACCTGTTAGAGTAGAGGTGGGGAACATCTTAACCCCCTAAATGTCTGTGAAGATTCTCAGTCATCCAGGTGAGTTTATCTGGAAGTTGAGTCATGGCTACTGGACTTCTTTTTCTTGAGAGAGAGAAACGTTTCACTGTTCATCCAACCCCCCTAAATGTTGTCATGCACTTGCTAGTCCCAGCCAACATGACAATGGACAGTAATTATATTTTTGTTTCTTTGCATGTCAAAGATCTGGCCTATCCTTCTTCCCTGTATCCTCTCTTTCTATATGCAAGGCTAGTTTCGACCCCATTCCCCTTTCACCTTTCAAGATGTTAGTAGCTCTATAGCAGAAAACCTTTCAGCTTCTTAAGCATGAAAATATAGTGAATTTCGTTTGAGATCTGGCTGATCAAAGCCTCTCTGCACAATCGCTGCAAAGGCAGCGTAGTTTGTCTTTAATGTCGGCAAGCGCAAGCTGGCCAGCCTGCTGAGCACTGCATGCCCACCTCAATTTCACACTTGGTAGGATGAAGGGAAATGATGGAAATGTTCTTAAATGCCCTGAACTACATCCACTGGAACAGCATCTTGTACAGATATATGAAAGCAGCTGACTGCATCTTCGAGTGGGCTAGAGCCCCAAACTGACCAGCTGCAGTTTAGCCTGGCCCTTCATCCTGACAAAAAGCAACCAGTCAGCCTCCAGAAGTACTTCTGCAACAACAGGATTATTAGGACCAAGAAATAGACTCAAGCAGGAAACGAGAATCTTTTCAAGTACAGCAGCTCTTCCTTTGCAGCCAGAAAGACCAAAATATTATCCATATGCATGGCCTGCAAAGAAACGTTTGTCATGATGAAGCTTGGAATAGGGCATCATCTGTGATTTTGAGGTAAAATCCTTCTCTTGGCGTGGGGGGATTGAGAACCCGCCAATGCCCATAAAGGGCATGAATGGCCCTCAGAAGCTGTTTCTACACTGTAAAAATATACAGTATTTTTACGCAGGTTAGGTGCCTGAAGTCTAGCTGTTGTAGATTAAATGTGTGCTAGGGAGACACTTAAAAACAGTTGAGAAGTGTAATAGAATGTTTGCAAATGGGACAGTGAGATGATTGGTTGGTATACTTCCTGATTTGAGAGAGATTGTTTTTATCTACAGGGAAGTGTGTGAAAAAGAGGTTTTGTTTTTGGTGATTTAAGATAAAAAAGTGAGCTGTGAGATAGGTTCAGAAAGAAAGAGAAAGAAGAAGCAGCTGTGAAAAATAGTGAGTTCTCATTGAAACTTGGGTTGAAGCAAGCATCATCCTATCCATGGCTTCCTCTAAGCCAGGGGAGGTGAACCTTCTGTCCTACAGATGTTTTGGACTGCAGCTACCAGAATTCTGAACCTGTATTGCCAATATAAAGGACTGTGGGAGTTGTGGTCCAAAACATCTGGAGGGCCAGAGGTTCCCTACCCCTACTCCTCTAAGCTGTATGGCTGTACACACCTCTGGTGCCCTCTGTGCAGGGATGTTCCACCCCGGTGCACATTTTTCTTCTGGCTGTGACAAAATCTGTGCAGAGGAAGTTGTTCGCAAGCATGCTCCTGTGGCACAAAAACTACACAAGAACTGCACAACTTTAACATTGACAATGAAGAAATTGAAATACTGCTATTTAAGAGTTTTTGTATAACTTGGTTGAATAATTAGTTCTAATGGAGAGTCTAGCCAAGAACTCAGAAGAAGACCAAGATGAGGAAGGGCAGCAATGAATGAACTAGAAAAGGTCATCAGGTGACCGAGTTCATCCACACTTTTGTGTTTCCAATCACCGTGCAGGGGTGTGAAAGCAGGACAGTTCAGAAAGGTGACAGGAAAAATAATAATAATATGGAATATGGTGCTAGAGGAGAGCTTTGTGAATACCCTGGACTGCCAGAGAGATGCACAAGTGGGTCCCGGATCAAATCATAAGAACATAAGAAGAGCCCTGCTGGATCAGGCCAAAGAACCATCTAGTCCAGCTTCCTGTATCTCACAGTGGCCCCAACAGATGTGTCTGGGAGCGCACGAGACTAGATATCTGTCTCCTGATACCACCACCCCTGCATCTGGCCCTTGAAGTCCTCCAGTTTTAAGCCTGGAGATGACACATCTCCATCATGGTTTGTAAAGTGTGATGGACTTTTCCTCCAGGAATCTGTCCAATCCCCTTTGGAAAGCATCCAGGCCAGATGCCATCACCACATCCTGTGGCAGGGAGTTCCACAGACTAACAACGCGCTGGGTGAAAAAAATATTTTCTTTTGTCTGTTCTTACTCTCCCAGCCCTCAGTCAAGCCAGAATTCTCTCTGGAGGAAAAAATGTTGAAGCCGAAGTTGTCCTACTTGGTGGACATCATGAGAAAGCAGGGAAGGATAAAGTGGAAGGCAGCAAGAAAACAGGAAAGCCAAATATGAGATTGACGGACCTCAGGCTTGAGTCTATGGCAGCTGGGCAGGGCCATCAAGGACAGAACATTTTGGAGACCAACTCCTTTATAGAGTTGTTATAACTCATAGCCAACTTGACAGCACATGACAGTAGTTAGCTTTTGGCACCTGCAGAAATTATTGCCATATGACTGTGTGTCCTTTAAACCTATTGCACTCTTGCTGTCAGACTGCAAAGTATTGAAGTGACGTGTTTTAAGACTCACCATCTGTAGAAATTAAAATAACAATCGAGTATATGTCCTATAGATCGGTGGTCCCCAACCCCCGGGCCGCGGACCGGTGCCGGTCCGTGGACCGGTCAGCACCGGGCCGCCTGGGGAGGCCGGGGAGGCTCCTCCCCTTTTCCTCCGCCTCCCTCCTCCTCCTCCTCTTCTCTCCCGCAGGCAGCCGGTGGAGGAGGAAGGCTGGAGGAGCCGCCGCCAGCGGCAGGCAGAGGAGGGAGGCAAAGGCAAAGGCGCATCCTCCTCCTCCTCCTCGCCTTCCAGCAGCAGCAGCAGCAGCAGCAGCCACGGCGGCGGTGGCGCGTCCTCCTCCTCCGCCCTCCTCCTCCTCGCCCTCCACCACCAGCAGCAGCAGCACCAGGAACCCCGTTTGGCCCGCTTGCCCCTCCTCGCCTCCTCCCGGCCCCTCCCCCCCTGCCCTGGGGGGTGGGCGTGCGGGGGGATGGCGGGGAGGAGGGGCGCGCGTGGGAGGCGGTGGCGAGCCCCCCCACGCGCGCGCACCGCCGCCGCAGCGTGGGGCCCCCCTCGGTCGGAAGAGCAGGTGGGTGCCCCTCCTCCTCCTCCTTCTCCCCCGGGGCACGTGCCCTTTGGCCCCTCCCTGCGGCCGCGCTCCAGGGTGGAGCCCCCCCGCTGCCGTCGTCGCCGGACCGCACCTGTGTTGGGGGCAGGTGGGGGGCCGTTGCGGGCCGGCCCGGATGTTTTCCCTGCCGCCGCCGCGCCTGTGTTGGGGGCGGGCGGGGGGGCGTCGCGGGCCGTCCTGGATGTTTTCCCCGCCCCCACCGCCGCCGCAATCCCCCCCAATCGCCCCCGTCCCGGGAGCCGCCGCCGCCGCCTTGCTGCCCCCACCGGCCTTTGCCCCCATCACCGGCCTTGCGGGGCGTCCCGGGAGCCGCCGCCGCCGCCTTTCTTCCCCCGCCGGCCTTTGCCCCCATCACCGGCCTTGCGGGGCGTCCTGGGAGCCGCCGCCGCCGCCGCCTTTCTTCCCCCGCCGGCCTTTGCCCCCATCACCGGCCTTGCGGGGCGTCCTGGGAGCCGCTGCCACCGCAACCCTCCGTAATCGCCCCCGCCGCCGCCACGACCCCCTCCCGCCGCCGCCGCCACGACCCCCATGCAATCGCCCCACCCCGCAAGAAAGAAAGAAAGAAAGAAAGAAAGAAAGAAAGAAAGAAAGAAAGAAAGAAGAAAGAAAGAAAGAAGGGAGGGGGGAAAGAAAAGGGAAAGAAAGAAAGGGAGTGAGGGAGGGAGAAAGAAAGAAAGGGGAAGGAGGAAGGGAGGAAGAAAGAAAGAAAGAAAGAAAGAAAGAAAGAAAGGGGAAGGAGGAGGAAGGGAGAGAGAGAGAAAGAAAAAGAAAGGAAGGAAGAAAGAAAGGAAGGAGGGAGGGAGAAAGAAAGAAAGCCGCCCACCGGGTCCTCGCCACCGCCGCCGCCGGGCTCGGCGCGGGGCAGCCCCACACGAGGAGGAGGAGGGGGAGGGGCGCGCGGCAGCCCCCCTCTGCCCCCCACCCGCCGCCTCCCCCCGCTCTTCGCCACCGCCGCCCCGCGCTTCCCCGGTGTCTCCGCCGGCGCCCGAAGGCAGCGCCTGCTCCTCCTCCTCCTCCTCCGCGGGAAGGATCCGGCCCCGTCAGCGGCGGCGGTCACCCGAGCAAAGCCGGGCCTCCCCGGAAAGGAAGAGTCCCAACTCGCCCGTTTGCAAAGGTGAGAGGGAGGGGGTGGTGTGGTGCGGTCGTGCGTGTGTGCGTCTCTCTCTCTCTCTCTCCCCGCCCGACCCCCATTCGCATTCCTTTATCTCCCCCTTCCCCACCCCCACCCCCGGGCCACGAAAAATTATCAAACATTTACCGGTCCGCGGGGATAAAAAGGTTGGGGAGCACTGCTATAGATTGTACCAACGCGTAACACCTCACCCATTTCCTAAACCAATGCTGAGCATTAAATGTTCTTACAGGAAGAGGAGTTGAATCTGGGAGGATGAAGTGGTTGAATAGATATTGCATGCAATTATGTCACCCTATTAAATCACAATCCAGTTTCTCAGCTTGGAATTATCCTTAGTATAACCGTGGCCTATATGTTGCTCTGCTCTTACTTAATTCTGTTACCCTGCTGCGGGTGAAACAATCTTATTAAACTGTTGTGTGTGAACCTGTGTGTAAATATAATCCAGATTTTGTGCTGTGGTTACAAGAAAAACTACAAGAAAAAAGCAGTAGAATGCTTAAAATACCTGGAGAAGGATAACAAAATTGACAGCGTGACTTACCACCAGTTATATACTGGAGAGACCTTCCCCTGCTTTTATGGAATTCTCAAGATCTACAAGCAAGGAATCCCGCCCAGACCCATCGTCAATAGTATAAATTCAGTGACGTACAACATTGCAAATTACCTGGTGACTATCCTAGCCCCACTGATTGGAATTACAGACCACCACGTGCACAATTCAGAGGAGTTTGTTTCTAAAGTCAGGGAGCTGAAACTGGATACAGACGAAACCATGATATCCTTTGATGTTCCATCTCTCTTTACCAGCATTCCCACCACTGATGCCCTAACAACTGTAAAGAGAAGACTAAGAGAAGACAGCACCCTCACCTCCAGAAGCAGCCTCAACCCAGACCAGATATGCCTGCTCCTGGACCTGTGTCTGAACACCACATATTTCATGTACAGAGGGGACTTCTACAGACAGAAGCATGGTTGTGCCATGGGTTCCCCAGTGTCACCAATTCTTGTGAACCTATACATGGAAGAAGCGGAGAAGAAGGCACTCAACACCTTCGCAGGGACAACTTCATCCCACTGGTTCAGTTATGTAGATGATACCTGGGTGAAAATAAAGGCTCAGGAAGTACAGGCCTTTACAGACCACATCAATGCAGTGGACCCTAATATTAAGTTCACTAGGGAAGAGACCCAAGACAACAGGCTGGCTTTCCTGGATTGTGCAGTCATCATCAGACCCGACCGTGGCCTGGAAGTAGAAGTTTACAGGAAACCAACCCACACATATCAGTACTTACTGTTTGACTCCCACCATCCATTACAACACAAATTAGGAGTCATCAGGACCCTAAACCACAGAGCAGAGAGCATCCCCGCGTCCTCAGAGGCCAAGAAGAAGGAAGAGACACACCTGAAGACAGCACTTAAGGCCTGTGGATATCCAAAGTGCGCCTTCAACAAAGCAGTGTCCCAACCCAGAAGAACAATGGATCAGCCTGAGACCCAGAGCTGATGGAAGAACCTGGGCATTCCTTACATCGCTGGAGTGTCTGAGAAGCTTAAAAGGATTTTGGCAAACACCACATCCCTGTTTATTTCAAACCCACAAACACACTAAGGCAGAGACTTGTCCACCCAAAGGATCCGATACCAAAACATAAAAGGAGCAATATAGTATATGTGGTCCAAGCAATGAGGAGTGTTCAGACCTCTACATTGGAGAAACTAAACAGCCATTAAACAGAAGGATGGCCCAACATAGGAGGGGTAACAGCTCAGGACCAGAATCAGCAGTACACCTCCATTTGAAGGACAAAGGGCACTCTTTCAAAGATGAGGATGTACACATATTAGACAAAGAAGAGAGGTGGTTTGAGAGAAGAGTAAGGGAAGCCATTCATGTGAGCATCGAAAACCCCTCCCTCAACAGAGGTGGCGGCCTCAGGCATAGTCTGTCTGCTCCTTATCAGGGTGTGCTTTCCAAAGCACCCAGACAAATCAAAAAGCCTTCACCACCAAGGCCATAGCTAACGACCCATTCTTGATAGGTTTCAGCACCGTAGGCCATTGTTCACCTTAAGGCTATGGATACTATTGTCTCCCTAACGAACCTATTCAGGCCATTGTTCATCTTATGAGCCTAATTCAGACCAGGGTGACAAGAGGTCAAAGCTTACTGATTATAAGATGGAGGACTCGCACTAGCTGTATTCAGACTGATGAAGCTGTTTGGATGAACAGCGAAACGTTTTTATCTCTCAAAAAAGAAGTCCAGTAGCCAGGACTCAACTTCCAGATAAATTCACCTGGATGACTGAGAATCTTCACAGACTTTTTCTTCACTGGCTCATGGCAACCCCTGTGAAATGGTTTTTCGACCCCCAAAGGGGTCCCGACCCCCAGGTTGGGAAGCACTGAACTATTGGGAGCCAGAGCCCATGCTGTGTACTGTATAACATTCCCTATTATAACAGCGTTTGCTATAATCCACATTTTTCAGTATCCGTGGAGGGCTTCGGACCGATCCCCCACAGATACGGACGGGAAATTTGAAAAGCGAAGAACTGCAAGCTTTGTGGAACAAAAGTAAAAAAAGCAGACAGCAAGATATTAACATATTTCCAGGCAAGTAGAGGTTGTATACTGATGAAATTAGACGATGCTGGTGGGAGGGGGCCAGAAATAGAGGCGGAGGAACTGATGGCATGACTCTGCTGCAAGGAAGGAAGGCATGGTTGGGGCACTAGTTTTCAGAGAGGTGGCCTTTTAGTCTGTCTCAGCAAGAAATCAAGGCTTTAAATATCATGGTGCCATTTAAGACTAACACATCTATTTGGATGTCAACCTTCGTGGATTCCAGTCCTCTTTTTCAGGCACCGGCTTGAAACAAATCTCTTTGTCTTGATGTGCCATGGTGTTTTTGCTGTTGTCTTCTCTTATTTCATTTCGAAACTATTTATTGATGCCCAACATGTCGGTGGGAAATGCAAACAGCCTCAGATGAAACAAGCCGTCTCCGAAGGAGAGGGCTTATTTGTCTCCACCCCTATTAGCGTTTAGGGTGTCCCGACATATTTCTTGTTCTTGTCATTCCATCTTACTGCAACAGGGGTGGAGATAAATGAGCCTTCTCATTAAGAAACAGGTAAAGCAACTTTTCCTGCATCTAATTGGTGTTTGTTGTCGTGAACTTGACTGGAAGGAGGCTAGGCGTGTAGGGGTTGCTGTAACCGGAAATCAGAAAGTCACTTGCACCCTCTGTTTGGTGGTTTAGACCTGATGCGTCCTGGAGAATAACAAGTGGACAGAGGACAGTATGTCTGTCATCTTTACATTTCCCAACCTCTTCTCTTGCTGATATTATGGTTAATTTAAGTACTTTTGTTGCTGTTGGGTGTGTATGTGTGTGTTGGTGAACATTTATATATATGTGTCAGTGGCTGAACATTCTTGAGTATTTGTTAGTAGTCTTGTAAGTACTACAAGAGTAGTACTCTTGTGTGTACCCTCCACGATAAATGTGACAGGAGCAAATTGCCATTAGTTTAAAAAAAAAAACAGTCACTTCTCACACACTGGTCTCAGCTTTGATTTCTTAGCTGGCAGCCATTTGTACAAAAATGTTGAGGTTTACACCATCGGATTTAGGCTCGGGGGAGTAGCAGGATTCTGGCAATTTTTCCCTATTGTCAGTTTCAAAACTTGTCCCAGGCTGTTGTTACCTGAGGAACAAATGGTGCGAAAAGCAGGACAAATATCACACATGATGTGCAATATAATTTTTATTACGGTGAACGTGAAGTAAAGCAACAGCAGGCCTTCATCAAACTCCTGGGAAGGTTGGTTAGACCTCATCTTGAGTACCATGTCCAGTTCTGGAGACCACCCTTCAAGAAGGAAGTGTTGACCCGTCGGAACAAATTCAGAGCAAGGCAGCAAGGCTGATCAGAGGGCTAGAAACCAAGCCCTAGGAGGGAAGTCTGAAAAAAAGCTGTGTGTGTTTAGCCTGGAGAAAAGAAGATGGAGGAACGAAGGTTTTCATACAGAGCAGGGGCAGGATCCGTCCTCAGTCATCCCAAAGTGCAGGACATGCAGCAATGGGCTCAAGTTATACTATAGGAAGCCCAATTTCAGTTGAGTATTAGGGAAAACGTCCTTACTCTTAGAATAGTATGACAGTGGAGCCAGTTACCCCAAGAGGTGATGAGTGCTCCAACATTGGAGGCATTCAAGAGAAATTTAGTGAACCACCTTGGCAGAAATCCTTTGATTTGAATTCCTTCCTAGGTGCAGGTGAGTGGAGAGGCCCCTTCCAACTACATGATTCTATGATTCTGTACTTGACTTAGAGCTTTTTAAGTTGTTTTATGATTAAGCTGTTCTATCAAGTGACAGGAATGACACACCTTTTTCTCTTGGACATTTAAGAACGCTGCAAGGTGAACCGGAGATGGAGGCAGCTTCCTACAATTAATTCGCCACCGCCACCCCCAGGACCACCTGCTCTTGGCTGGTCACAGCTCTGCAGCACCCCAGGGCAGGAAAGTCTTTCTCATTACCTGCTGACAGTCACAAACCTGGGGCGTACGTTGTATGCAACGTGTGCTTAACAGTGGTCTCCTTGCTCTACAAACTGTCATTCATTGGTTAAGCCTACCAAATTGTACAAAAATGTTACTAATAGTTCTTTTCTCTCCCCCCCCCCATTCCCCTTTCCATCTCTTATAGTGGTACGTGTGCAATAGAGAACAGCTCTGTGAATCACTGCAGCCTGTCTTCATCCAGAGTTACCTTGACCAAGGAACACAGATCTTCTTAAACAATAGCATTGAGAAATCGGGCTGGCTGTTCATTCAACTTTATCACTCCTTTGTGTCGTCGGTTTTCAGCCTGTTTATGTCTAGGACATCTATCAATGGGTAAGTGAAACATATGAGGCTTGGTTTTAAGAAATGGTGTGTTTTTATGTTATAATGCCATACACGTATAGAAGTGTGCAAAATGCTTGAAGAAACGTTCCAGTCAATTAAATGAAACTTAATGAAGGGAGCGTGTTACGATCGTGCTCTGGTCGAGATGGACCCCTGTGACCTTCCAGATCTTTGAAGTCATATTCCTGTAATTGGTCACTGTCGGGTGGTGGGAGTTGTGAGCCAAAACCATAGGGACTCAGTTGCTCCGTGGCGCAGGAGCCCCGTGGCGCAGTGGTTCAATGCCTGTCCTGCAGGTAAAACTGTGCTCCTGACCTGGGGTTCAATCCCAGGTAGCAGGCTCATGGTTGACTCAGCCTTCCATCCTTCCGAGGTCGGTAAAATGAGTACCCAGCTTGCTGGGGCTGGGGGGGTGGGAACGACAGAATGTGTAGCCTGCATACTGTAGTTAAACTGTAAACCGCCCAGAGTCTACTTGAAGTGGTATGGGCGGTATGTAAGCAGAACACTTTGCTTTGCTTTTGCTTTGCTCTCTTCTGCTATATGGGACCTCTGTCCACACAAATAGTACTGTATGCCTGTGTCAGAGATGGAATACGTTTGGTTTTTCCAGACTACGTCTCCCAGAATTGCACAACCAGCTAACTATTGGTCATCGTTGCTGTGGGATTCTGTCCACTGTGATCCAAAACAGTTTCCCATTTCTAGTTTCTGAATACACGTTGATGGGCTGTTGCTTTCATGTCCAGCTTGTGGATTTACAAGCAGTGTGAGAAAAAGGGTCCATGTTGCAGATTTGGACATCTGAGTTCATAGGCCAACAACAAGTGGCAGCTTCTGATATACTTTGTGGGTGACTAATAAGCCATGGCAAAGCAAGGTTTTCACATTACAGCAGCCAAAAAGTCAACAATCCACACCACATCTTGATGTGATGTGTGAAAACTGTCAAAGTCTAATCCAATGGATTGCTTTTGTGTTATTATGCCCTCTGGGTGTGCTGGGCTTCATCTCCTGTTGGCCTCCCCCCAGCTAGCAAAGCCAACGCCGTCTGAAACTAGCAGCATCTGTTGTGAGTTCTTATTATTGTGCATCTGAAATTAAACATACATTAAAGTCCCCGAGGTGCTTGTTGGCTCTTGCCAGTCAGATCCCCAGATGTTTACCTTATGAGGACTGCTAGTCAATTCTTGATGAAAACATTTAGCACTATGAGTAAACTTAGAAAGCAGACATCAGCCTTCTGTGATCTGACACCACCTCCACCCCTGTTTCTGAGCGCATAACGTGAAAGAGCACATCTGAGACCTGTTACGGGTGTCCAAACGTTGACCTTCCAGATGTTTTGGACGACTCCCAGAATTTCAAACCTGTATTGCCAGTGACAAAGGACTGGTGGAGCTGTGGTCCAAAACATCTGGAGGGCCAACGTTTAAGGTAAGGGTGGGTGCAAGGTGAATGTGCATGTATTTGCATCTCTGTCTCACCTGCAAAAAATGAGGAAGAGTTTCACAATTGTTTTATGGTAAGAGCTACATTTTGACATTTGCCGAGCATTGCCTGTTGCACCAGAGGGACTTGCGCAAACAAGGGTACACCTTACACACACAGATGCAATTCTCTGTGCAGCAAGTGTTTCCTGGAGGAAGAGATGGCAGGGTTAGCACTCCCCTTTAGCCAAGGAAGGCAGTGCTTTTACCTGGCAGGTGCCAGAGTATAGCAGCTGCAGCTGTTCTTTCTAAATCACTTGGATCTTTTCCTCTGTTTGGGGACTGACATGAATATGCCCTTCAGCCAGTTCTGCACTCTCTTAGCAGGCCAACTATCAAACCCAGAGTAACAATTATCCTGGCAGAGTATAGCAGAGTAAGCTTACGCAGCAGCGGCGTGTAGATAAAGTGTAGTTAATTTGTTATAAGTATTAGCAGAACTCAGAAACGAAGAGGCAAAGAAACATGTGTTAGAGTAAAACTCTTATATTCCATATATACAGCAAATATACAACAGCATAACACCAAGCAATATATACAATACAATCAACAGAGTGTGGGGTACTGTTTCTCACCATAAACAGTCCCATTTAATATTATACAAGCCAGTGCTTATATACACATTTCGATCCCATCAGACATGACTTACAACCAATCACATTCTGATGCACCATGATGTTATTAACTATTCCACCTGTGCTAAATCACTTAACCTGCTGGTGAGTTCTAATTCCCTGCACTTGTGGCTAACATCATGAGACTGCAGTTTCTGACTGCCTCCATTTTACAATTCTCTTTTCTTTCTGTTAAATATACAATACATATATTTTGTCAACTTTACATATTGTGGAGGGGCCCGTCCCCTTGCCAGAGCTGAATTAAGAACCAGCTGCCATGGAACTTCATTCCAGAAATGCTAGGCTGGAAGGAAGTATTCGTGCTGTGAGCTTATATTCAAATAGGCCTGTGGCAATTAGCTGGAAGCTGAGATTGGGCCTTGAGCGGATGGATGTTGTACTTTCCTTTGATGTGCTTTTAAAATTGCTTTTAACTTAGCTGTCTTTGTTTGTTTATTATTTTATTTGTTTTTATTTTAGAGTATCTTTACCCCGCCTTTCTCCTTGTAAAAGGACCCAAAGTGGTTTATAGTAGTGAGGGGCAATATACAGTCCAGTACAATTAAGACATGTTCAGGTATTGAGAACAAGGAATTGAGGGACATCTCACAGCATTAAAAGGCGTTATGAGCGATGGAAACTAACATTGAAAACATAGTGTCAATGCAATCACAAAGTCTATGTGATGGTGTAAGGGAGATCCATAGTCCATCATTCAGGGAAAGCTTGCCTGAAGAGAAAGGTCTTTGCCTGTTTCCGGAAGGACAACAGAGAAGGGGCAGTCCCGGCCTCCAGTGGGAGGGAGTTCGAGAGTCTGGGCGCAGCAGCCGAGAAAGCCCTTTGATGGGTTCCCACAAGACGTACCTGTAAGGGTGGCAGGTTGGAGAGAAAGGCCTCTCCTGATGACCTTAACACCCGAGCCGATTCATCCTGTGAGATTTGTTCTCTGAGATAGCTAGGACCCAGATCATACAGTGCTTTGTAGGTCAAGGTCAGCACTTTGAATTGTGCCCGATAGCTCATTGGTAGCCAGTGGAGCTGCTTTAATAAGGGTGTAATGTGATCTATTATTATTATTATTATTATTATTATTATTATTATTATTATTATTATTATTG